>VDFB02000015.1:570437624-571037624 GCA_007258455.2 Sequoia sempervirens | reverse complement strand
TTTGGCCAATAATAACCAGCTCTCATAATTTTTAGAGCTGTTGTTCTTGCAGCAAAGTGACCTCCTGAAGGTCCATCATGAAATTCTGCTAGCAGCTTGTCAACTTGATCAGGCTGAATACAACGTAATAAGACACCTTGGAAATCTCTCTTATAAAGAATGCCATCAATGATTGCATAAAGGATGGCTTGTAATCTGTAATACCTTATTTTTTCTCTATCTAAGCCTTCATGGAATTCACTAGGTTGTAGATAATGTATCATTTGCTGCAACCACGTAGCAGGGGGTGCTTGAACAACACTTGGAACATCATTTTTTAACACTGTTTTTGTATTTGCAGCCTATTTTAAGCTGTTGTCCTCACTTCTAACAATCTGTTCACAAAAACCTTTACCTCTAATGAGCTTGGTTACTTTTATATCAACATTGAACTCCATTACTTTAGTGATCCAACTAGCACGCTTACCATTAATATCCTTGTTAAGCATAAAATATTTAACAGTTGAATGAGCTACTAATAAATAAATCTTGCTGTTGGACAACATGTGTCTGAACTTCTTCAAACTTCTTACAATGGCAAAAACATGTTTCTCAACAAAAGAGTATTTTACCTCATAATCATGCAAAACTTGGCTAAAAAACGCAACGGGTTGCTCCAAGCCTTCATTGTTTTGCTGGCATAACATAGCTGAAATTGTATCAATTCCTCCAAAAGTATATAGAACAAAGTATTTGTCAAAGTTTGGATTAATGAGAGTAGAAGTGGCTGCGAGTACTTCCTTGATCTACTCGAAGCTCCTCTTGCCTTCATTGGTCCAACTGAATGGCATATTTTTCTTCAGCATAGAAGTGAGAGGTTGCAGCAAGGCTGTGATATTTGGTATGAACCTCCTCACAAAATTTATTCTCCCAAGAAAGCTTTGCAAGCCTTTCTTGTGAGCTGGTAATGGCAATTCAAGAATTGCGAAAACTCTTTTAGGATCAATTGAAATACCTTGCTTTGAAACAATGTGACCAAGCAGCTTGCCTTTGTGCACTGAAAATATACACTTCTTTGGATTGAGAGATACTCTAAACTCTCTGCACCTCTGAATTTTTTTTTCCAAATGATCCAAGTGTTCATTAGCATTTCTAGAAAAAATAGTAATATCGTCTAAATATACCAAAACAAACTTGTTCATAAGGCCGTGAAAGGCCATATCCATTGTGCACTGAAAGGTTGCTCTAGCATTGGATAAGCCGAAAGGCATCTTCTTATAGGCCATCGTGCCCCACTTGGTTGTAAATTTTGTTTTGAACTAATCTTCTTGCTTAACTAGAATCTGGTTGTAACCTGAGCAACCATCTAACAAAGAAAATCTGTTAGAACCAGAAACTACTTGTAAAATTTGCTCCATGGAAGGGAGCGGGTAATGGTCCTTTCAATGATGCTCTATTCAGATCTCAGAAATTGACACAAAGTTTGATTTCTCCACTCTTCTTCTTGACTGACACTAAATTTGACACCCAAGAGGTGTGCTTGATAGGAAAAATAATACCGCTTTCAACTATTTTATTCAGTTTAGCCTTCATAAGGTGCTCCAACTTAGGATTAAGTGGTTTTTGCTTCTATCTCATTGGTTTTGCATTAGGTTAAAGCTCGATGGTGTGCTAGGCTAATTCAGGATTAAAACCTCTTAAATCTTTGTATTCCCAATCATAAACATCACTATATTCCTGACATAACAGAATGAACGCTTGTTGTTCCTCTTAACTGCATACCTTACCCAGCTTGAGAAGCCTGCCCTTGAAGATCTCGATGGCTGTATAATGCTCCTCCTTAATAGTCAAATTGAATTTGTCCCTCCAAACTTGATCATCTGAATTAAACACTGATTCTAAGGTCACCAATCCTTTCGGCAGCTTATTTGTCTTTAATTGCACAATATGGTCCTCATACTGTTGCTGCCATTTTTGCTGATTTCCATCTGCAAACTCAGCTTCAACAATCAAAAAATTCATGATTTGCTCATCGCTATCAAAAACCTGCTAGCTCACGTTATTATCAGGTACAAAAGGTCTGACCACTATCTTCACATACTGATGTGCTTCTACCTTATGAATTTCTTTGGGGATGTCAAACTGGGCTCCTATGGCAGTGAGCCTGTCAGCATGCTTATTTTGATTCTGAGGAATTGACAAGATATTAAAAGCATTAAAATCTTCCATTAAATCCCATACACGATGCTTTTATTTCTTAAGCAAATAATTCTTAGCAGCATTTAAATTTTTGACCTGATTGATGATCAACTCTAAATCACCATAAACTTGCAAACATTTAATACCTCGTTTGTGGGCCCATTCAAGGCCATGCACCAACACTTCGTACTTGGCTATATTATTCGAATAGCTAAAAGCAAATCTGCAAGCTGAAAAATACTTATCTTCTTCGGGTGATATCAATATGGCTCCACCCCCAGCACCAACACTACTCCTTGAACCATCGAAATAGAGCTTCCAAAGCTCATTATCTTTTCTTGCAGATGGTTCATCCTCTTTACAAAGATTAGACATGTCACAATCAGACTCTCAAATCATATAGACTCCTAATCCTACCTCATCTATGTTTTGAAATGGATCAAGCTCGTGATCTTCGGCTACCCATTCATCGAGATTGACGTAGTCTTCCTGGGTGCTATAGTGTGAGGTCATGGTTTGCTCCTCCATTGTAGAGGTGGCATAGAGATTAGTGTTTATAGGGCTTGGGGAGTATGGTTCGATATGGTCTTTGGTAAGAGGCTCAGACTTAATGGTCACTTTCGTACCATACCTCATTCTAAAAAATAGATGAGACAAATGGCAAAGTGCGACGGTAAGTCTATGACATGAATATCCTGATGAATAGTGAAACTTGGGGATGCGTGCAAGGTAGGGGCTAAATTTTTAATAATACTAGCAGTCTTAACAACAGACCCATCTAATTGCACTACACCTTTTTGAGGGTTAGGATCATAAACAAGACCTATTTTTTCAGCTAAACTCTTAGGCATGACTGAACTACTAACACCGAAATCAACCATATAGTTATGCACAATTTTATCACCTATGATTAGACTTAAGTAAAACGGAGGGGGATTTACCTCTTTTTTTTTCTGCCCACCTTTATCCTCTAGGTCATTAGCCATTACAACCTTCGCAACTCCTTGATTAGTGTTCTCAGAAATAGATAACTCAGCCAAAGCATTCTGCAGCAAACTTTTCTGCCCTGGGAGTTGTAAAGTGTCTAAAATCAACATATTGATAGTGGATTTCTTAAGATGCTCGATAATATTGAATGACGAAGCATTTACTTATGCTGGTTTTTTATGACAGTAGCTTCATTTTGTTTCTGCAAAGGTTGAGAATGCATTTTCAGTTGTTCCTTGCTAGGTATATCCTGCCCTCTTTGCAGAATCTGTATTTTAGGTTGCATGGCAACACTAACTTCTTATAAAACAGGCTGCTTACTGGCTGAAGGCTGCTTTTGTGAATTTCTAGCCTGCTATCCTAAATCCATAGCTCATTTTTTAGATCTGGTATTAGCTAAAATAAGAGAATCTTTTCGATCTTGGCCATTCATGCCACAAAACTCAGAGCTCTACTAGTTCAGAAAGGCGACTTCTAAATTATCTTGTTGTACTTGATTATGATCTACAACATGTTCTGAAGCAACATATATATTCTACACCATTAAAGGCTGATTTCTTGCTCTGTTGGTGCACACCAATTGGTTGTGGGGCTGATTGCATGTATAACACCAATCAAAATCCTGGGCAACATTATTTTGCAGTACAAGTTCCTCTGACGAACTTGCTGCGTTTGGGTTGTATGGCTGGAATGGCCGAGGGTTAAAGTTTCTTCTTTGGGCTTGATAATCATTTTGATAAGCGGGTCTAGTTTGTTAGTTTTGCTAGCAAGGGGCTTGATAAGGATTTCTTTCTTGACCAACATGATTTTTAATAGTCACAAGATCATTCCCAATGATCTTTAATATGTTTTTTAGCTCTTGCATATCTGGATTTGAGGCTAGGGCAGCAACTTCTTGGGCTGTACTATGATATCCTATTGTTGGAACTGGCGGGACAACAGCCAAAGGAGGTATAGCAACAGGAATAAGTGGTTGTATTTCTAGAAATAAAGGCATAGGAGGTCTAGGGGCTATGTCTCCAACTTGAATGAGGCAATTTTCAACATTAATGACAATATTATAAGCACTGGGAAGCGTTAGACCACCCATAGACTGAGTCATAATAGTGATCTTATTGTTTAAAACTTTTAAAGAAAATAGAAATGCATGTGCTAGTAAGGGCTTTACCATTGCCGAATCCTGTCCCAAGTCCTCTGAAATCTGTAGTTGAAATCTGCCAAGTGTTCATGTGGCACCCTCTAAATGGTGCTCAATTCCTCTAATAAAGATAAATTGTCAGATTTATTAGCAAAATATTGGTATAGACCATTACCTAATGCATCCCATGTCGCGATAGAATTTTCTGCGAGGCCTCTGAACCACTGCAATGCTTTGCCCTTTAATGATGTAGTTAATAGCCTTAGAGCAATGTTCTCCTGTGTGATATTGTGCACCGAGCATAGCGTGGCCATGTCATAGATGTGCTCGACTGGTGTAGTGTAATCCTCTCTAGTGAAATATGGTAGTCCTCAAAGGGTTGCAACTGGAATATCATCATGTTGAGCAATATCTAATGGACTGCCTCCATTAAAGGGTGCAAATGGGTGCTGCCTCGGTGGTGTTGCCATTGGTGGTATTTGTGAAATTGGGACTGGTGTACCAGGTGACAGAACTAGGGCACCAAGAATAGGAGTTGTTTACTTTGATCTTATAAGGGTTTCAAAAAGCCTTCTTGCTATCCTGCCTCTTTTTCATGATGGGGACAACTCTCAATACTTGAAGGGTACCGAAATTGATCTTGTTTGAATATTTCTCATGCGCGGGCTGCACTAGCATGTAGAAAACAAAACCGAAGTTGCCAGGTATATTGATAGCCTCTAGAAGGCTGGACAAATCTATTGCATATACCAAACAACAAACTGAAATATTAAAAATTTCTTTGAAAGTAGCTTTCAAAGTCCCATTGGGCATGCCAAAAACTGTTATCAATAGTTTTGCACTCTGCTGAATGCAATATTCAACAAACTACTAAAATATGGAGACCTTCTTCAGATGTGGGTGATCTGAATGAAGAAGGAATCTCCAGAGTGAGCTGGTTCTCCAAATGATGAATTCTATCCTAAAATAGCCTCTAAGGAAAGGGATAAAAATGACTGAACATAAAAACCTATTTCTAACAGATAACTTTTTGAACCTAATAATGATTTAATGACGGTTATGATCTTTTCCTCACAAACAGTTTTCAGGAAGATGCAATATTTCACAACTTCTCAAGAAAAATTGATACATAAATGATTTGCATGAAGACTTGACTTGAAGCACAATATGCAACCTGTATTTTTGAACTTTCTGCATTAAGAATTATAGTTTAAGGACAAAAAAAGGATTCTGTAAACAGAAATCACAAGATAAAATCAAACTAAAACTGCAAATGGACACAAAAATGAGAAGTAGGAATGTTGTCTTTATTCAACTGAAGGTGAATGCCATAATCTAAAACTGAGTACAATAATATGTTCACAAACTCAAAAAAAATTCTGTATGAGCAAGAACTCTGATCTGAATTACTGAGAGAGGAGAGAAGAAAGACTAAGTCCATCAAAACATAGCTCTCAAGAAACCCTAATCCGAACTCAGAAAAAACTCAAGGAAAAAAGGCTTCAAACTTCCTAAAAGAAAAAAAAAAGCATACTGCTTTTATGATCACATTGTCAAGCCTCTAAAAATAGGCCAGATTTGCTTTAAAAGCTTGGAAAAAACATTATATCTCCAAGATAGTTTTGAAATCTGACCAAGAGTAGAAGTCAACAAAAATTTGCTAAAAATAGCCAGAAAACACAAAGCAATTTATAGAATATTGCTTTATGATTCTGCTTTACAAGATGCAAATTTGCATAATTAATCAATTTTTACAATTAAAGATTGAAAATATTTTGCAAAAAGAAAAGCTCCTTATTTCTCCATTACAATATTTTATTTTCCTCAAAAATCATAAAAAAATTACATAATTACCCTCTTTCATATCTTCAATCTTCATTTATTTCTCTAAAATCAACTAAAATTAGAACTCTAAGTGTATAATCACCAAACCCTAACCCTAGGTCATAAGGCTCTATTATCACCTTCACATCATTTCACATCAAACAATAATCATAACCCACACTCAAGTTTCATAAATCACCAAGGAAAGAAATAAGTCTAAAAGACTTAACCTTCGACCTAACAAAGAAACTCAGCCCCCACATAAGTATTAAACTCATATTTTAATTAAGTCACAAAGAAAACATTATGAATTTCGACCTCCATTCAAAATTTGACATGTGCATTGACTGAACCTTCTGGATGCTTATGGTATAGGTCGAATTAAGGCATGAGAAAAGAATGCCAAACCCTAATCATGATTTCATTTTGCACCCATGAGTTTGAAAGAAAGAGCTCTGACTGGAAGAATATGCCACCATGATTGTGTCAAATTCGAGCTCGTGTGCCTTGGAAATCATCATCACTCCTTCAGAAAGATGAGCTCCTCAGTGGGTAAGATTTGTTCTATCTGTATCGAAGTTCCTTCACTTCATTATTGAATACCCAAAGGGCCCTAAGGCTATAGCTTGTATGAATTTATTCTCTGATTTTCTTTGCACTCTGTGTAACTTTTGTTTGCTTGGCCGACTTGTGAGCTCGTGTTCATCTCAAAAGCTATCAGAGGAAGCTCGTGGGTTATTGTTTTCTCCTACTATCACAAAGGTGAGCTATTCACTCATAGTTCCATGGCTTCTATGGCTCCATATTTTAATTTTTCTGGCCTTGAGGCCACAACTATACACAACCTCTAATATCTCTTTATCTTGCATTTTCTGTGCTTATACCATCATTGTTATGCTCTCAACCCACATTGAGAGCTAGGCTATCTTCTAAAGGCTCAAAAACTTGCCTTTTGGAATCCATTTGGAACACTTGGTCATGGCTAGAGTGCTTACTTTGGCCTCAAACTGGTAATTCTTCTTTGCTTTCTTTGGTTCCCTGGGGACTTAGAGGGTTCCTTTTCTACTCATGGATTTTGGCCATATTAGGCCATGCCAAATGCACACTGTAGGAAGCATTCTCTTGAATTTCGGGCTCGAACCAGAACAACAAACTCCTCTTTATGCCTTTCTAAGTGTATATCTGCTTGTGGGTATTTGAAATTTGAACCAGACTGTAATTTCTCCATTGAGTTGTGAAATCTTCACATGGGTTGTTATGATTATTGCATTTTCTATTCTTTGAAAACAAACTCACATGTGGGTATTTGAAATTTCAAAAGAGAATTGTATTTCATTTATTTTGAAGCCCAATTTACTTCAAAAATTTGCATTCATGGTATATTCTTGCTACTTTATATAAAACCCATATGGGTTCTCTCCATTATTGCATCTCTTGCATTCTGAATGCAAACCCCAAAATGGGTATCATAGATGATTGTAAAATAGGAAAACCATTGTGTTTATTAGAAACCCCAATCGTGGGTACTTGAGATTCAAAACTGGAAGTCCATTCATTTGAATTTATTTATATGGGTTTGACCCAAAACAACCAGTGGCTTCAACTAAACTTCTGAAACAAAATAATAACATGGGTATTGGAAACTTTCAAAGAAAAATGCATATATTCTTATTTTGCTGACACAGCTCGACTACCCATGCTTTTCATTTTATTCTTGTCATTTGTTTAATAGACCCTCACCTGGGTATCACTAGAAATGTAAAACCTCATGGCTTTATGTATTCAGAACATGGATGGTTTGAAATGGTGAGAAAAACTATATATTTGCTTGCATTTACTCTTAGGGTTTCGACTCAAATAGCCAGTGATGCTTTGCTTTTATTAGTGTTTCTATTCTTGTTAATTCCCTCCATACAAATGCTTGACAGTGATAAGGAAACTAGGCATTGTTTGAAAACTTTCATAAGACAAAATTCTTAATTTGCTACTCTGAAAAACACATCCATATGAGTAAACCAGAAATACAAAAAAATACGATTCACATGATATTTTCACTTCTGAACCCTCTTTAAAGAAATGTTGTATAAATTCTGATCTTTAACAGGACTTCCTCCTACAAATTTGAATGAACACTGATACTTACCATCCTTGAAGCTCATTCGTAATATTGGAAAACTGCTCTCTGTGTAAAAAATCTGAGCCTCTTTAAATCATTCAAATTCCTTCTTGAATCTGCATTCTGCATTACTTGAACATTGAACTCATGCTACCTCCCCTGAGATAGAACTTGTCATGGTTAAGATCTCAAATCACAATTGATCTAAAGCGAACTCCTACTTTTCTATTTTAGCACTTATACAGGACTTTTAGTTGAAACATTGAGTCATCATGGATTGCACCTAGTTATCTATTCTTATGCATAACTGGAACCTCATAAACTCTTTCTGGAAATAAACTGCTTGCTCTTTCCTTAATATTTTGGAATGATCACTTCGTTATTACAATTCATAATGCTGTATTTACTTATTAATCAACTGGAACTAGTGACTCATTCAACACTCGAATGCAATGCCTGTCCTTTGTATGCTTGAGCAACATGGCACTCTTCATGCATTTTTATGTTCCACTTGATGAACTACTTTCGAAATCTATTCTCTTTCGTGATAAGAGTTAAAACAAAACATTAAGTCATAATGTATGCCTGTTCACTATCCTTGACTATAAAGAGAAAGAATTGATGAACGTAACTTGCATGACATATATGATTATGGTAAGTATAGAGCATGAACTTATTCAGCAATATCTGATGTAAATGTACTTAGTAGAATTCATTTAGTAAACTAGACTCACTGTTCACCTGTAGCCTTCAGAAAAAAAACCTGATTGTTATGAATGCACAGTTGGTTTAGTTGCTCGATGGGTAAATTTGTTTTTACTCCTTCAGTTGTTCTTCATTTCATTTGGTGAATATGATAATGTATCTTTAAAATCAGCCCATTAATGAATAGGGCAGCATGCCAAGCTCTACCCTTGTGGGAGCCTATTTTTCTCCACATGCTTGGTCTTTGAATAATGATCAGCTTCATGATTTCACCTATACCTGCACAAGGAAACAAACAATGTTAGCATAAAAAATAGAACATGTTGATCATGATATTGTTATTTCTCCTTCAACTCACTTCTTTCATACTGCACTTGATTGATTGTTTCAATGCATTGTTAATAGTATGTTTTACTATTGTAGGTGCCTCATATAGGTTTCTTCATAATCAGAGCCACTGACACCCCTCTTTTCCTCTTACAGGTTGACAGAGCTTGAGAAGGCAAGGTGCACCATTCGAAATCAAACATCGATAATCAGGCAATGATGATTATGCCATCACTTATGTGTTTTACTTTCTGCATCTTCGCATTGTGCTATTAGCAATGTATTGTAATAGTTACATCCACGACTTGTGTGGATATTTAATTTCAATTCTACTTTTCATTTAAAAAGAAAATGCATTTTCATGCAATGTTGTAATATCATTCTGATTGTGAAATCAAATGAAGCATTGTAAAAATATGAGTTCTTTACAAAATAAATGAAAACATTTGAAATGCTATTTTGCTTATTTGCTCAATTCTATATTTCTGCAATTTCTAGAACATCTGAATGGCATTCTAAAAAGTCCATTTCTTCTTTAAAATGCATAACCGTTACTCAATGTCATAATGACAATAATGCGAAACAACATTTGAACCTAAAATGCAATTCCACCTTATGATAAATAACATTCAGCCGGCTTCACCAATTGAGCTGAGGTGAAAATTTGGTAAGAAAACACAAATAATACAAAGGAAGAGGATAGTTGTTCCATTAAGAATAATCTTTAAGTTAAGGGGAATCTGCATGATAAGAACAAGCAAGTAAAGCTACAACTGTAGGTGAAATCATTCTTATTTTTTAGAACAATGAGTTATGCTACAGTTTCCTCATGAAAACAAGTGAAATATACCTAGTTTGAACCTTTAAGAGAAAAATCACATGGTGTGCATTAAGAAGCTTCGAATGTAGAAAAATGAAGGTGTTTTGAGCACAAATACAGGAGGAAAGTGAGCCTAATTGAACTCTCATGGCCGTGGCCTAAGAGAAAAATTGCTTTCAAAAATGATATATCCATTTAGGGTATTGAACACCAAATGAAAAATTCAAAAAGAAAGTAACTATGGCTTTAACTCATGTTGACATTGGAGCTCTATAAATGAAGTAAATAGTTTCAGCTAGGATGGGTTTGTAAACCCAAAAAAATGAAGTAATATGTTACTCATGCATGTTCAGTGGAATGTTAAGAGACAAATGCATAGAAAACCCTAGGTTATGCTCTTATGCCCACATCCTGGTAAGGGAATTTCCTCTTCATAAAAAACATACCCACTTACGGTTTTGTATTCAAAATGCAAGTAATAGAGAAGTGACAAAGATTCGAGCTAACAATAGAATTAAGCTCTTTCAAAAAACAAAGTTGATGGAACCAATGGCCATGGCCATGAAGAGCCTTGCAAACTTAGAAAAGGGTAAGAAACAATGCAAAAGTCCTTTTTGTTTAACATTGAAATCATTCCATATCATGGGTCAAGCCCAGAAGGAGATTTTGTTCTACAGAAATGAAGAATGATATAACCTGGTCGTGACCTATACAATGGCCCATCTTAGAAATCCACAAAAACTTCATTTATTTTTGTAAAGAAAATCTTGAATAAGCTTTATTTAAGTGGGAAATTCCTTTAAAAATGGAGAAGTGGAGCTTACCTTCAATTTTGAAGTGGAGAAGCTCATCAAAACTTGCGGTCTGAGTTTCCATGGAGCTCAAACAAACTGTGAAATGGAGGCCAGAAAGAGTGGAAAAGAATGGCGACACAAAGGAAACACAAGATGCATCAAAAAATCAGTCAAGGTCATGGCCTAAAGGCATGATTTCATTGTAAAATGGAGTCAAAGGTGCATTAAAATTCAAACAACCAGCTTACTAGTGATTGTAGAGGAGGGCTTAACAAGAATGGAGAAGAAAAGAGATCGAATGGTGGTTTCCAAGCTTCAAACCCTAACTCCCATGGCAGCGAAATGTAGATTTTTTCCAAATGACCAAGTGTGAAGTGAGGCCGAATAATGTGAAAGTCAGGACTTTTGTGTTTAGGGTTTCATTGTCACCCTAAGACGAAAGTGACTTTTGTGAATTTTTTTTGCTTTTCTACACTTTTTTAATGCCTTGTGCCTAGGTTGAATGCCTTAGGCATTTATTTTCTTTGATTTTTAAAGAATATAAAATCAAAAACCATGGAAATTTCCCTCTTATTAGGGTAAACCTTTTTTCCATGCCTTAGAAATATTTCATGTACCTTGCCTTGTGGAAAATCAAAATAATAATTTTAGGGCCCTTTGATTTTTCCTAAGCCTGAAGCATTCTAGGTTTCCCCTTGTTGGTAATTTTTTAAGAACCAAACTGATCTCTAGAAATACCTATGGATTTTTCCATTTCCAATTATCAATAATACTAAAGGGATTGGCCAACGAACGAATAGAAGTTTCTAAACTTCTATTCCTACTCTTTGGGCTCTGTGAAACCCAGGAGGGTGATCCCACAATGTATATCTAAAGACTTTTCAAAATTACAATCAAGTACATTGTCAATAACAGATATCTCTCATAGCACCACTCAATAATATACATCAAATAAGTTGGCAGCTTATTATATCAATGTTATATGAGTTGAATATGAGAGAGTAGGTACAAAAAACAAACAACAACAATATTCCCTTGAGATTTTATGATTAAAATATTGAATAGTTAATGAATCAACACTACAGGTGTAACACAAATACCTTGCATGAACCAATGTCTTTATCCCAAGCACGAAGTCAATACCATTCTATATAACCTGATAACAATTTTCACAATAGCACCTATAACGCAAAGAAATCTTGCATTACAACATTCCTCTGTGACATTCAGGGTTATTACTTCTTACAAATATCCTAGCACATAGTTCTTATGCATTATCAATCTCATACAAGCACTTACATCGATTCATTGAATCAATAAGCAAGCATGAAAACAAACATCCATCAGATATTGACAGAGACAAATGAAAGAAATCCTTGATCACTTTCAATCATAACTCATAACACACATACAAGGAGAGAGAATAACAACAAATCCGATGTTACTTTGTATTATAAATGAAGAAGAGGAAGAAGGCCGAGTCACTGTCTTTTGGGTAGCTTGAATGGTAGCTCTCATTTGACTTAGTTCATTCAAAGCCTTATTATATTCTTTAACCAGAGATTCATATTTCTTCTAAGAAATATGTGTAGTGTCCACACTAAGCATTGCAACATGTGCAATTAACTCAGCTGCCTAGATTAGAGTTGTGTTAGTAGCTCTTTTGACTACTAGTGAACCAATGACTTCTTCAATAGGCCTAGCTACCTCATGTTTGCTAGTATTAGGTGCCATAGACCAAATTGCAAGGGTATGTAACTTTGGACCATATCTAAAACCAAATACCTTATTCTCAAATTGATCTTTAGATATCAAAGCTTGAGGATCTCTTCTAACTACATCATATGCTATGGAAGCTGTGATAGTACATCCTAGTAATAACATGATTCCACTATTTTTAACAATTCTTTGAGCTTCAGTGGCAGTAATGGCTGCAATCTCAGCCCTAATCTTCTCTTCCTTTGCTTTGTCAGCTTCCTCTTGATGAGAAGGTTCAACATTGACTTGGGCTAATTCAAGTCTGTCTTTTATTTCTTTACTCCACTATTGAATTATAAACTCTTGGAACTATTTAGTTTGCAGAAATTTATCATCAACCAAGAACTCATCACACTCCCTAATTCTGGGATCATCATCATTTTCTCTTTCATACTACCATTGGAAAATCCTATCAAGAGGAATATCTGAACTATGAGTCTCCTCAATATGAGGAAGGGGAAATTTATGCTCAACTTCCTCATTTCCTGGCACATGTTCTACTATTTTTTCTTCCCTAACCTTCTAAACATCTTAAAGCAATTCTAGGATATCCATATCTTGTTGCTGTCATTGTTGCTCCAAGAGGAACTAGGCTTTGTCTACAACCTCCTTTACTTTTACTTTAAATTCACAAGATTGATAGTCCCTTATCATAGTAAACTACCTCTCCAAGGGGTTTTCAATTTCATTGTATGGAGTGATGTAGAAGGCATTCTTTTTCATAATCTTATCCTAAAGGTTTGTCATAGCTGTCCATTCCTTTTTCCTAACCATAACAACCTCATCACTTGTCAAATTCCTTAGTACATCATCTCTATAGAAAAAATCATGATGTATGATGCCTAAGTTCTTTTGTCTTCTTTTTCCTACCAAAAATCTTTCTGGATCAAAAAATCTAACCTCATCAATAAGCATTCTGAAATTGTTCACCATAATGCCCAATTTTTTATACCCTTCAAGGGCAGTGATCTTGAAATAAGCAAAAGTACATTGGGGATGTACTACATAGCCCTTTCTATCCTTTCTAAATATCTCATAGTCCATAACATCCATTTTCCACATGAAATCCATGAAAGCCAATCTATTTGAGACATACAAGGTAAACAATAGGGTGCCACCTTAGCTCCATAAACCTTGATCAAAGTATATTCAGAATGTAGAAACTAGTCAACCCAATTATGTGTTGTTGTAGAGCCTGGTACATCCTTTGGGTGCATAAGGCTTTTGATATCTAGAGAAAGTTTGAATTTAGGTGCCACATCCAATGAATCTAAGATATCGTGTCCTATAACATTGGAAAACAAGATGTAGTTGGAATTGGAGCAATCCTGATGCCAATTATATATCCACATTTGTACTAGGATAGCCTTATTTTCACTATCCTTAATCCTCAGGTTTAATTTTCTCTTCCACTCATAATATCATTCCCATAAGAGCATATGCATCAATAAGGAATAATGGGGGATGGACAGAGGGGACACTTCCTTTTTCAAATTGAGAAAATCCTCATGCATTTATTGAGCAATAAAATTAGCATAATCAAAACAAGTGTTTCAATTATATTCTTGTATATTTGCCACCATCACCAACAAATTAGGGGCTATTATAACCTAAAAAATCCTAAGCTAGCACTTGGTTTAAACAATAGTAAGTGTTTTTGAAATAATCTTCAAATTCTTCACACTCAAAAGGCTCAACATCTTGAACAGTGAATTTTTTTTCTGTTCCTTCTATGTCACACAAGTATTGCTTCTATGTATGCAAATTTTCTCCCTTCATATTCAACATACAAGTTAGCACGCTTGAATTTTGTAGTGTAATTGGGATTCAACCCAAATACATACAATATTTTATCCTTTGTGACCTCCATAATTATATCACCCTTCTCACTGTTGATTTTCCTGTCAGTAGGGTCATAGTGCCTTGCTAGCTCCATCATTGAATCAACTTCCACAAACACATTTGGAACCACTAGATTTCCTAGGTTCAATCCCCAAAAATAGCATGCAGGCTTACTAGAATTTTTCCTATTGAAAGCATACTGAAACAATTGCCATCCACTCTGGGGCTGGGGTTTCTCACCAATTTTTCTAGCATTATCAATCAACCTAGTGGTAACATCAACTTGTCTTGTGGCCCTTTTACCAATTCGTGACCCTCCCTCTTCAATACCTCCAAAATCTTTCTTGCATAAAATTTTATGTTTCCTTCTTTTCACTTCTAGATCTTATGGAAGCCACTGGGGTACCAGGCAAAGAGTTAGACACAGTCACTAGCTTAGGCTTAATTTAAGCTGAAGCATGCTGAGTTTTAAGTCTTTTAACCCTCTTTTTCTTTGGTTTCCTTTCTGGTCTAACAATGGATTCACTAGGCTTTAGGTCACTCATGCTTGTAACACAAATGGAGACTAGGGTTTACAATTTCTTACGGCCAAACAAAACCCTTCACAATTATGACAGGATAAAATTCTACTATTGAACATAACACCTTTCTTCGCAATTTAGATAGTGCTCAATTATCAAATTGAAATCACTAGAAAAAGACTAAATTTCACTTTCCACTAGTTTTTTTATCAACTTTCAAGGGTATTCTTCTTACTACCTTAATTAAAAGGAAGTATCAATTTTTCTTACCCGGGTGAAAGCAGTGTCACTCTGGTTGTAGATAATGCTACGCCCTTAATATTAGTCTATATTGGGTTATGAATTGTCGACTTGTGGCTATATTAACTCTCTATTAAGTCATATTATCATTAGTATATCATTATTTAGTTGTTTAGGTCAGCCTAAGACTTTTATAGGTGTCTCTAAGTTGGCCTAGGTGATATCCTAGGCATAAATAGGTATATATAGGAGGTTGTGAGTCTTATTTCATCATCAAGTTGTGAAGTGTGTTCTCATTAGAGATATTTGGAGGTTTTCCCCTTGAAGTGGCTTGTTATTCTCATTTATTATCAAGTATTTACAACATATTTCATATCATATTCTCCTATTCTTCAATTTATTTCATAATAGATAATTTCTGGAGCTTTCCTTACAGATTCCTCGACCTTTGGCATTCTTTCCGCCAACCAGTGACTTAGGATGCACGATAAACCAGATATCTACTTTCTGTTATGGCTGAGAGGGGATCATGTCACCATTAATGTTTGATAGTAAGCTCGTACGAGCAAACTAAAAAATAGTCATTCAATTTTAAACCTTGATCATTGATCCTTCAACTTTAAAACTATATCAACGGTCAATAATCCACCTCACTACCTTCCTTTTTGCTTTATATGAAATCCTTAGGATTTCTCCACGTTGCTTCTTCATGTGGTAGTTGACACCAATCACTGATTCACTTTGTTCTCATTCATCTTTATCAGCGATGCAAGTGCCTCATGCAACAAAATCTTGGCCCTTCAGATCTAAGGCTGGTTTCTCAATCTCATCCATATCCATCGCTACTCGCTAGTTCAACTTTGCATCTTGAATTCCATCAATGACAAGAGATGTAAGCACCATAGTTTGACACATACACCTACATAACAATCAATGACACAAAAGATATCACAAATAGGATGGAATCAAGTTAGCGAGAGAAAACTCTTCATAAGGGACCTTATCCCTCATTACTAATCATAACCTTCGTGCTCAAAAAAGATCCGCGAGATGCGTTACAACCAGGAACTCATCATCTCACTCATTGCTAATTGCAAACAATCTCTTCACAACATATTGGCGATGAGTGATGAAACTGTGATCATAAAGTGAGAGGTCATCGCTCATTGCTATTACAACTTTAAGAATTCAAAAATTATTAGCGATACACGATCTCTTAAGAACCTCGCTCATCGCTAATTGCAATAAGAAGTTCAAGGATCAATTCGTGATGAGAAATATCAAAAGATATTACCTCATCACTCGTCACTGATTTAAAACATACATTTCAAAAGTGATCAACGATGAGCAATAAAGACTTAAGGCTAGTTAAACTTAAGTGAAAACTTTTAGGCATGTGCTCAAGAAGTTGATTTAATGAAGGGGACTTCCTAGGATGATACAATAGATATAAAAGGACTTAAGAACCCCAAAATAATTATAACAAAGCTATCTAAACTCATGACAAGGGAACAAATTTCCTAATAAAAAATATTAAAATAGTGACCGACAATGGGAAATAGGGAGTCAACAACAAACTAGAATGCTCAAGTGACTTCAAGGAAACAAAACCTAAAACCCTTCTAAATGCAACAAGGGTTTAAGATGGGACTTGAGAATTAAGGTTCCATCAATGGCTCCGACTAGGGATGCATGCCTCTTGCAGGCATGGCGAGATCTCCATAATCTTTAGTTGAAGCAGACCATAAAGTGGATTAAAACCAAAGGACCCAAATTGGGGAACTACCTAGACAAGGTAGCAAGTCTCAAAATAAAACAAAAAGAAAACACACATATATACAAAATATACAAAAGAACGTACATGGAAGATAAAATACTCAGGAGAAGTATGGCTTTAAGAACTGTCCATGTACTTGTAGTTCAAAATGTTCACCTGTCAAGCTTTGAAGAAAATATGAATTTTCTCCATGAGTGCTAGCTATCAAGTAAGGGCCAATCCATAATGATTCAAATTTTCCATGTTTTCCCTTATCCTGAGCTCTTGGATTCTAGGCTAACACCATATTGTTAACTTCAAACTTCCTAGGTGAAGCTTTTCTATCATATAAGTGCTTAACCTACAATTGCATCTTCAAATTTTTAGCTTGAGCTTCCCTCCTAGACTCATCCAACTGCACCAAATTATTGATTCTATGTTGCATATCATCACAAATTTCTTCATCATATTCCTGCACAAACTTGTACATTTTGGGTAGGTTATTTTGTGCCAACCTTGCCTCTAAACCATATACTAAGACAAATGGTGAATAGCTAGTAGCCTTTTTCACAGTCACTCTATCTTCCTAGAGTGCCAATTTTAATTTTGAATCCTAGGCCTTTTTGTTCTTCTCCATAATTCTCTTGATTATCTTCATCAAGCTCTTATTACTAGACTCAACTTGACCATTTCCTTAAGGATGGTAAGGTGAAGAATAAGAGACTTGTATGCCATGTCTTTCACAAAAGTCCTTGAATTCATCTTACCTAAAACACATAGCATTGTCTATGATAATTCTCTGAGGGACTCCAAATCTAATAAGAATATTATTCAACAGAAAATAAACTACCACCTTGCTTGTTGCCTTCTTTATAGGTATTGCTTCCACCCACTTTGTAAAATAATTGGTGGCAACAAGAATCCATGAATGACCTCCACTATATTTTTTTGGTATTTCCCTGATGAAATCAATTCCCCATTGTTGGAAAGTGGCTTCAACCATCATAGGTCTAAGTGGTAAGTTTCCTGAGAATTTCAATTTTCCTAAGAATCATTGACAAGCATCACAAGTTTTAACAAACTTGTGAGCATCTTTAAAAATAGTACGCCACCAGAACCCAACTCTTAAAATCTTGTGTGCATTTCTTATAGGAGTTCTAATGCTTTTTTTCCATCTACACACTTTAGAAGCACTCCGTCCAAGCTTCTCCACCATAGCTCATTGTTAATGATCACATACTTGATAACATGCAATTTCAACATTCTTTTTTCATTGTCAGCCATATTAGAGGACATTGCAAATATTGCAAATATTGGATAATTCTTCTATACCATCCACAAGTTTTCATATAACAAAGAGGTGCAACGACAATTACTTCAGCCCGATTAACTTGATTTGCTTCCAAATTCACCTTTTCCATCAACTTTGCTAGGCCTTGTCCTCTCACCAACTTGATAATTTGAACCTCAATGTTGAATTCTTGGATCCTGTTGATCCATCTACACCTTCTACCTGTTGTTTCTTGTTGAGTAAAAATATCATTCACAACTGCACTTGGTATAAAAGCAATAACTGTAGCCCCTTGTAGGTAAGTCCTAAAATTCTTTATAGCCTTCACCAAAGCATAGGCTTGTTTCTCGGTAGTGTCATACTTCAGTTCTACAACTTGTAGAGATTTTCTAAAGAATGCATTTGGTTGTTCAAAACCTTGCTCATTTTTCTATAGTAGAACAACAACAATAGTATGAAAAGAAGCAAAAGAGAAAATATGCATTGGTTTAGAGAAGTCAGGAGACTTCAAAATTGGAGCCTCTTTAATCGCTTGTTTTATCTTCTTGAAATCTTGACTAGGCTCCTCAATCCAAAGTACCTTTTCACCTTTCTTTAGAATTTTGGAAATAGGTCTTGTAATCTCTAGAAAATTGGTTACAAATCTTCTCAAAAAAATTATTTTCCCAAAAAATGACTAGATACCCTTGGCATTTCTTGGCTGGGGAATCTTGTCAATAGCTGCTACTCTTTTTAGGATATATCCTTACTCCTTCCTTGGACACATTATTCCCTAGCAACTTTCCCTCGGTGACCCCAAAGGCACATTTCTTTGGATTCAAAGATATTATGTATTCTAGTGACCTGACAAAAACCTTTTCTAGTTGCAAGAAATGATCTTCTTCTTTCTTAGAATAAGTGGTCAAGTCATCTTGATACACAACCACAAATATATCAATAAAATATGAGAAAGCTACATCCATAGCTCTCTAAAAAGTGGCACCAATGTTTGTTAAGAAAAAGGGCATCCTTACATATACATAGGTACCCCAAGGAGTAGTAAATGCAACCTTGTACTACTTAGAATCCTTCACTTTTACTTGATTATATCCTGAGAAACTGTCCATCATTGACAATATCTCACAACTAGTTACCTTTTGTAACATGGCCTCCATGTTCGGTAAGGGATAATTTTCCTTTAATGAGGATATATTCAATTTCCTGAAATCGACACACAGTCTTATGTCACCATTCTTTTTCCTTACTGGTACTAGATTGGATACCCATGAAGAATGTCTAATGGGTTTTATAATACCAGCCTCCCTAAACTTTATCAAATCCTCCTGCATCTTGGGAGCCAAAGTAGGATTGATTGGTCTTTTCTTTTGTCTGAAGGGTTTTGCATCCTCCTTTAAAGGGATTTCATGCTGAAAAATTTCCTCCTTGTAAGTTTTCAAGTCATCATATGACCAAGAAAAGACATGCCTAATTTTCTAAGCAAGGAAATTAGCATTGCCTTCACCTTTGGTTTCTTCCTCTTTCCTATATAAACCTTCTTTGGGGCATTTTTAGTTCCCAAAGTTCACTTCTTCTAGGTCTTCTGGGTGAGTAGCATTCATTTTGGCCTTACTAGTATCTTGATTATCAAAGAACCTTTTAAGAGCTACAAGGCCTTTGAGGATTATGTTTATTTTCAATTGGATGACCTCTTTTCCAAACACTTTCTTTCCCATCAGTATTTTCTACAAATCCACTAAAATCAATCTCCCTACCTTCATATTTATCAACACATTTGAGGAATCTAAGGATATCCTCATCATCATTAAAAATCTGCCAATTGTATACATTGTCAGGGATAGAGGGCCTTGTTTTTATCTCAACCTTTGAAATTCCTATGAAAGTTATATCATCAGGTCTTAATGCAATATTAGCTAGTAGGTCAGCCACTTTATTATGTCCTCTCTCCATCCAGTCTATTCCAAAAGCATCAAATTGTTCAATGGAATCCCAAACAACATTCTGGTATTGCCTTAGTCTGTTATTTTTGCAAGCATACTTAGCTCTTACTTGGGATATTACGAGCTTAGAGTCACCAATTACCATTAGCTTTCTAATCCCATTTTTTTCAAGAAGTCTCAATCCCAATAGCAAGGCTTCATATTCTGCTACATTATTTATATAGACAAAAGATAGTGTAAAAGAGAACTTATAAGTATTTCTAGCTAGTGATACTAATAAAATCCCTACACTAGATCCATCTTTAGAGCTTGCACCGTCAAAGTACATTTTCCATAGTCCTTTATCAAACATTCTTGAAACTTCATTTTCTATAGGTGCAAGACATATTTCAATCTCTTTTGGTGCTTCCTCTACCTTGAACCCACCAATGTTAGTATCTGTGAAAAGAATTGTGTCATATTTAGGGACATGCTCCAACATATGTGGGACCCTAGATTCTCTCATTACTTGGATATTCCTTCCATCGATGGGAAATGTGGTGTAAGAAATGTCACACTACATACTGCCTCCCATAGATGCACTCCATTTTCAAGATAATAACATTCCATAATTAGGTGGGATATCAACCACTGCCACACTCATTTTAAACTCTATATCAGGGAAAGCTACTAATCTATATGGAGGATCATTTATCACCCCTACCACAGGGACCTCTCTGGCATCCATAGCATAACACTTACCCTGAGTGCTATTAAATTTTAACCCTAATGCATCCATGATTTTAACTGGCATGATATTGTTTGATGTGCCATAGTTAATAATACAATTCTTTATGAAATTCATGCCAACTATCAAGGTAAGAAAAAATGGATCTATCTCATCTAGACAAGTTTTCACAGAATTTCCAAGAAAAATATGGGGAATCTCAACAATTACTCCTTCAACTTCCTTGCCCTTCTTATCCTTATCACTAAGTTTAAATGGAGTTGGTTCCACTAAATAATTACTGGTTATAGCAGTGCCAGTGCTAAGGGCTATTTCCTTTTGTTTATGTTCCTCTATCCCCATCATTTCAAGAAAAGGTACATACACTTTAATTTGGCTAAGTAGCTAAAACATGTCAACATGAGTATACTTGGGAAATTTAGTTAAAGGCATAGCTTGTTTGTTGCTATTATCTCTCTGTTGATTTCTGGTGGCCTCAGCCTTGTGTTTAGTATCCTTCCTTATGGCTTCAAGAACTTTCTTATGTGTCTTTCATTTTTCATTAGAAAATTTATGTCCAAGAGTAGCTTTTGACTTGCCCATTCTCTTGGTCCAAATATTATCTCCCCTTCCTCCTTTATCTTTGAAAGCTTCTATTTTTTTATTAGGTTCATGTTATTTTCCCTTAGCTTTCTATTCTTTGATGAACAGACCAATAGGATTACCTTGTTCACCACCAATAGTTATATTCATCAAATGATAAGAACTTCTAGATTGAGCAACTAAGACTTTTGTATATTTTGCAATCTCTTTCGTAGAAGGTCTTCTTAATGAGACTGTTGTATATTGTAGGTCTTCTTGATGATATGCATTAGCAATTTACCTTTGATTGTCAACATCTACTTCACAAGAATCTTCATCAGAAGAGCATTCACTGCAAGTGATATCGGAATCAACCATAATCATAAGTACATCCTCCTCCTCTTGATCTTGCCGATCACACTCCTCAGGTATGTTATCTTCTACTTCCACCATTTGTGCTACTACACACTACTGTGAGGAATGTGGCATTTGGCAAGTCATACACCAAGGAGCATCTTCAACAAAATTTCCTGAATTCTTTTGCAGAGGATTTGGAGGAACTTTGTTTTGGGTATTTCTCTGATTATTTGAGATAGGCTTCCCATTATACCAATTGGTATTGTAAGGGTGGTCTTGCAACCTAGGGGGTCTTTCATTCCTTTGGTATTTTTTTGGTTGGACCTTCTCTTGCCTTTGAATTTTATCATTGATAGTTTTCATGAAGCTATCAAGTTTGTCTTCAATTGTTCCCCCTTTAGTGCCTGAACTCTTTTCTTCCCTTTTTGAAGTTTTGAAAAGTCTCGGATCATCTCATCTGCCAACTTTACCAGTTGTTTTGCTGATGTTTTCAATATGTTCTGCTATCTTAAAAGCTTCTGTTAAAGACTAAGGACACTTATCTAACAAACGGTAATTCATTTTTGCATCAAAAGCATTACAGTAATTTACCAAGCATACATGATCATTTAAGTGTAGATGAGGAGGCAATATTTTTCTAGTCTTTTAGTACCTTATATTAAACTCAATAATAGATTCATTAGATCCTTTTACAATATTATTGAATTGAATCAACAGAAAAATTGAATTAGTCTTGTCACCATATTGTTCTCTAAAAACCCTTTTGAACTCCTCCCAAGAGCCAATTCTCTTAATAGGTAAACTTTTGTACCATTCTCTTGCATCCTCAATAAGAGACTACATGAATAACTTCATCATGACATCTTTTGCTTCTACTACAAAGTCATCCGTAATGTTAGCAAATGATTTGAGGTGGTCTTCACCACTTAGAGCATTATTCCTAGAGAATTGACTAGAGCAAGCCTGAAATCTTTAGGAAATGGGTTAGGATAGCTAGGTATTCTAGTGAAACACAACTGTTGGTATCTATCTACTTAGAGTGGCCTCCTAGTATGCATATCCCTATGATAATCTCTATGTTCATCATCTTTCCTGCTATCAGAGTGGCTACCATACTTTTCCTTACCAATTTCACCATCACCTCCTCCTTTCTTACCTCCCTCATCATCTTCAAAGTAAGACTTATCATTCTTATTTCCTCCTCCACCACCACCTCCTTGATCTCCACCACCACTTCCCCTAGGGTTATGTCCATCATATTTCCTTTTTTCAACTCACTATCGGTATGTCTAGAGCCTGAGGCCTTTGGTATATGAGTGCAAATTTCAAGGAATGCAATCTTCCTAGCCATTTTTGCATTGGAAGCTATTATTTTAGATTTTTTCAAATATTCTCGCAACTTTTCACTTTCCAACTGCAACCTTAGTATCTCAAGATTTGGAGGTATGTCAGATGGGGTTGGATCAATTTTGGCTTTATTTGTGGGGGTTTCAGTAGATGAAGTATTGGTTTTATCATTGGTTTTGAATGTAGTTTTCTTGGGTCGGTCAACAGGTCTCTTCCCATGATCCACAAATGATGTTTTCTTAGAAATAACAAGAGGATCTGAGGCTTTAGTGGTTCAGACAGACGTAGTATAAGTATCAATCGCTGAAGTTCCCATTGAAACTTTTGCTCGAGGAATATCATCAGTCATTTTAGAAAGATTTTCCTCATAGGTTCTATGCCTTGTGACCTCCTCTTTGATTTTCTCCAAATTTTTCCTTCTACCATCTCTCTCAAGTTGCTTAGTTCTAATCCTATCTTCCTTTTCTTCTTTCTTCTTGTTCTTGAAATATTAACTCTTATTCTTCAATGTATTTCATATCATTATCTATATCTTCCTCATTTTCTAGAATATCTCCATGTTCACTTAGGGCATGAGTAAAATAAGGTTGGTTAGTAGGATCTTCCTCAAGAGAAAAGTGGACTAGCTCATCAAGGAATTTACCTCATTTCTTAAAATTATTTCCATTGAAAATAGACCCGATTCCTGGGGTTGAGGACTCAGAGAACTTCTTGTTCTTTCCCCAAAACTCCCACCTATCCTCCTCTCTTGAGATATTTCTCTCACTATCAAAAACTTCTTCTAGTGGAAAACTTCCTTGGTCAATGTTAGACTCTTGAACATTATATCCTTCTTCATTGACACTAGCACTACTTATATCAACATGAAAAGTAGGAGATACATCAGGATGGGAATCGACAAAATTACTTGACTCAAAACATTTCCTGACCCATTTAGGTTGCTTTTCCTTTGTAGGTTTAGATTTTTCCTTTTTCTCAGGATGCTTCTTCACATAGCTTCTAGTCTTCCTCATAATGTCAAGTACTACAAATTTTTTCTTGTTGTTTTCCTTTTGAGAGCTAATATTCACTTTGAAACTAAAAGTGATTGCACTTTGATTTTGTACTTGTTACTCTAGAAAAGATTTTAAACATTACCTTACAGACAGTGGCATAATGAAATAATACCTGACACATAAGACCTAGTATGATAGGACTAATGCAATAAACATAAAACTGATTATTCCTTAAACATCAAGGAATATTCACAATGAACAACTGACTATGATTGTACCTGATCTGAACTTAGAGACTTTGGACTTAACAGTTCCCTAGTAGAGTCGCCAATTTGTTGGTTATTTTTTAAGAACCAAACTGATCTCTAGAAATACCTATGGATTTTTCCATTTCCAATTATCAATAATACTAAAGGGATTGGCCAACGAATGAATAGAAGTTTCTAAACTTCTATTCCTACTCTTTGGGCTCTGTGAAACCCAGGAGGGTGATCCCACAATGTATATCTAAAGACTTTTCAAAATTACAATCAAGTACATTGTCAATAACAGATATCTCTCATAGCACCACTCAGTAATATACATCAAATAAGTTGGCAGCTTATTATATCAATGTTATATGAGTTGAATATGAGAGAGTAGGTACAAAAAACAAACAACAACAATATTCCCTTGAGATTTTATGATTAAAATATTGAATAGTTAATGAATCAACACTATAGGTGTAACACAAATACCTTGCATGAACCAATGTATTTATCCCAAGCACGAAGTCAATACCATTCTATATAACCTGATAACAATTTTCACAATAGCACCTATAACGCAAAAAAATCTTGCATTACAACATTCCTCTGTGACATTCAGGGTTATTACTTCTTACAAATATCCTAGCACATAGTTCTTATGCATTATCAATCTCATACAAGCACTTACATCGATTCATTGAATCAATAAGCAAGCATGAAAACAAACATCCATCAGATATTGACAGAGACAAATGAAAGAAATCCTTGATCACTTTCAATCATAACTCATAACACACATACAAGGAGAGAGAATAACCAAGAATATGATGTTACTCTGTATTATAAATGCTATATCATTATCAGTTTTACATGCATAAGTATGAACTCTAAAAGAAACTTAAAACAAAAACTCTAAAACTTGCTTCGTATTGTCTTGAAAAACTTAGTACTATTAACTCAAAATTTTTCTAACTCCTATGCTTCTGGTTCTAAATTCTTTCTTATAGAGATGAAGGAGCAAACAAGCCTTAGACCAGATAACACACATGTCATGATCCCATAGGACCTCTTGTAGAAATATTCCCTTCTTAGTTATGCTTGAGTCTTCAGGTGGAGCAAATAAACATGAGGCAAAATCATCCTCAATTCTTCATGGAAAATAGGTACCACCTTGAAAGTAATCATTAGTTTGTTACAATAGTTACAAGATATTCTCCATGTGCTCAAAATGCCAACTGTAAGAAAATCAAAACAACAAAACTTATGAAGCAAGGAAAAGAAAGTAGAAAAAGTTCAAAATGTGAATCCACATTACTATCACATGCTAATCACTTTGAGTTATAAGGAGAGAATAATATTTTACCATGTTATATCAAAAGCCTAATCTGTACTATATTTAGGCTATGCATTATTCTTCTCCTGTCCATTAGTTTCCTCATTCAATCTCTGCACCTTTCCAACCAAATGTTGTATTCCTCTTCATTGGGCCATTAACATTCAATAAATCCTACACCTTATTAGTATACTAGGAGTTCCTTGCATCAATTAAAATCTTGGCTTCCTTAACAAATATATCCATCTTTGTTTCAATCTCCACCATCATATCAATATTTGAATTGAACAAGATGTAATTGGTGAAAGAAAAATGCATCATAGTCACTTCAAGAAACCCTCCCAAATCTTCCTTCCAGGTGTCAAACAAATGCAATTCACCTTTTGAATTCAATATTTGAGGCATACCACGATCCTCCATCTCCTTGAATATTTTCAACTTACTTTGGAGTTGTATTCCCAACTTTCCATGGAAAGTAGTTACCACATTTATTGAGTCAATAGTTTTCAAGATGTCAGGAATATTTGTGGGTGCCTCGAGATCCTCCTTTATTTTTGGCATCATTTCTTTCAAATAACTTACCCTAGCAATCCAATTATTCCACTCATTCGTAAAGGCCTCCTGTACTTGCAGATATTTTGTATTTTCTTCATGAATGTTTTTTATATGTGGCCCATACATCATTAGCCTTGTGGAAAAACTTGGCCACCCATGCTTAAGCACATCCCTAAAAATTTCATTGGCCACCCTAACTATCTCTAATTTGGCCTGGTTGACATTTTCTTTTTCAATAGTTAAATTTTCTCTCAAATCATCAATTCTAAGGGCCAAAGTTTCCCTATCTTGTGTAGACATATTAAATGAAGAAGAGGAAGAAGAAGGCTGAGTCACTATCTTTTGGGTAGCTTGAATGGTAGCATGTGTAGTTAACTCAGCTGCCTAGATCTGAGTTATGTCAGTAGCTCTTTTGACTACTAGTGAACCAATGACTTCTTCAATAGGCCTAGCTACCTCATGTTTTCTAGTATTAGGTGCCATAGACCAAATTGCAAGGGTATGTAGCTTTGGACTATATCTAGAACCAAATACCTTATTCTCAAACTAATCTTCAGATATCAAAGCTTGAGGATCTCTTATAATTGCATCATATGTTATGGTAACTGTGATAGTACATCCTAGTAATAACATGATTCCACTATTTTTAACAATTCTTCGAGCTTTGGTGGGAGTAATGGCTGTAATCTCAGCCCTAATCTTCTCTTCCTATGCTTTCTTAGCTTCCTCCTCATGAGAAGGTTCAACATTGACTTAGGTTGATTCAAGTCTCTATTTTATTTCTTTACTCCACTGTTGAATCATAAGCTCATGAAACTCTTTAGTTTGCACAAATTTATCATCATCCAAGAACTCATCACACTCCCTAATTTTGGGATCATCATCATTTTCTCTATCATACTACCATTGGACAATCCTATCAGGAGGAATATGTGAACTATGAGTCTGCTCAATATGAGGAAGGGGAAATTTATGCTCAACTTCCTCATTTCCTGGCACATTATCTGCCACTTGTTCTTCCCCGACCTCTTGTACATATTCAAGCCATTCTGGGATATCCATATCTTGTTGTTGTCATTTTTGCTCCAAGAGAACTTGGGATTTTTCTACAACCTCCTTTACTTTTACTTTAAATTCACAAGATTGATAGTCCCTTATCATAGTAAAGGCCCTCTCCAAGGGGTTTACAATTTCATTGTATGGACTGATGTAGAAGGCATTCTTTTTCATAATATTCTCCTCAAGGTTTGTCATAGTTTTCCATTCCTTTTTCCTAACCATAACAACCTCATCACTTGTCAGATTCCTTAGTACATCACCTATATAGAAAAATTCATGATGTATGATGCCTAAGTTCTTTTTTCTTCTTTTTCCTTTCACAAATATTTCTGGATCAAAAACTCTAACCTCATCGATAAGAATTCTGACATTATTCACCATAATGCCCAATTTTTCATACCCTTCAAGGGTAGTGATCTTGAAATAAGAAAAAGTACATTGGGGATGTACTATAGATCCCTTTCTGTCCTTTCTAAACATCTCATAGTCCATAACATCAATTTGCAACATCAACTCCATGAAAGCCAATCTGTCTAAGACATACAAGGGTAAACAATGGGGTGCCACCTTAGCTCCATAAACCTTGATCAAAGTATATTTAGAATGTAGAAACCAGTCAGCCCAATTATGTGTTGTAGAGCCTGGAACATCCTTCGGGCGCATAAGACTTCTGATCTCTAGAGAAAGTTCAAATTTTTGTGCAACACCCAATGACTCTAAGATACCGTGTCTTATAACATTGGCAAACAAGATGTAGTTGGAATTGGAGCAATCCTAATCCCAAATATATGTCCATATTTGCACAGGGATAGCCTTATTTTCACTGTCCTTAATCCTTAGGTTTAATTTTTTCTTCCACTCATAATATCCTTCCCATAAGAGCATATACATCAATAAGGAATAATGGGGGAAGGATAGAGCAAACACTTCCTTTTTCAAATTGAGAAAATCCTCATGCATTCGTTGAGCAACAAAATTAGCATAATCAAAACCACAGTTTCAATTATATTCTTGTATATCTACCACCATCACCAAAAAATTAGGGGCTATTCTAACCTAAAAAGTCATGAGCTAGCACTTGGTTTAAACAATAGTAAGTGTTTTTGAAATAATCTTCAAATTATTCACACTCAAAAGGCTCAACATCTTGAATAGTGATTTTTTTTTTCTGTCCCTTCTATGTCGCACAAGTATTGCTTCTATGTATGCAAATTTTCTCCCTTCATATTCAACATGCAAGTTAGCATGCCTAAATTTTGTAGTGTAATTGGGATTCAACCCAAATACATCCAATATTTTATCCTTTGTCACCTCCATAATTATATCACAATTCCCACTCTTGATTTTCCTGTCAGTAGGATCATAGTGCCTTGTTAGCTCCATCATTAAATCAACTTCCATAAACACATTTGGAACCACTAGCTTTCCTAGGCTCAATCCCCAAAAAAAACATGCAGGCTTACTGGAATTTTGCCTATTGAAAGCATACCGAAAAAATTGCCATCCACTCTGGGGCTGGGGTTTCTCACCAATTTTTCCAGCATTATCAATCAACCTAGTGGTAACATCAACTTGTCTTGTAGCCCTTTTACCAATTCGCGACCCTCCCTCTTCAATACCTCCAAAAGTTTGTTGCATAAAAGTTTATGTTTCCTTCTTTGCACTTCTAGATCGTGTGGAAGCCGCTAGGGTACCAGGCAAAGGGTTAGACATAGTCACTGGCTTAGGGTTAATTTAAGCTGAGGCATGTTGAGTTTTAAGTCTTTTAACCCTCTTTTTCTTTGGTTTCATTTTTGGTCTAACAATGGATTCACTAGGCTCTGGGTCACTCATGCTTTTAACACAAATGGATACTAGGGTTTACAATTTTTTACGGCCAAACAAAACCCTTCACAATTATGACAAGATAAAATTCTACTATTGAATAGGACACCTTTCTTCACAATTTAGATAGTGCTCAGTTATCAAATTGAAATCACTAGAAAAAGACTAAATTGCACTTTCCACCAATTTTTTATTAGCTTTCAAGGGTATTCATCTTACTACCTTAATTAAAAGGAAGTATCAGTTTTGCTTATCCAGGTGAAAGCAGTGTCAATCTAGTTGCAGATAATTTCTGAAGCTTTGCTTGCAAATTCCTCAGCCTTTGGTATTATTTTTTCCAGCTAGTGAATTACGATGAACGATAAACTAGATATCTAATTTCTGTTATGGTCGAGAGGGGAGAATGTCACCATTAATGTTTGATAGGAAGCTCGGGTGAGCGAACTGGCAATTAGCCATTTAGTTTTAAACCTTGATCATTGATCCTTCAGATTTAAAACTATATCAATGGTCAATAATCCACCTCACTACCTTCCTTTTTTCTTTATATGAAATCCTTAGGATTTTTCCACGTTGCTTCTTCATGTGGTAGTTGTTGCCAATTGCTGATTCACTTCATTCTCATCCATCTTTATCAGTGATGCAAGTGTCTCATGCGACAAAATCTTGACCCTTTAGATCTAAGGTTGGTTTCTCGATCTCAACCATATCCATTGCTCCTCACTAGTTCAACTTTCCATTTTGACTTCCATCAATGACAAGAGATGTAAGCACCATAGTTTGACACATACACCTGCATAATAATCAATGACACAAAAGATATCGCAAATAGGATGGAATCAAGTTAGTTAGAGAAAAATCTTCATAAGGGACCATATCACTCATCGCTAGTCATAACCTTAGTGCTCAAAACAGATCCACGAGATGCATTACGAATAGGAACTCATCATCTCATTCATCAGTAATTGTAAATAATCTCTTCACAACATATTGGCGATGAGTGATGAAACTGTGATCATAAAGTGAGATGTCATTGCTTATCGCTATTACAACTTTAAGAATTCAAAAATTATTAGCGATACACAATCTCTTAAGGACCTCGCTCATCACTAATTGGAATTAGAATTTCAACGATCAATTCACGATGAGTGATATCAAAACATATTACCTCATCACTCGTTATTGATTTAAGACATACATTTAAAAAGTGATCAATGATGAGTGATAAAGACTTAAAACCGGTTGAACTTAAGTGAAAATTTTTAGGCATGTGCTCAAGAAGTTGATTTAACAAAGGGGATTTCCTAGGATGATATGATAGATATAAAAAGACTTAAGAACCCAAAAATCATTATAACAAAGCTATTTGAAATCATGACAAGGGAACTGGTTGCCTAATAAAAAATATTAAAATAGTGACTAGCAATGGGAAATAGGGAGTCAACAACAAATTAGAACGCTCAAGTGACTTCAAGGAAACAAAACTGAAAACCATTCTAAATGCAACAAGGGTTTAAGATGGGACACGAGAATTAAGGTTCCATCACCCCTTAGACCTTGAATTACTATATGTGATAGGGGTTTATTTATTTTATGATTTTTTGTATAAAATCAAGTGTATAGAGAGCGTTGTATAATGTTTTGATTTTTGCAAACTTTAATGCAAAAAATAAAAATATTTGGAGATAGAAAAAGAAAAAATTTGAGTAACTGGAGGAGGATTGTAAAAATCAAATGCAATCGGGATTTCTATATTGTAGTTCAAAAACTGCATATGATTGTATAACAACACTAATGGTAATGTTTCTATAAATTACCATGGTTTTTGTTAGTGTTTGAATACAATTAGATGATGCACATTTAGTTGACAACATCACTTGCTATTTTGAGTTGAGTTCTTGGGTGGATTTGGAAAGAGGGTGAAAAATTGAAGCTTCTATTTTCAGTTTCTAGCTGTTTCCTTTCCCTTTTCTTGTCATGAGTTCACAATGATAATCTGATTTTGTTTGTGATTCAAAGTAGTGGATCCTTCTTTGCCTTGTTATTTTGGTTTATAGTGAAGAGTTGTAGATTGTTCAAGTTGCACATTGTATTCATTGCTAAGGAATCTTTATGCAAAACACTATTGATCTAAATGTCCTAAAGTGGATTGTGAGAGAAAATCGCTTTGAAAGAGGTTTTGTGGGTCAAGTTTTGTCAAAATCTCAGATATCTACTTGATCATCTTGAGTTGTAGGTTTCATTTTTGCAAGTTTCTTCCTTCCCTTTTCCCATGAAATTTCATAGGTTAGGTGATTAGCTAGAGGGAACTAGCCCACTCTGGAGATTCGCTCCCACCAATTGATTGACCCATAAATCAAGGAGCGTTTCCATGTTGCAACAGGATAGCCAAGCCTAACTTAACTGAGGGTGTGCTCCTGGTTTCCAACACTAATGAAGTTTAACAAATTAAACAAAATAAAAAAATACAAGAGATTACTATAAAGATGATGGAGATAACAAAAATGAAGGTGACGAAGGTCAACTCACTCAGATTCTAGCTCCCTAGGAAGCTCCACACGTGCATGTACCTACACACATCCAAGAGAGGAAAAATGTTGGGGATGTATAGGGGTTTGCCTCAGTCAAACCCCTGCTTTGGTGTTTCCACCTCCATGGACAACTAGGAAAGCCATGAGATAGAAAATGCGATAAAGGAAATAGTAGGAAAGAGAGTATCAAAAACTAGAAAAAAGCGCAATGCTATTCTATCAAACCATAACAAAAGAAGGATAGTGAAGCAATACCACCTCCACCCAAAGGAACTCAAAGCCAATGAAGGGAGAATACAAGACTACAAATTTGGAAAAGTCAACATGGCTATAGTAGTGATGAAGGAGGTCTCACAAGACACCAAAATCATAGCTTCTATGGTAGCACAACACATTCTCAGTGAGGTTGATTGAGCAATAATTTTCTAAGCAATGTTCAAGAGATTGTAGAAGATTGTATGAATTTCCAAGAAGATGAAGTGAAAGTGAAAACAAGCCATTTGAAGATGGAACAGGAGGGAAAGAGCTATTTTCTAGTCGGTTGATTGACACATAGGCGTTATGCTTCACCCATAATGGGGAGCATAATATCCCTACAAAATCTAGAGGTAGGAATCTGTTAGGTATGGTAGTGCATTGCATAGATGTCCGTGCACTGCGCACACGTCCTTGATAAAAATTCCCCCACCAACACAAAGGAAAAGCATCAAGTGGATGCAAGGAAGGTAGGTGATGTGGAATTTCTTAGTCGGGTATGATTTTTCTAAAGTAGGGGGTTTAAAAGGGGAATTTGCGAGAGGGGTGCAAATTTTCTCCTATACATTTTTCCCCCACTTTAGCATGTTCAGTAATGTAGATCAAAGAGTTTAGAAATGTATACCTAAACTATCAAGGAAGAAGACTGCAGTTTGGTGAGCTTGAAAGTGTAGGGTAGGAAAATAACTCCACAAGTACTCTCTCCTAAGGAGGTTTGAACAAAGGACTTTGTAGATCCTCACAACTACAGAGTTGAACAAAGTACACTGAAGGCCCACAGACCAATGATCGATGAATCTTGCAGGATGTAAGCACTTCATAAGCCCTCAGACCTATAAAGAAGGCACCTTGAGGTGCTCTCTCCTAAAGGAATCCTAGTGTAAGGGGACTCCATAGATTCGGATTGGAAAGTAGCTTCATAGGTGCACCTGCAAAACATGTTAATCCATAGACAAAACATGTTAGATATCAAAAAGTAGCCACACAAGCATACACACAAGTAGACAATCACATAGACAGTCAAAAAATTGAAGAGCTTTCAAAGGGGTCCCTCAGGAAACCTTAAAAGAAGAGGGGTCCACTGAAGGAACACACTGTTTGAAAGTGTAAACATGTTTTTCATAAATCAATTCAACATCAAGGAATCCTTTCAAAAGATGTTCACTTCATCAAGGAATTCAAAAGGAATAAAATGCGCCCTCATGAGGGGAAGGATGAGGCTTCTCCTGCAGGAAATTTTTCTCTCACCTTAGAGGAAAGTTCTTCAAGTTCTTTCTTTACAAACCCATGATGAAGGAAACATGTTCCACTAGGGGTCCTTGTTGAGAATGCAATTTTTGAGAAATATTTGGTTGCCACTGAATGTGTTTTCTAAAAATGAAAATTGACATTATAGTCCCCCCTTAGGATGGTGTGTGTTGACATGTGACATCCTAAGGAGAGAAAATCAAGAATGAAAAAGTGATATTGTGGCCTGTGGAACATAGCAAGATGTCATCATGGTAATGTTTTCATGCACACGAGGGACAACACATGAGCACCACAACATCACAAAGAAAGCACGAAAGATAAGAGAACAACAATGTAAAGAAAGATAGTAACATCACAAACAAGGGACACATGGGCGATCTGATATTTCAGGGTGAAAGCTTCTCATAAATATATATAAGTATAATAATAGTATATTAATGAACTATCATCAACCCCCTACTAAATTAGACCATATGAAGAATGCATGAGAAGATGAAAAAAAATAGAAATTGGGTCAACATGGAAGGGAAGCACAAAATCGCTGAACACTTTGCATCGTCCCCAATTGTTGAAAATAAATACACATAACAAAGGAAGAATGGTGCAAAAAATAGAGGAAGTTGTATGAAACATAAACACTCCTATATCCAAGCACTTATGAGGGTGAGAAGGGTCATCCAATAACACATAACATAAACATGGGGGAAGAGAAAAAAATACACACAAACTACACTACAAATAAAGAAGAGGTGCCCCTTAGTCCTCATCAACCAAGAGGTCATCTACCTCCCAATATAGATCATTATACGGGGAAGGTAGATGATCCTACAAGGGTAGAATATCAAGGGGGGAACCCTTCAAACCCCTGCAACAAAAGCCAAGGATGAAGGCCCTGCGAGGTCTTATATGCTCAATGCTTGTGCGGTAAAGGTCAACAACTTCATGAAAAATCACTAAAGGGGTTGAGACCTCATCTAAAGAGTTAAACATGCACTTCATAGGAGTGCCATGTGTTGCCTCAATGGACTAGGGAGGTGGTGCTCGAGATCTACTATTAGGATCACCAAATGACTCAGGAATAGTGACAAACTTTGGGGACACCGGGACTTCTTCCACCACTAGGATGACACATGCTAATGCAGAACCACCCTTCGAAGAAAGTGAAATCATATTTCGACCCCCATTACTAGCGGGGCCATCCTCCATCTTCCATTTCATTAGAGGATGTGAGATCCTCATGAATGAGGCAGAAGGCATGGGGGAGGAGGAGAAGACCGCAAAAGACACCACCAAGGTGTTTGGCATGTCCACAGGCTTCAAAAATGGTGGGATGTTTGAGAGGGACATTAGGAGAGGAAGCTTAACCAAAGGAGTAATAAACACCTACACCTTTTTTATGTGAGGGTCATTTATGATCGTAGTAGGAGTTAGAAGCAACACCGAGGCTAATGGAACTAAAGCATAGGGGATGAGAGAGGAGGATACAATAGTAGATTCCAAAATAGGGGTTGTTGAATCCCCTTCCTTCCTCTATAGAGTGGCCTACTCACTGGCCAGAGCGTTTAGCCAACACTTGCGCTCATGTGCAAGGCAATTCCTATGACTCTAGGAGCTAGAGGTTGGAAGCTAGGATGGAACAAAGGACTCCTACTCAGCCATCAAAGTGTCCATCATGACCATTTCTAGTGGAGGGAGAAAGAGGGGGAGATTAAGAAGAGATTGGAGAAATAGTGGTGGGAGTTAGCTCTAATGCCTCAACAATGGGCCTCTTCCCATTCACTTCCTTAGAGGTAGGAGCAGTAGGAGGCTATGGAGTCCAAGACATAGAGGACTTCCCATGGGGACCCTTCCCCTTACCATATTGAATGGGCCTAGGCACCGTGGGTAGAACGGGAAGTTAAAATGCAAGATGCTTGGGCTTTTGCCAAGCGGGCACTATAGGATTCTCCAACAAATTCCTAGGAGTAGAATCCATTGACACTGCAATAGGGCAAGAAGAAGTGATAGGTGGGACAAAAGAAAAAGAAGAAGAAGAAGAAGAAAAGTGTTGAGCATGCTTCTCCTTTTATCTTTTTTGAGTCAAGGTAGCATCGCTGTCATCCTTCAAGCAAGCCCTATGTGATAGGGCATAGGGAGACAGAGGGCATCTCACTTTAGGAATTAAGCACCCTCTCTTGTACTTTATATAGGTGTGATACAATAGGTCCATCCTAGGAGGAATTAGACCAACTGGTGCAAGCTAAGTGATCCAACGAGTAGCCACCATGTGCAATAAGTGGTTTATAGCCAATGTTCCGGAATGCATGCACTGTACCTTCATGGGTGAATTTCAAACATATATGCACTATCAAGGGAACTACATTCATAACAACCAACTAGGGGATACCCAATTTCACCCTAAAGAGTTCAAAGTCTGGGAGTATGTCAAAGACTAAATTCATTGGTTTAGGTCCAACTAAGATGGATAAGGTGATGCAACCAATGGGATGTACAGAAAGCCCATTGTGTGTAAGGATGATACTCTTGGATTCTTCATACCCATTTCTATGCAAGAAGTTAATTAGCGTATTCTCCTCTATTATGACATTCACCCAATATTTCGGGTCAACAAGAACATTGGTTATAGTGTTTCCATTGATTCGTGCGGGGATGTATAAGGGAGATGGTTCTGTGTAATAGTTCATTAACAAGTCCTATGAGGTGAAAGTTATACCAAGGGAACTACTCAAAGGTTTCACATATGGGATGGGAAGATGTAAAAAGGAGGCCATCGCATATACTAAACAAAACTATTACAAATACCCCAAGGTTTTTGCAACTAGACAGTGACTCAACTAAGGTTTCGTTCTGTAACACCTACAAAACCTTCCAACTATGCCACTAGGGGTCACAGATTGGGTTGCATGGTAGAATTCCTCACAACACTCACACCCAAAATGCTCCTAGGATATGAGAAAATGACCTTTCAACATCACTAAATAGAACCAAAATGGTTCATGTCGGGTTCACCAAAATGTAAGATAGGGGGACCAACCACACCAAGGCTCTAGGTCACAGAGAGACGAGAGTGGAGGGCTACCATAACTTACCTCAAAAATGGCCAAGAGTTCTTAGTTCAAGGATATAGAATGAAGAGCACTCTCAAGTGCTTCTATCACTCTATTGATCTGAATGTTTGGAAGGGGCTAAATGAGCTGATTTATAGAATCTGAACAGTACCTTAGACAACTCTCTACTTGAGGACAATAATGTGGGTCACAGATGACAACATGATGTTCTAGCGTGCGTAGGACCAAAAAGTGAAAAAGTATAATACCAAATGCCAAAAAACCCACTTATAACCTAGCTAATGAAGTTTAATGAAATAAAACAAATAAAAAAATACACGAGATGACTATAAAGATGATGAAGGAGATGACAAAAATGAAGGTGATGAAGATCAACTCACTAGGATTCAAGTTCACCAGCAAGCTCCACATGTGCACATACCTACACACAGCTAGGAGAGGAAAAATGTTGGGGATGTATAGGGGTTTGCCTTAGTCAAACCCCCACTTTGGTGTTTCCAATTCCACGAACAACCAGGAAATCCATGAGATAGAAAATGCGATAAAGGAAATAGTAGGAAGGAGAATATCAAACACTACAAAAAACACAATGCTATTCTATCAAACCACAACAAAAGAAGGATAGTGAAGCAATACCACCTCCACCCAAAGGAACTCAAGACCAATGAAGGGAGAATGTAAGACTATGAATTTGGAAAAGGTGACACACCATAGTAGTGATGAAGGAGGTCTCAGAAGACACCAAAATTACAACTTCTATGGTAGCACAACCTACTCTCAGTGAGGTTGATGGAGCAACAAGTTGCTAAGAAATGTTCAAGAGATTGTAGAAGATGATATGAATTGAAAAGAAGATGAAGTGAAAGTGAAAACAAGCCATTTGAAGATGGAAAGGGAGGGAAATGGCCATTTTTGAGTAGGCTAGTCAACACAGAGGAATTATGCTTCACCCCCAACGAGGAATGTAACGTCCCTACAGACTCCGAAGGCAAGAATCTATTAGGGATGGCAACATGCTGTGTAGACGTCTATATGTCGTGCACGCATCCTCGATAGAAATTCCCACACTAGCACAAAGGAAAAGTGCCAAGTGGATGCAAGGTAGGTAGGTGATGTGGAATTTCTTAGTCGGGTTTTATTTTTCTAAAGTAGGGGGTGTGAAAGAGGAATTTGTGAGAGAGCTAGAAATTCGATCCTATACAATATGAAATTCTTTTGACCAATCTTACTTCTATTCATTCTAGATCTACATTCAATACTCTTATGTCCAAATCCATTGCATGTATAATATTAGCCATTAAAGGATTGGAACATTTTACCATTGTTATAGCCATTCATCATCTTATTTTTGTATTCACTAGCCTTACGACTAAATCTTTTGCATGTAAAACAATGGCCAAGAAAAGATGGAATATTCCAATTCATTTGACTTCTACATTCTATAGCCTTATGTCCAAATCTATTGCAAGAATAGAAAGAACTATTAAAATATGGGTACCTTTGTGTATTTTTTTTGTCTAATTGGTGGTTTTTTGACTTCATTCTTTTGGTTTCAGGCCAGTTTGCCATTCTTCTACTTGTCATTGTTCTTTTTAGTCTGATTTGGAGTTTGATCTATCTTTGAGCTTTCACCTTTCTCAAACCCTAATCCTTCTTTTTCTTTAGATCCTTTTTTATTTGCAATAATTTTATCAAGCATTATAGTACTTTTCTTGAATTTTTCTTCGTGACTTTGATTTTTCCAAATCTGATCTCAGATTCACAACTTCATGTTCAAGTTTTGAGCATTCTTCAAATATGCTTGTTATCTTAGCATTCATGCATTATTCAACTCTTTTTCCTTCTTCAACTTGCACTTTCAGACTGGTAATTGTTTCATTTTCTTGCTTTAGCTACTCATTAACCTCCTTATTTCTTTCTTTGAATTTCTTAATTTTTTCTCTCAACTTTGTTGATGCATTCATTAGATGTACCATGCAAAATAATAACTTTTCAGCCCAAAAAATATTTCACACCACAATAAAAAAATATAAAAATTCCAAATATGTCAGCATGGAACTATAATAGATCCCACATTACACATCAATACTTATTTAAACTCTACACAATTCAAAACATATTAGGTCCACACTACTAGTGACCTAACATTAAAATTCACCAAGTGACCATCCTCAAACTAACACATGGTCCTCCAAACATCATGCCACTTAAAACTTAGGTGCACTTGACACTTGCAAACACCTCCATAAATCTACAAGACCAAATGTTATTATGCAGCAAAGTGCATACTGATCAAAGCCATACTCTATATAAGTAAACACTGTTTTTGGTAGAGTTAATATTATGTTACTTATATCTTCAATATCAAAGGGATAAAATACATAAAAATTTGGATGTAGACTCATCTAACATCCAAAAAAATTTCCTTAGAACTGTAAAGTAAAATCCTTTAAGCTGAACCAATGTGGACAAAAAAATTGGATGTCCTATACATTGAAACTTTTTATCTAACACTTAGCAAATTCTTTAGCTTACTATCTGCACTAGATCAAACCTTCTTGCGTCGATTGACTAGATTATCATTCTAATACATTCTCATGCTTCACCAGTTGGTCTACACATCAATCTTCATATCACACTACAATGTTGACATGAATAAAAATACTGTATCTGCACACTCTACATCCCATGCTCATGTTGCCAATAAGCATATCAATGAAAAACTTCCAACACCTTTGTGAATTTGGTTGTTTGATCACTGGTATCTTGATGTCTTTCTATTGATTCCAGAGTTGCTTTCCATTGTTCTTCTTTTTAGTATTTGGTGTTTGATCTGCTTTTGAACTTCCTCTTTTTTCAAACCCCAATCCTTCTTTATCCTTAGATCCTTTATGATTTGTAATCATTTCATCAAGCATAGAATCTGTACTATTCTTGAATTTGTCTACATGAATTTTATTTTTCAATATCTAATCTTAGATTCACAACTTCTTGTTCAAGCTTTGGATGTTCTTCAAATTTTCTTCTCACTTTAGCATTCAGGCATTTTTCAACTCCTTTTCCTTCTTCAACTTGTACTTCCAGACTACTAATTATTTCCTTTGCTTGCTTTAGTTGTTCATTAACCTCCTTATGTATTTCTATGAACTCCTCGATTTTCTCCCCTAGCTTTCTGATGCATTCATCTACTTCCTTGAAATTTTCTTTTAGATCTCTATTCTCACTTTTAGTCTTTTCTAGATCTTCAAGGGAAATTCTAAGTTTTCCATCTATGTCAACCATGTAATCTTCTTCAATATATCTAATATAAAATTTTTCTTTTGGATGATTAGGATATATTCTAACAACCATGCTGTTGGAACCAAAATTTTCATAAAAATTCTAAGTATTTATCATTTAAAATCCAAAATTCCCACTCTTATTTTCATAATAAATCACATTATCGCCATTCACAAGGTTATTTTTACCCTTTACCGCATTACCGCTATCAAATTTTCCACCCCTCATAACACCCATACTATACCACTTTACCACAGTTCATCCCCAAACAACTCACGGTAGGACAATGAGAGGAGCCACAATCATATACCACAACTTTTACACTATATTGCTATACCTTGGGGGTCAAGACATAGCCTACAGTAGAGCAGTGCATTGAAGAATGATACTAAAGACATATCAAAGTACCACAAGGGAGCAAAAGATGACACGAGGTAGTGTGGTAACTAAGCCGTTGGGTCATTTAAAACACACCAATCACATCAATCTACATCAAGACATAAAATTGAGCTTGATATGAAGATTTGAATTGTGTGAATTTATGAGCTAGAAGTAAATGCATCTTGGTGTTAAAATACACGAAACAAGTTGGGATTTTTCACTCATAACAAATGAAACCAATTTGCAAATGAGCTCGAAGTACGAAAGAAAAGGGAATCCTTCAAAGCGAGTTCCATCCCCAGGTAAGCTTTGCTCATCTTTCTTTGTGAATTTAATAAATTGGCACCAAAGAAGACTGAAGTAGGAGTTAAAAGGGATGAAACCAAAGCCAATAAATCCTCTTTACAATCCCCATTGTTTTCCTTGTTGCTTGGTTCAATAGAAAAAGGAGCTAAAAAGGATTTTAGAGACTTAGCTCAAGGCTGTAGAGACCCCATTATACCCTAGTGGGGTTGGAACCTTTATTGGTATTTTTATCAGAATAGGAACGACAAGGTTCCGACATCAAACCCATGGACCCTTGATTTGGCTAAATTGATTGTCCCTAATGTTTACATTAACATTGAGCTAATTAAAGCCCTTGCACACAATTACCATGCTCCAACCAAGACTGTTAGGCTTCCAAATGGTGAGTGCTTAATTGATGTCACAAGGGATGCCATTATAAAGTGTTTCAAGCTTAATAAACAAGCTGTAACCAAGGTGAATTCAGTTAAACTGGAGCAGGAGTATAAGAGGTTAAGAAGAACATACTGAAGTATGAGCTCCCCCTACATATGAAGAGCGGTGATGGTAATAGAAAACTCCTCATCCCTTCTTCTAAAATGGAACCTTTCTAAGTCTCAGAATTTCAAGTTTATTTCAAAAATACTTATCATGCATTGTGTCAAGTCTTGGGGATAATGCAACGGAGCTTATGCCAATATGATTGATGAGAATAGCCATGATAATTCAACATTCTAACTCAAATGTAGAGTTTGATTTTGCATCTATAATTGAGGAACAAATACATGAGGGTTTCCTATAGGTTAGGGAAGCTAAGGCTCCCATTACTTTTAGGAAATATTCTTTATTGTGTCATTTAATCCTGTGTCATAATGAAATGAAGTAGAATGGAGGAATGAAATTATGTACACAAGAAAGTGGAATAAGACTCCTTAAGAAAAAATGGTGTTACATTTGGGATAACAGATGTACAGAGTGTGATTTTGTATTGTTTCAAGATGATTTTTCTATTAGACTAATAGCTTCCCTTGGTTACCCAACACCAAGATTGCTTGAATCAATGATGGAAGTGATGAGGCCTGTACAGTATAGGCCAGACTAGGGCTATACCCATAACTATGCTGACTAGTTTTTAATGCCTCAACATACAATTATCAGAGTATATGGATGCGACCAAGCACCACATATTTTTCCTAAGTTTGTACCTGCAAGGGTATATTTTATAGAGATTATGTGGAAGATGCTTTGGATGGAGGATGATTTGATGAGAAATCAAAGGAAAGGTACATTTTTTCCTAATTTGACTATATTTGAAGAGTTGTCCATTGGGTCTGATATGCTAGAGGAACTGTTGAGGTTTATGAGGGTTAACTATTCTCTCAAATCTGGAAAAGAGAGAGTGTGTGACCCAGAGGGTCATATCAACATGATTAGAAGAACTTTGCTAACAAAGGGGGCCATCTCACATGAGTTTGACCCTAATGAGAATGTCATAATAAATCTGTTGTATTTTCCTGATGTAATGCAAACTAGAAAAAGGTGGATAATAATGATGAAGTGGGAGAATCAAAAAAAGGAGAAGGATAGAAATTTCAAAGGGCTTTTTGTAGATGAACCCAACCTTCTGAAAAGGATGCACATGATCCTTAATAATTTTGATGAATTGTACAAAATGGCCCAAGATGAGGGGTTGATCCCACTTCCCACACCTTACCAACCACCACATGAAGCATCTATGTCATAGAAATCACCCCCATCACCTACACATCCATCCCCTCCATCTCCTACTCAAGAACCACAAGCTAAAAGACAAAAGATTGAGCCATTGGTTGGATATGACTCAAGTGATGATATAGAAGAAGAAGCAGTCCTAGCTCTGACTAAAATAAAGGAGATAGCAGAACAAAAAAGGAGTCAAAAGCCTCATGATAACTATGTTGACTAGTTTTTTATGCCTCAACATGCAATTATTAGAGTATATGGATGAGACCAAGAACCACATATTTTTCCTAAGTTTGCACTTGAAAGGGTATATTTTTTGGATTTTATGTGGCAGATGCTTTGGATGGAGCATGATTTGATGAGAAATCAAAGGAAATGTATATTTTTGCTTGATTTGACTATATTTGAAGAGTTTTCCATTGGGTCTGATATGCTAGAGAAATTGTAGAGGTTTATGAGGGTTAACTATTCTCTCAAATCTAGAAAAGAGAGAGTGTGTGACCCATAGGGTCATATCAACATGATCAAAAGAACTTTGCTAACAAAGAGGGAATTCTCACATGAGTTTGAACTTGATGAGGATGTCATAATAAATCTAGTGTATTTTTCAAATGTAATGTAGACCAAAGAAAGGTGGATAATAATGATTAAGTGAGAGAATAAAAAAAAGAAGGATAGAAGTTTCAAAGGGTTTTTTGCAAATGAACCCAACCTTTTGAAAAGAATGTAGATGATCCTTAATAATTTTGATGAATTGTACAAAATAGCCCAAGATGAGGGGTTGATCCCACTTCCCACACCTCACCAACTAGCACATGAAGCATCCACATCATAGACACCACCCCCATCACCTACACATCCATCCCCTCCATCTCCTACTCAAGAACCACAGGCTAAAAGAAAGAAGATTGAGCCATTCATTGGATATGACTCAAGTAATGATGAAGAAGAAGTAGTCCTAGCTTTGACTACAATAAAGGAGATAACATAACAACAAAGGAGTCAAAAGTCTCATGATCCTAAGATCATGCTTTCAGAGGAAGGAGCCGATGAAATTTAAGAAGATGAGAGGGTAGTGGACTCTCTAAGATTCATGGAAGATGATAATTTTATTCACACCAATGAATTTAAGGATTATTGGATTAAAATGAAAATGAAGCAATTTGATGAAAGGTTGAAAATCAATCTTATTGGAGCTGAGGCGTCGAAGCAAGCTGAGATCTAGGCTCAAACATCTACAAAGTTAAGTGTTGATAATATTAATATCATCCCCAAGATGTGAGAGAAATAGTATTGAAAAGTAATATGCTAATTATATGAGGGATGGAGCTGTCTAAAGTGTTTCTTCTAGATCATATCAGAGCATAGGATGACCCCATGTTGGTAGAAAAATTTGATTCAAAAGAGGGTGTCTTAGGAACAGGGTATAATCCTACTACCCAAACACTTAATCTATGGATAAAAAACAAAAAAAAAATGAAGCCTCAAATCTTAGATGTAGTACAGAAATTGAGGGGGTCAGCAATGGTTAGAACAATGAGAGACACAAATCTCATAGAAGCTACCACTATGATCATACATTCTGCAATGTTCACCAAGGATGTAGTAGAAAATATGGAGAAGAAGATTAATGAATATGAAAAGAGATTGAAATTATCAAATGATGAGGTGAACAAGTTGTTTATTGAAAATGTAAAGCTAAAAAAAAGTTACAAAAAGCCACCACGGTGAGAGGAGATGAATTAATTGTCTATCACCCACCTTCCCAGGAAGAGGATCCACATATAGAACAAATGAGAGATGAAATTGATAAGCTGAAGAAGCATAACATGGAGTATGTCAAGCATCATATGATAGAGACTCTAAGGAGGATATTAGAGCATAGTTGGGATATTAAAGGAGAAGATAAAAGGAGTACATGAAAAATTTTGCAATCTGATTAAAGCTTTGGAACAAATGAACACTAACTCTCCCATCCTTGAAGAGCTCCAAAAGAGATGGCAATCCACCTTCCACATACTGACCACTTTATGCAAAGCTACACATAGGGATCCAAATGCCCCATCGAGGCTCAAACCTACACAAGAAATATAAAAGGTGTGATTGATGAATATAAGTATTTGGTGGATATAAGGAAGAAAGTGGAAAGCAGAAGGAGTACATTTGACTCTATCAAATATCTCTTTAGCCCATCAATCCTCAAAGATGACAATTAGTTAAAAGGTATAAATGAATGGAGAGAAGAATTTGATTAGATGATTTGTAGATGCTTAGCACATATACAAGATGATGGGGAGATTAATCTCAACAAGTCCCATACTTTGCTTGATGGGATTGTCATATTGGACGGTGGATATACAAAGTTTATGGTGGACATCAGAAACCTCCTAGATACCATATGGAAGAGTCACCTTACAAAATTCGTAGCTAGAAAGGAATTCAAATGGCCAAGCAACCTAACAATTAATAAGTCACAAGAAAAAAAACTTGGGCTTTGAAGAAGATTGATTATGTACATTATGAAGAAGAAATGTCATATAGTAAAGCTTTGAGTAGGTCTTAGATGACCATGAGGTTTTACTCGAAGATTAACAGATTGGAACACACATTTGTGATTATGTTAGTTTCTTATGTTAAGTTTCAAATCTTGTTTTGTTATCAAAAGTTGTGTATTTTGGTCTGAAGCTTGTTGCCTCTTGTATATATAAGAGAGACCAAGACCATAATAAAGATATAGGAGAAAATATTAGTAGAATAGGGATAATTAATGGATAGAAGAAAAGTTCCATAATGTTTATATTTTGAAAGAGTATGTTGCATGTAGTATTTTGAAGAAGTTAATGATAGATCTCTGATTTTGTGGCATTATCTTGGTATCAATTGTTTGTTGAAGTTATTCAATTATTTGGTTGTCTACATTTTAGTGTTTCTCTATTATTTAAATTGGTATATCAATCATATATTCAATTTATCAATGCATATTTACTATAATTGTGTGATATGATTAATTCATTTCCCCAAAGGAATTAAAATGCTTCTAGTCAATCACTATAATTTGGATTAATAAGAACCACATAATTAGGATTGTCAATCTATCTCCAATTTGGTGTTTTCTATGTTCCTACATAATTTATTCAATTGGTTCTTTCAAGCAAAGATTAAATCCTTTTGATAAATTATAGGTAACTTGGTTATGTCAGTTGGATAAGTAAGTAAGAGTTTTTCAATCACCTACCTACACGTTTATACAAGTTATAAACCAATACTATTGTGCCAAACTGTTAGAGTTACTATCAAATACAAGCCACTTATCTTAGACTTTCATTTGAATCCATTTACCCAACAAGGCACTGGTATTACTCATTTAATCATTTAGTTTTATCATATTTATTTTCAAAACCTCACATCTGTTAACTAAACATATTCATAAACTTTGCCTTGATATTGATTATATAATTTATACCAAATTAGGTTTGCATCTCTCCACTCCCAATTGCCATTGTGGATAGATTGCTCAAGTAGGAAACACATAGTCTAAGTTTGATTCATTTGCATAGGTATACCTGCCTAGGTTAGGCAGAGCTTGAAGAGAAGAAGGTTCAAATACATTGTTTGGTGTTGTTCGTTAGCCTAAAACATACCAAGATCTAGGAAACCTCTTGAGGTTTTTCAACAAGCATTTTTGAGAACTAATAGATTGGTGAATCTGTTGGGGACTCAAATATTAATCCAGACCTTCATCATAGATTCAATACCTTACATAAGACTCCATTGGGAATAAGAAATTATAAAATTTTCTTAGTTCTCTAAAAGTGAGTGGCAACTCTGAAAGAATAAGTGTATTACTAGAAAGATCAAATATGCATCAACGAAATAACAAACTTTAGAGTTCAGACCATCAGAATAGTTTACAAAATGCATGGTAGAAGGTCCCTGTATAAATAAGGTCGTAATGATAATAGTAAATGGACACATAAGAATGATAAAGGTAAGAAGGTGTTTGATGAAATGTGCATGAAAAATAAGGATAAAACATCAAAACCACACTTTGAGATGTATAATCGCTATGATACATTGAAAAATGAAAATAGCTCATCTGGAGAACCTCACACTCTTGAACAAAAAGGGAATCCTTTCTTTCAATTAGATCCTAAGAAAGAAGAAGAATTCATGGCTAGATTTGAGGCTGAAAGAATCATGAAACATGACTATGATCATAAAATTTCATTACTCGAAGGGAATAAGAATAAGCCAATTGATAATGTAGCCTCTGAAGAAAATTATGAATATGAATCAGGAAGAATTAAATGCACAATTGGAGTATGAAAGACAAGAAATGGAAAGAAAGAAAGCAGAATATGAACAAAAGCTCCAAGTGATAAAAGAACTCTAGGATTTGAAGCTGCAGAGACCCAATTTGATGCTCAGATAGCTAACCTCCCTAAATACACATCACCTCACAGGAAAAATAATACTAATGTAGGACCTTCAAATCCACCAAAAGAACCACAAAATAAATTCAGGAATCAATACAAACCATCAAATTCTCCACCAAAAAATCCATCACAACACCCAAATGCTCAGCCACCCCCTGGCCAACAATATATGCCACCACCCCATGTACAATACAATAATCCATTATACCAATATCAACATCCTCTAAACCCACCTCCTCAGCACTACACAACTATGATCAGATAATTTGACTTAGAAGGATTCCAAGTATATCCTTACCCTATGGACAATAGTTGGAGAGGTCTTGTCCCAAAATTTACAGGAAGTAGTATAGTCACTACTGAGGAACACTTAAGGAATTTTAATGCTTTTATTCAAGATATGAATATGTAGTATGAAGATGTACAAATGAGGCTATTAATGATGTCACTAACTAAAGAAGCTAGAGATTGGTTTAACAGTTTACCAATAGCTTCTATTGCTTCCATTCAAGAGTTTCATGATCAATTCCTTGAATAGTATGGGAATTAGTGTGCACAAGAGTTTTCCTTGTATGAATTGATAAGTATCCAAAAATATCAAAATGAGTCAATTTATGACTTCAACCAGAGGTTCTCCAAATTACATAATAAGATACCACCTAGGTCCAAATTGATAAACCCTACAACATTAAGTATTTTTCTGAAAGAATTTGATCCAAAGACAAGATATGAGCTTAGAAATAGGTGCCCTAGAAATTTAGCTAAAGCACAAAAAATAGCATTGACTATTGAAAACAATAGAAAGGCTGTGGGGATGATTGGTAAAAGAGATAGTCTCAAGGCTCCCCAAAATTTTAACAATCCTTAGAATAGACAAGAGAACACATATAGGAATGAAAGACAAAAGCTGCATGATATTCCATTCAACACAAATTGGAAGGATGGGAAGCCCATAATTGACAAGCCTAAGAATAAGGAAACTCCTGATCCCTTAAAGAAGAGAGGAGCATACATGGTTAACAATAATCCTTGGTGTCAAGTTTGCAACCTGCCACATTCCCATGATCATTGTGTTGTAGGTCAACCGATACAAGAAGAAGAAATATTAGTAGATAATGATGGAGAGGATCATACAATATATTTAACATCTCATACTCTCCATCTGATTGAGGAGGGATATTCATCTTCAAAAGAAGAAGGCTATGAGTATGATGTTGATAACCAAAGATATAATGTCCATATGGTAGAACAAAAAATCTTTTCTAATTATGATGAAGATGATGACAAGTCATATCTTCCTGGTGCACCATCTTAGTCAAGTAAATGTAGAATAAGGAGGCCTACTGAAGAGGAGATAAAAAACTAACTATTGCTACAATGGAGTAAGAAAAAAGTAACTATAGGCTTAGAATTAGAACAATAAACACAAAAGGGGGTGTTCCAAGAGGGATATTTGTGAAAGATAAAGGAGCAACGTAGGGAGCACCAAAGAGGACAAAAAATAAGCAGCCTGATAAGAATGGGCAAAAATATGTTTAGAAAGAAGAAAACAAAGGGTTGCATAAGGACCAGCAAAATTCTGATGAAACAAACAAAGGAGATCCAATGGAACAAAAGAAGATAACCAAAACAGAAAATACATTTTTCAACTTCATACAGGCCTTGTCTTAGGTAAAAATGTATGTGCCATTTGTAGACACATAAAAATGGCCTAGAACCACAAACTAGGTGATCAGAAAACCAGACCCACATTAATTTTGTGTAACCTTGATTTAATAATTGAAGTATCCTCTCCCCTTGCACATTTATGCAATCCTGGGTGTAAGAGAAATGGTTATTGCCTCTAGAACTTGGGCTTGCCTTGGTGGGAAAAAGTACACACCCCAAGGCAACTCAGACCGACAATAGAGATTTTTGGCCAAGCTACCCCTGACCGGTATATAAATGTGAATCTTAAGGGAAAGCCTAGGATTATGAGTGCGGATGTGTCATACGAACCAAGTAGTACTCCCTAAAACCTTGTTGAGCATAACCTCTTCAGGCTAGAGTGCCTCCTAAATAGAGTTTTAATCTTGTGCCTCTTGTATGGCCACTCAAACGAGGGTCCCGAATTAAATACTCTTGTGTAGTAGCCAAAAACATTCTATCTTCTAGTGCAACAATGATCGTTGTGAAGGAATCCACATCTTCACAGTCTTTAGTAGAGGTGATCAATCTTCCATGGGAGTTCATAGGGGTTGGAAGCTTGGTTGGCCTAAGAAGAGAGTGCACTATAAGGGGGAGCCCTTGCAACCAAGTTTCTGGATTAACATGCTAAGGATATGTAGTTGGGGAAACCCACGTGGAATCTAGCAGATAAACAAGCATCATGTACAGATTTGGAAACAAACAACCAACCTCTAACAATTTATATTTTTGATCAAAATTGTAAACAAATTGGACTTTTTGCATTCTACACCACATCTGCCATGACACATTCGCTCAATTGTGCCACATTTGCTTATTTTTCACTGCATTTTCTAAGTGCAACACCACAATTGCTCTGTTACACTACATACACTTGCTCAAATGCCGCATTTTCCTATTTTATAATGCATTTGCTAAATTTTGCACTGCAACCGCTCTATTGAATCACATTTGCTTGTTCAAATGCCACATTTTCTTATCTTGTGACATATTCGCTACATTGCAACACATTTAAAGCCTAATACGATGTAATTTCATGTGAACTTAGAAAAAATTATCACTATAAAAAATCTGAGGCTAAACAATTGCAAACATATTCCAAACATCTTTTTCTGCAGTCTTTGTCAACAACCAGATCAAGAAGGGTTCAAATTCCTCCATCCTTGAATTTTAGGTTGTAGTTTTAGTTATCCATAGGTCTATCATTGCACTTCCTTAATTGCATCCTTAGGATTTGCCATCATTTTTAGGTCCTCATTTTGCAGATTTTAGGATAGGAATCCTTGCCATTCTTTGTCAAATCTTTGCCTTCAAAATTAAATTGTCATTGGACTTAAAAAAAATCATCTCTGTTAGTCTTTGTCCTTTTTTGAGCCACTTCCAACTCAAAATTCTAGTGTGGAAAGCTCACTTTATCATCTTGTCATTTATTCCTTCAAACAAGTCCGTTGACAATCCAAATTGAGACATTGATCAAACTTTGAATGGTTAGTAAGCCTTTCCATAATTCTACTAAAATTTATTGCACCTTAGAGTTCCCTTATACCTTGCATTTTTCATTAAAATACTTTACTCTTCCATCATTCAGTTTGGTCCTCATTATCGCTTTGCATTTGACATCCTTTTTAAACAACATCATGACATCCACCACCATGTCTTCCCTTCAACAAAATCTTGATATGCTTGCTAGTCAAGTTGAATACCAGTTACTCCATAGAGGTCAATACAAACAAGCCTTAGACTTTAAGAGACAATTCCTCTAGTCCAAGAACCAATTTCCTTCGTACCAACAACCCATCAGTCCAAGTCCTCCATCCATCAACCCTCACTATCAAGAATCACTTAGTGAAAATCCTACCATTAATCTCCAACACACATTCAGTTATGACCCTTATCCTAACCTTGATAAGGGAAACCAACTATCCACTAGTCCATTACAAGTCTCCATGTCATATTCTAGTCCTTCACTTATCAATCCCATCCAAGTCTACATGCCTTATCAACCATCTACCAACTCTTGTCAAGTCTCCACGTCATGCCATTTTGATTCCGTCCAAGTCTCCACATCCTATTTCAGTCCACCTTACACCAATCCAGTCCAAGTCTCCACATCATATTTTAGTCAATATTACACCAATCCAGTCCAAGTCTCCATGTCCTATTCTAGTCCTTCATCCATTAATCCTTTTCAAGTCACTCCCTCACAAGCCACATTTAGCCATGAAAATTCTAACATAGTCCAAAGTCAAATCCCAATGTCTAAATTTGAAGATACATGTCAAAATGAAATCCCAAAGCATGACATTATAACATCACCCTCATGTCAAGAACAAGGTAGTCCATCCCATGACCCTATCTTTCAGTCCATCAAAGAAGTCCTTCAAGACAATCATGACATCCAATATACACCTACCCTTGAAAAAGACTTCAATCTCAATTATATCGTCCACGACAACCCCATCTTTGACCAAGACATTACCATTGATCAAGAAGTCCAAAACGATCCACTCCTTGAACTTTATGCCATTCCTGATCAAACACTTGATGATAACTCTATTCAGGCTCTGACTATCAATACTTTCCAAAATGAGACACTTGCCTCCATGGGACACATAGATGATCTACCTCAAGAACAAGAGTCTTCCACTATGGACATATTTTCAAATGATCAAGCTATAGCTAAATTCACTGGACTTTATGACACTAACCATAACGATGGATTCAACATCAACTTGGAAGCACCAATAGGATCATCTGAACTTGACATGTCATAAGATCAAACCAAAGATATTAGTAAAAAATATTTCCAACATGACAATGAAGCTAAGACATCTTATCAGCTAGGATCATCTATCTTTATTAGAGCAGGCTTTCTCGCAGATGAGAATATTCCAAGTAATAGTGTCCACATATATCATGATGGCTTAGCATCTTTCTTTCAAGACAATAAATACCCCATCGCAAGCAGAATCTATCAAAGCATGCATTATCAAGGCAAAGGACTAGGCATACATCAACAAGGAATTCAAGAACCAATACAACTTCAAACAAATTATAGACATCAAGGTCTTGGCTATTCTCTAGTCAACAAATATAATAATGTTAGTGGAACTTCCTCGATACTAGGGGCAACCTTGTTAGATACAAACGTCAAAATAGAATCCATGAGAAATCCTTCTCATAAGATTGTTGTCAACACCCCGTCCACCCACCCCTCAACATCTTAAACCTTCCCTTTGGAACCAACAAAAAAAATTCATACAAATCAAAAAACCAAAATCAAATGTCAAAGGCCATTGAATGAAACAAATAGTCAAGTGGACAAATGAAATTAAAATGGATCCCAAAGACAAGTGGATCAAGCAAAGAAAATATTCCAAATATAAAGGTCAATCAAAATGTGGAACCACAAGACAAGAGGACTACTACATATAACAAATGTCCACCTCCTTAAAAACGGTCATCAAGCAATCCATATTAAAGTGTTGGTTCCAAACGCCATCCCTCCAAAAATCTGTCATCCACCATCCCAAGTTTGGAAAATAAAAAGTGATCCATCCAAGCATCCAAACAATCCTTTCATGTCTACCATCAAAATTCATAACCCTACATCTCGCCTAAAGTCCAACAATCCCATGTCACAAATCCATCACATCTTGGAAACAACTCTTTACCACAAGGACTCTCATAGCACTCTATCATGATGTGCATATTTTGATAAGCCAACTCTAGTATCAAAAAGGATCATAATGACATCGATCAGTTGTAAGCAAGCACTACAATCCTAACTGGACAACTCCTTCAGCAAGGTCATTATTGAAATATGATGGCACCAGTCTCTACATCGGCACCGTCAGTGGATTCATAATAGTCAGTGGTCATCTAAAACATCCAGGCTATTTGCAAAATCAGAAATACAAAAAAATTGAAAAATGTAAAACATCATCACCTTGATGAAAACCTGGCAAACAGGCATCTTGGTGACACCAAAAAAATCAAAAAGTCAAGAAAATAGTAAAGAGAAAAATTTCATCCAATGGTGAAAACCTGGCAAACAGGCGCCCTGGATAAGTACCATGATGAAAACCTGGCAAACAGGCATCTTGGTGACACCAAAAAAATCAAAAAGTCAAGAAAATAGTAAAGAGAAAAATTTCATCCAATGGTGAAAACCTGGCAAACAGGCGCCCTGGATAAGTACCATGATGAAAACCTGGCAAACAGGTGTCATGTGTAAAATAAATCATCTATGTGGACCTTTACACTTGGGGTAAAGTTGTCTCGTTTCCCATGCCTTCCTCATGACATTTACGTCCATCTAAGCCATATCATTCCAACCCATTTTTTTCACCTGTCTTAGTCTTGACATAAAAATAGGCACACATAAATCATGCTTTGGGGAAAACTCTTGACATTTCAATTCTTTTGTCACAAACTATTCTTTCATTGCCATCATTATCCCTATATGACATAGTCCTGGAAAATCATATGACAATTCCTTTAGTCTCATGTCTCTTGTCCTTTACCAAGGCCACCTCTCATCCTTTCATGTCTGTCACCTACCTTGGATTTCCCTTGTCAAACGGTCTAGGGATACTCCATCATCCCATCTAGTCCTAACCAAGTCATTCCAAATGCAACAAATCTAATCCATACAAGAGCATTATCCAAAAAATTCCTTGGCTTTGTTCCTAGCCTGGCTACATACCTCGATAGTTTCATCACATTATCGTCACCCTCATGTTGTTTCGGCGTGTGTCCTTCCCATGTCAAACAATGTTGTCATCACCTGTCAATTGGTATTCAACTTGACTAGGGGCACAATCATGTTTTTCCTTAGATTCTCATGCGTAGGCATCATGCACGTGCATTTGTCACAATCCTCTCGAATATTTTGATAAAGCCATAAAAATTATAAACTATCAGAAGTCCAAAAAAATAAAAAATCATAAAATGGACAAATCCAAAAACATCAGAAAAATCCTAAGAAAAGACAAAAACATCATAAAACATCCTGAAGAAAGACCTAAAAATCATAAAACATCCTCAAGAAAGACCTAAAAGTCAAAAAATGCCATAAAAAAGAACTAAAAATTGAAAAACGTCCTAAGGAAACCTTAACAAAGTCAAAATATCTCGAGAGCACAAAAAAAAGGCATTCCTTGTCATGTTCATCAAGTCAGCCAATCTTGGTCATTTGTCTGAACTATGTTGTCTCTACGCATTTGCTACGTAGGCAAGACCATTAGTCAATGGGCCCCTGAGACATTAGGTTAGTCCTTTTAGGTTTGTCAAAATAAAATCATGATTCAATTTTTGGTCATCAAGAAAAAGTCATTGGTTGTGTCGAACTACGAGGTCTTTGAGTGTATGATGTAGGAAAGGCCATATGTAGATGAGCACCCAAGGCCACACTAGTTCAGTCCATTAGGGTTCATGGCACTACACTGGCACATATGTCAAAATTTTCTCAAGTCAAGACAAATAATTTCCAAATAGGAAAAATTCTAAAACAAATTACAATAATCATTTATTCGACACGACAATCACATCAACATGTCAACATCGACAAGTAGTCAACCTCAGTCAAACTCAGTCAAAACAAGGAAAATTATGATAACTAGTCAAACTGTCAACTCTTGGTTATTCTTCAGATGTTTCTTGAAGAACAACCTCTGTCATTTATGCCTTAGGATGTGTCCTTCCTAGGAATCATCACTATCATTTTCCATTTTGAGGGATCCTCTTGACATTTAAGGATCGATCCTCTCGACATCGACATCATTCAAGATATGTCCTTCCTGAATTTGGAAATCTTTGGCATTTGTCATCTTGGCATCATCAAACCTTGACACCTGGCATTCAAACATAGTTTAAAAACAATTAGCACTTGTCTTTGTCTCTTTCATCATGTTACTAGTTTCTCCATGATGTCCTGACAACAGGGTTTAGAGAAGCAGTGACATACCATGATGATTTTCTTGTCTTATCTTTTTTAGACTGTCATGCTACTAGTTTCTCTACGATGTCCTGACAACAGGGTTTAGAGAAGCAACATTGTATCATGATGATTGGATTATTTTGTCTTTTTTTGGACTATCATGTTACTAGTTTCTTTGCAATGTCCTAACAATAGGATTTAGAGAAGCAACAATGTATCATGATGGTGGCTTGATTTTTCATCATGTTGCTAGTTTTTCGATGATGTCTTGGCAACAGGATTTAGAAAAGCAATGACATATCATGATGATTGTCTTTTCTTGTCTTTTCAGACTATCATGTTCCTAGTTTTTCGACGATGTCTTGGCAATAGGATTTAGAAAAGTAGTGATGTATCATGATGGTTGGCTTGATTTTTCATCCTGCTACTAGGTTTTCGACAATGTCCTAGCAACAGGATTTAGAAAAGCAATGAAATATCATGATGATTGGCTTGTTTTATCATTTTTTGGATTTCATGTTACTAGTTTCTCTGTGATATCCTGAAAACAAGATTTAGAGAAGCATCGGCGTATCATGATGATTGTCTTGTTTTGTCTTTTTGGACTGTCATGTTACTAGTTTTTCGATGATGTCTTGGCAACATGATTTAGAAAAACAATGACGTATCATGATAGTTGTCCTTATTTTTCATCATGCTGCTAGTTTTTCGATGATATCTTGGCAACAGGATTTAGAAAAGCAGCAACGTCAGTCATGTTGCTAGTTCCTCAAGGATGTCCTGGCAATAGGATTTAGAGGAGTAACGACATTTTATGACTTGTCTTTATTATCTTTATTTGTATTTCTATGCTTGTGGTTGGTTATGACAAAAATACTGAGGCAATCATGCTCTTAGTATGAGTCATGATCATCCTTGTCTTCGATTGTTTGTTTCATGTGATGGTACGACCTTGCACACCTTGATCTATGTCATATCATGGTGTTTGTTTGCCATTAGAATAATCCATCCAATGATGATTAAGAGCAATAAATATTAAAGTCCTATGGTAATATGTTTAAGGATTTGGTCTAGGAACTAACATGCATCTCCTTCTATCTTGTCATCTTCTCTCACCCGTCTCATATAGGTATTGCATCCATATCTTTTGGACTAACATTCCTTTGCCTCTTCATATTCTAGTCTTTGTATAATTTTCAAGAGCACAACCGTGTTCTTGGAACCTATCTGTCCTCTCGTGGGGGCATACTGTTACCCTCCTTGTCATTCTTCCTCATCTTATTTTGCATTGGGGCATATTTTGACTTACTTTATTTGTCACAATGTGATAGGCTGCATTATGACAAAGAGGGGAAAAAAGTGTAGACACATAAAAATGGCCTTGACCTGCAAACCATATTTTTATGTCTTATCATATTTCGTCTATAGTCCAAAATCAACTATTAATTAAATAATTCATAATTATTTAATTAATTCATGTCTTTTATTTATTTATTTAAAGACATCACTAATTATCTAATGTCTCTCCATAATTAAATAAATTTATTAATTTATTTAATTATCCTTGTCCATTATTTCCTTCTGATTATTTAAATAAATAAGTTTTATTCATTTAAATGCGTCATTAATATCTCATAACCTCTTATAATTAAATAAATTCTTTAATTTATTAAATTATCGTCCACCATGGCTTTTTCCAATTTTAAATAAAGATATTTATTTAAAATTGTCCACTTTTCATTTCTTGGCTTTTTCTAATTTAAATAAAATCATTTATTTAAATTATCTCACTTTCTAATTTTCCTACTTTTTAGTAAATAATTAAAGAATTCAAAAATTCAATTATTTACTGTCACATGATTTTTCCTCCTTTTTGAGTTAAATTCATTTTTAATTCGAAACAATCTTTTTCCTCCAAAAATCAAATAACTTTTATTTAATTATTGTTTTTTCAAATCTTTATCTTCTTGATTTTCGAAATCTTTCTCTTTCTGTCCAATCTTTATCCTCTTCTCACATTCATTTTCAACCATCGATTTGATTTTCCCAAATTGCATCTTGGCTGCTCATTTCAGATTTTTTTCCTAACCCTAATTAGGGGTTGTCACACACAATCTTGACCATTGATTTTAGGACATTCGTCAACTTTAATTTTGGCTATCTGTATAAAATTGTATTTTCTATAAAATGTTAATTTTCCTCACATTTTGGACTAACTACTTAGATTTACAGTTCTTCGTATTTTCATACTTTGCATATTTGATTTCATTGCTTATTGAGTCTTAGGCATTCTTGTCATAGGCATAGTCACATTTAAATTTCATTTGGCATTATTTTAATGTTTATCATTTGCGTGATAGCATTATAGTCATTTAAATCCTTCAAACCTTGCTTAGGACTTGTCTTGGTCATAATCATTGTTCACACACTCAAATATGAGGGAAATGATCACATATTTGCAGCAAGTTAGAATGTGCTATGGAGGTGATTCATGGAGATTTCAAAGGCGATTAGGTATAATCATTTTTATTATTTTTCTTTCAATGTGCTTTATAGTTTTCTTTGGGTTTTATGTTTATTGATTTAATCTGCTAACCTTTGAGAAAAAAACCCATTGATACACCATTATTAGAAATGAAGAAGATAAAAGAGTATAGGGACAATGCTATTTAGTTAATATCTAATGGAAATGATAAAAGCACAAACTCTGAGAATAAGGGGACCACCAAGATCACTAATAAGTAGGAAAAGGAAAAGGTTCCTGAGGTTTGTCTATGTGATGCATTGATAAATCCTCCACAAGTTGATCCATTCTTTACTACATTACTCATAAATAACAAGTTGGTAAGAAGTTGTATGATAGACTATGGTGCTGCAATCAACATCATGGCAGTTGGGGTCATGAAACAACTTGGCATGTGGGTAAATACTAATGGTGGTAAATGCTACACTATGGACAATAGGCCTATCCCAGTGGTAGGAATTATGAAAGATATGGACGTAAAATTGGCTACTTATCCACAAGCAGCTTATAATATAGACATAAATGTAATTAATACACCTCATTTTGAAATGCTCTTGTCAAGACAATGGATTGCAACAATTGGAGAAAATGTATAGTTTGACTTGTCCTATGCCATAATACCAGTCAATGGTGAATAGGTCAAGTTATATAGAGAACCAAGGATGAATCAGATTGTGGACTATGTTGCTCAAGATCAAATAAACTACTTTTGTGATGTGGATTTAGGAAGTTTTAGAATAGAGCCTTCCCAACCTGAATTAGTGAATACTGATCCAATTGATAATCATGTTTCTAAGGATCAACACAGTGTATGGAAGATTTATTTTGATGGAGCATGTAGTCAGGAAGGAAATGGAGCTGAGTAGTTTTTATTTCACTTGAAGGTATCACATTCAAATATTCATTCTTGCTGACCTTTGAGTGTACAAACAATATAGCAGAGTATGAAGCCCTACTAATTGGTTTGAATATGGCTGTCAAACACAAGATCAAACTGCTAATTGTTCTTGGAGACTCTGAGTTGATCATTTCGCAAGTTAGGTCAAAATATGCTACAAAAAACAAAAGGTTAAAACAATATAGAAATGTTGTGTGGAATACAATTGAATTATTTGATGCTTTTTCCATTGAATGAATAGACAGGTCCAAAAATTTGATGCGGATATCCTAGCCAACATAGCCGTAAAATGAGATGATATCACCTTGGTTGGAGTATCTCAAGTTGAATTCAAAACACGACCTACTATCCCTGATAATATCTATAGTTGGAAAGTTTTCAATGATGACATTGACCTCATAAAGTTTCTCCATTGCATAGACTAGTATGAAGCCTAGGAGATTGACTTTAATGCTTTTGTGGAAGAAATAGATGGAAAACATACTGTGTTTGGAAAAGAAGTTCTGCAGCTCAAGACCAAAAAAGTTCCTAAAGGATTGGTTGCACTAGAAAGGGTATTTTATGGAAATTATCATGCTCTCATGAAGCAAACACTAGTTAAGAGAGAAGATGTTGAAGAAGTTAATCTGGGGACTGAATTGGTACCCAAAAGGGTATATATTGGAAAGAAAACAAGTCCAACAATCAAAATAATGCTAATTGCACTGTTAAGAAAGTACAAGCATGTTTTTGCATGGAATTATGAGGATCTTAAAGCATATAGAGGATTTATTTCAACATGAGATTCCATTAAAACTAGATACAAAACCATTTAGGCAAAAACAAAGACCCATCAATCCAACTCTAGAGCCTAAAATACATGAAGAACTAATGAAGCTTAGGGAAGGAGGAATTATCAAGCCAATTAGACATTCATCTTGGGTCTCTAATCTAGTACTAGTCAGGAAGAAAAATGGAGATATAAGGCTTTGTGTAGACTTCCAGAACTTGAATGTATCTTCTCTCAAAGACAATTATCCGCTTCCAAATACGGAGGCTATGCTACAAAGGGTCACATGATGTGAGTTACTATCCATGAAAGATGGATTTTTAGGCTATAATCAAGTGAAAGTTAAAGAATCATAATAATACAAGACAACTTTCACTACGCCATGGGTAACATATGTTTATGTTAGGATTCCATTCATACTCACAAATGCTGGTGCAACATTCCAAAGAGCCATGGATGTTACTTTTGCTGACCTTATTAATGTAATAATGGTAGTCTATCAAGATGATTTAATTGCATACTCAAAAAAAGTAGAGGATCATGTGGCTCATCTTGAAAAAATATTTTTGAAAGCATTGGAGTATGGCATTTCACTTAATCCAAAAAAATGTCATTTTGCAGTAACAGAAGGAAAATTACTTGGGCATATAGTCTCTAAGGAGGGAGTAAGAATTGATCCTGAAAGAGTGGAAGCTATTGATAAAATTCCTATCCCTAAGATAGTTAAGGCTATTCAATCCTTTTTCAGACCAATCAATTTTGTAAAAAAAAATTCATATCAAATTTTGTTGAGATAGTAAAGCCAATATCAAAAATGCTGAAGAAAAGTGCAAAAATTGATTGGACTGCTGAGGCTATAGATGCGTTCATATCCATAAAGAAAGCAATCAAAGAAGCTTTTGTATTGAAGTATCCATATTTTAGCAAACCTTTCTAGATCTTCTCATTTGCATCCTATCACACAGTTGCTGCAGTAATGCTTCAAATGAATGATGAAGGGTATGAACAACCAATTTCCTTCTTTAGCAAGTCCCTCCAAAATGAAAAATTGAAGTATGATATTGTTGAAAAACAAGCCTATGCACTAGTAAGAGCTTTCAAAGAATTTAGGCCATATCTAGTAGGGGAAAAAGTAATAGCTTATGTGCCTAACACTGCAGTGAAAGATGTGTTCATACAAAGTGAGACAATAGGATGTAGGTGGAGATGGATAAATAGGATCCAAGAGTTTGATATTGATTTTTAGATTACTAAGCTTGTAAGGGGTCAAGGATTAGCCAAATTGATGGCTGAAACAAATTTGGAAGCTGCCCAAGTATGGAATGTGAATGGTGAAGAAGATATGGTCACAAGTATTGAAAACACTTCATGGTACACTGATATTGTGTACTATCTCAAACATTAGAAATTCCCAACAAAAAAAGGACACTTAAGTTGCAGGCCTCAAAATATGTATTCATGGAGGGAGACCTCTATTAGAGGAATAGGGATGGTGTCCTATTGTTATGCTTAGATGAACATCAATCAAGACATGTCTTGAAGGAGATGCATGGAGTATGTGGGGAAAATTTCTCAGCAAAAAATACTGCTCATAAGATATTAAGGGAAGGGTACTATTGGCCTAAGGTTTTTTATGATGCACATAACTATACTAGAAAGTGTGAGGCATGCCAAAAATTTTCAGGAAAATTGAAGTATCAAGGAGCATTGCCTCTAAGACCTATGCAGGTTGAAGCCCCATTCCATCAGTGGGGAATTGATTTCATTAGGGAAATTACAAAAAATTCCAGTGGAGAACATAAATGGATATTCGTAGCCACATATTATTTCACTAAATGGGTGGAGGAAATCCCAACTAAACAAGCAACAAGCAAGGTGGTGATAAATTTTTTGATGAAGAATATCATAACTAGATTTGGCACACCAGTAAGGTTGATCAACGACAATGGGATGTGTTTTAGGTCTGATGAATTCAAAAATTTATGTGACACATATGACATTATTGTTCCTTATGCCGCCTCTTACCACCCATATGCTAATGGGAAAGCCAAATCCAATAACAAAAGTATTTTGAAAATCATAAGAAGGATGTTAAATAGGAACAAGAAGGTAGGGGAATCAAAGTTGAGAATGGCTATGTGGGCGGATAGGATTACTATAAAGAAGGCTATTGGAAAGTCTCCCTTTGAACTTGTATATGAGGCTCAAGCTAGGCTCCCTTTACATAATCTACTATTAGTAAGTAAGTTCATCCTTTAGGAAGACTTAGATATTCCAAAACCAATGGAGGAGAGGATGGAGTAGCTTGCAAAACTTGATGAACTAAGGAGAACGACCCAAAAGAAAAATATAAAGTTGCAATCACAAAAGAAATATCTTTTTGATAAGAAAGCCAAAGATAGAAAATTTGAGGTGAATGACTTGGTACTAATGTGGAATGCTAGATGCCAAGAAAAGGGAAAGCATGGAAAGTTTGAAGCTTTGTGGTTAGGTCCCTTTGTTATCATTGGAAAAGGAGGGGAGGACTCTTATTATTTACAAAATATGTTCGGAGAAGAGCAGGAACTGCCAGTGCATGGATAGTTTTTAAAGCTTTTCTTTTCATAAAATCACCAATTCCATGCGCAGTAGTCTAGGAAATCAAAAGGGACTAGGACTTGCCAGTACATGGACAATCCTAGAACTCCCTCAATAAAAATAAAGATTATTTCCATGTACAGTAGTATAGGATCATTTCCACTTCTATCATTTTCACCTCCATATCCATCTTCATTCCATACTCACCATAGTTCATTTTTTTTCATATCCTCTAAAAACTGTATCAAGGTGACACTTGGTCTACACCCAAAGATATTCTGGATTCTTACAATGATTGGTAAATCATTCATCCCCAACTGGAGCCGCTGTTGGAACCAAAATTTTCATAAAAATTCTAAGTATTTTATCATTTAAAATGCAAAATTCCCACTCTTATTTTCATAATAAATCACATTATCACCATTCATAGGGTCATTTTTACCCTTTATCGTGTTACCGCTATCACATTTTCCACCCCTCATAACACCCATACTATACTGCTTTACTGCATTTCATCCCCAAGTAGCTCACGGTAGGAGAGTGAGAAGAGCCACTATCATATACCACACCTTTTACACTATACCGCTATACCTCGGGGGGTCAAGACATAGCCCATGGTAGAGAGGTGCATTGAAGAATGGTACTAAAGACACACTACAGTACCGCAAGGAAGCAGAAAATGACATGAGGTAGTGTGGTAACTAAGCCGTTGGGTCATCTAAAACACACCAGTCACATTAGTCAACATGAAAACATAAAATTGAGCTTGATACGAAGATTTGAATTGTGCGAATTTATGAGCTAGGAGTAAATGCATCTTGGTGTTAAAATACATGAAACAAGTTGGTATTTTTCAATCATAATAGTTGAAACCAAGTTGCAGACGAGCTCAAATTGTGGAAGAAAAGGGAATTATTCAAAATGATTTCTATTGCTGAGTAAGATTTGCTCATAATTCTTTATGAATTTCATAAAATGGCACCAAAGAAGACTGAAGTAGGAGTTAAAAGAGATGAAACCAAAGCCAATAAAACCTCTTTGCAATCCCTATTGCTTTCCTTGTTTCCTGGTTTAGTAGACAAAGGACCTAAAAATATTTTTAGAGACTTAGCTCAAGGCTGTAGAGACCCCATTATACCTCAGTGGGGTTGGAAACTTTATTGGTATTTGTATTAGAATAGGAATGAAAAGCTTCCGACATCAAACCCATGGACCCTGGATTTGGCTAAATTGATTGTCCCTAATGTTTTCATTGACAATTAGCTAATTAAAGCCCTTGCACACAATTACCATGCTCCAACCAAAACTATTAGGCTTCCAAATGGTGAGTGCTTAGTTGATGTCACAAGGGATGCCATTATGAAGTGTTTCAAGATGAATAAACAAGCTATAACAGAGGTGAATTCAGTTAAACTGGAGCATGAGTATAAGAGGTTAAGAAGAACATACTGAAGTGATGAGCTCCCCCTACACATGAAGAGGAGTGATGGTAACAGAAAACTCCCCATCCCTTCTTCTAAAATGGAACCTTTCTAAGTCTCAGAATTTCAAGTTTATTTCAAAAATACTTATCATGCATTGTGTCAAGTCTTGGGGATAATGCAAAGAAGCTTATGCCAATAGGATTGATGAGAATAGCCATGATAATTCAACATTCTGACTCAACTGTAGAGTTTGATTTATCATCTATAATTGAGGAACAAATACATGAGGGCTTGCTATAGGTTAGGGAAGCTAAGGCTCCCATTACTTTTAGGAAATATTCTTTATTGTGTCATTTAATCCTATGTCATAATGAAATGAAGTAGACTGGAAGAATGAAATTATGTATACAAGAAAGTGGAATAAGACTCCTTAAGAAAAAATGGTGTTACATTTGGGATAACAGATGTACAGAGTGTGATTTTATATTGTTTCAAGATTATTTTTCTATTAGACTAATAGCTTCCCTTGGTTACGCAACACCAAGATTGCCTAAATCATTGATGGATGTGATGAGGCCTATATAGTATAGGCTAGACTAGGGCTATACCCATAACTATGTTGACTGGTTTTTAATGCCTCAACATACAATTATTAGAGTATATGGATGCGACCAAGCACCACATATTTTTCCTAAGTTTGTACTTGCAAGGGTATATTTTATAGAGTTTATGTGGAAGATGCTTTGGATGGAGGATGATTTGAGGAGAAATCAAAGGAAAGGTATATTTTTTCCTAATTTGACTATATTTGAAAAGTTTTCCATTGGGTCTGATATGCTAGAGGAACTGTAGAGGTTTATGAGGGTTAACTATTCTCTCAAATCTGGAAAAGAGAGAGTGTGTGACCCAGAGGGTCATATCAACATGATTAGAAGAACTTTGCTAACAAAGGGGGCCATCTCACATGAGTTTGACCCTAATGAGGATGTCATAATAAATCTGCTGTATTTTCCTGATGTAATGCAAACTAGAAAAAGGTGGATAATAATGATGAAGTGGGAGAATCAGAAAAAGGAGAAGGATAAAAGTTTCAAAAGGTTTTTTGCAGATGAACCCAACCTTCTGAAAATGATACAGATGATCCTTAATAAGTTTGATGAATTGTACAAAATGGACCAAGATGAGGGGTTGATCCCACTTCCCACACCTCACCAACCACCACATGAAGTATCCACACCATAGAAACCACCCCCATCACCTACACATCCATCCCCTCCATCTCCTACTCAGGAACCACAAGCTAAATGACAAAAGATTGAGCCATTGGTTGGATATGATTCAAGTGATGATATAGAAGAAGAAGCATTCCTAGCTCTAACTGAAATAAAGGAGATAGCAGAACAACAAAGGAGTCAAAAGCCTCATTATCCTAAGATCATGCTTTTAGAGGAAGGAGCTGATGAAATTCAAGAAGATGAGAAGGTAGTGGCCTCTCTAAGATTCATGGAAGATGATAATTTTATTCACACCAGTGAGTTTAAGGATTTTTGGATTAAAATGAAAATGAAGCAATTTGATGAAAGGTTGAAATTAAATCTTATTAGAGCTAATGAGTTGAAGCAAGCTGAGATCTAGGGTCAAACATTTGCTGAGTTAAGTGTTGATAATATTAATATCACTCCCCAGGAGGCAAGAGAAATAGTATTGAAAAGTGATATGCTAATTATACTAGGGATGGAACTATCTAAAGTGTTTCTTTTAGATCAAATCAAAGCACAAGATGACCCCATGTTGGTAGAAGAATTTGATTTAGAAGAGGGTGTCTCAGGAACAGGGTATAATCCTACTACCCAAACTATTGCTCTATGGACAAAACAAAAAAATATAAGGAAGCCTCAACTCTTGGATGTAGTACAGGAATTGAGGGGGTCAGCTATGGTCAGAACAATGAGAGACACAACTCCCACAAAAGTTGCCATTATGACCATGCATTCTGCAATGTTCACCAAGGATGTAGTAGAAAATATGGAGAAGAAGATTAATGAATATGAAAAGAGATTGAAATTATTGAATGATGAGGTGAACAAGTTGTTTATTGAAAATGTAAAGCTAAAACAACAATTGCAGCAAGCCACCATAGTGAGAGGAGATGAATTAATTTTCTATCACCCACCTGCCTAGGCAGAGGATCCATAGATACAACAAATGAGAGATGAAATTGATTAGCTGAAGAAGAATAACATTGAGGATTTCAAGCATCATATCACATAAACTCTAAGGAGGATATTAGAGAATAGAGTTAGGATATTAAAGGAGAAGATAAATGGAGTACATGAGAACTTCGACAATCTGATTAAAGCTTTGGAATAGATGAACACTAACTCTCCCATCCTTGAAGAACTCCAAAAGAGATGGCAACCCACCTTCCACATATTGACCACTTTATGCAAAGCTACACACAAGGATCTAGATGCACCATCGAGGCTCAAACCTACACAAGAAATGGTAAAAGGTGTGATTGATGAATATAAGTATTTGGTGGATATAAGGAAGAAATTGGAAAGTAGGAGGAGTACATTTGAATCTATCAAATATCTCTTCATCCCATCAATCCTCAAAGATGGAAATCTTTTAAAAGGTATAAAGGAATGGAGAGAAGAATTTGATCAGATGATTCCTAAATGCTTGGCATATATACAGGATGATGGGGAGATTAATCTCAACAAGTTCCATACTTTGCTCGATGGGATCATCATGCTAGACAATGGATATACAAAGTTTGTGGTGGATGTCAGAAACCTCTTGGATAATAGATGGAAGAGTCACCTTACAAACTTTGCAGCTATACAAGAATTCAAATGGCCAAGTGACCTGACAATTAATAAGTTGCAAAAAAAATACTTGGGCTTTGAAGAAGATTGATTATGTACATCACAGAGAAGAAATATCATACAATAAAATATTTGAGCAGGTCTTAGATGACCATGACCTTTTACTTAGAGATTAATGGATTGGAACACACATTTGTGATTATGTAAGTCTCTTAGGTTATGTTTCAAATCCTGTTTTGTTATCAAAAGTCATGTCTTTTGGTCTGAAGCTTGTTGCCTCTTGTATATATAAGAGAGACCAAGACCATAAGAAATATATAGGAGAAAATATTAGTAGAATAGGGATAATTAATGGACAACAGAAAAGTTCCATAATGTTTATATTCTGAAAGAGTATGTTGCATGCAGTATTTTGAAGAAGTTAATGAAAGATCTCTGATTTCGTGGTGTTATCTTGGTATCAATTGTTTGGTGAAGTTATTCAATTATCTAGTTGTCTCCATTTTAGTGCTTCTCTATTATTTAAATTGGTATATCAAGCATATATTCAATTTATCGATGCACATTTGTTGTACTTGTGTGATATGATTAATTTATTTCCCTAAAGGAATTAAAATCCTTCTAGTCAATCATAGTAATTTGGAAGTATTATTTGGATTAATAAGAAGAACCACATAATTAGGATTGTCAATTTGTCTCCAATTTGTTGTTATCTGTGTTCTTGCATAATTTATTCAATTGGTTCTTTCAAAAAAAGATTAAATCATTTTGATAAATTATAGGTAACTTGGTTATGTCAGTTGGATAAGTAAGAGTTTGTCAATCACTTTCCTACATGCTTATACAAGTTATAAACCTATACTAGTGTGCCAAACAGTTAGAGTTACTACCAAATACAAGCCACTTATCTTAGAATTTCATTTGACTCCATTTACCCAACAAGTCATTGGTATTACTCATTTAATCATTTAGTTTTATCATATTTATTTTCAAAACCTCACATCTGTTAATTGAACATTTTCATAAACTTCACCTTGATATTTCTTAGAAAATTTATACCAAATTAGGTTTGGATCTCTCCACTCCCAATTTCCATTGTGGATAGATTTCTCAAGGAGGAAACAAAGAGTCTAAGTTTGCTTCATTTGCATAGGTATACCTACCTAGTTTTGTCAGAGCCTGAAGAGAAGAAGGTTGAAATACATTGTTTGGCCTTGTTCATTAGCTTGAAATGTACCAAGAGCTTGGCAACCTCTTGAGGTTTTTCAACCAGATTTTTTGAGAACTAACACATGTGTTCAACATCTAAGATATTCCTCAAGTGGTTTAGCTTCTTCCAAGGAACCAAGCTCTAATACCAATTGTTTAACACATAGAATACTAAGAGGGGTGGTGAATTAGTATTCTCTGAAACCACTTAAGCATTTAAACATTCATTCCACATAACATATTCAATTTACAGTAAGAAAGGAAAGCATGAAAGCAACCATCAAAGCATGTAACACATGAACATGAAATTTATTATGTTGAAAACCCAAAAAGGGAAAACCATAGTGAGGATTAGCTCACAATATATTATAACTAGTAACAACATATTATAGAAAGGATCACTGCCAAGTGGACTCACTGTCTAGTGGAATCACTGCCCACAAAATGAAGAAAAATAGAAGAGAGGGGTGACACACAATCAATAATTGAACTATAACAATTGCATCTACTATATACAAGAATTAGAGTTCCATTGAAGCTCAATATATAGAGTTTACACACTTCATACCGCTCTACTCTAACACTCTTCTTTGCTCTACACTCACATTGCATTCACATAATTCACATAAAAAACACTTGTATCATCCCTCTACAATACTAAGATGATCTTATACTTCTACCCATTACATCCAAAAACATTTGGAACATCAATTAGGTTAGCCTAATTAGATGTATCATGCAAAACATAACTGGTCAACTCACCATTCAACCATACACATATTATGCCTTAATTTAAAACTTGCAACACATCAAATAGGTTGGGGTGGACCTATAATAGCTCCTAAATAATGGATCAACACTTATTTAAACTCTGCATAACCTTAAACATATTAGGTTGGCACTTTTGGTGACCTAATCATCAAAATTTACCAACTGATCATCCACAAACCGAAATGTGGACCTACAAACTTCACACCACTTGGAACTTACATGCAATTGACACCTGTAAAAAATTCCACCAATCCGTAAGATAAAATATTATTCTATGGTGAAGTGTAGACTTATCAAAACATACACTCTAGACAGGAAACATTGTCATTGGAAAATCCAATGTACTGTCATTCATAACTTTTGCACTAGAGAGACAAAAGACGTGAAAATTTGGATTTAGAATCGTTTGATATTCAAAATAAAATTCTTAGAACCATAGAGGAAAATTCTTCAAGGCTGACCAATGTGGACTAAAAAACCAGATGCACTATACATAGAAAAATCTATTCTGACACAACCAATTCTTCAACTTCAACTATCTAGATCAGATCAAAACTTCATATCAAGCCAAAAATTTTAAATCAATGAAAAAATTATATCTACATACTATACATCCAATTCTCATGTTTCTAACAAGCATATCAATGAAAAAATCCTTAAACTTCCAATAGGACTATTTATATCCACAAGAATGTTTCACTATGAGTTCAAATTTAATTAGTTGCTCTTGTTTGTCATCATTTATATATTGGTATGTTGCATTTGAGATGGGATGATAGATATATTGTTAGAACATAGATATACTTAGATGGGGGGTGAATCTATATATCCCTCAAATTAATCCAATTCAAAATTTATCAATTAGAACTTATAACTTCCTTAACTAGATAAAGCATTCAAAGCAAAAGCACACAACCATAACACCAAATTTATGTCGAAAACCCAACAAGGGAAAACCATGATGAGAAAGCTACTTCGATCTACTATCCAAAGCTAGCCTCGCAAAAATGAAACAATAGTTACAATAGGTTTTATGAAATTAACCAATATAATTTAACAACTCCCTTGCAAAATACAACACTTACAGAAAGAGGGTACACCCTCAGCATACAAAACTTGATGAATTAGGTGATCCACCACCACCACAACACTTCTTCTACCTTTGAATCATTTCCTTCAACACTTACACTCCTTTTCTTTTAGATCACTACCTCTGATACTCACACTTGCACTTCTACCTTTGGCTCATAGCCTCCAACATACACACTTTTGACAACTCACTGACTTCAACATGTTACTTATACTCTTCTACTTTTGACTCACTACCTTCAACATACATCAAATAATTCTCTATAATTTTTCACTCATTCCTTTGCCTTCAATGCATTGATTTTGGCGTTTACATTGAATATACAACACACCACTTATACACCTTGACCACACACACTTGATCTTTCAATTATACTCCGCAAGTATCAAAAAGTTTCTCCTTGTTGGCCACATTGAAATGTATGAACATGAAATGTGCAATGATCAAACTGAGTTGGCTTAGAATCATCCATGAGAAAGGATAATTCAATGCAGTCCAAGCACTACCTGCAACATAGATCAAACACTTCTCTATAAATTTGCACTCATTCCTTTTCCTTCAGTGCATTGATTTTGGAATTTACATTAAATATATAAGACACCACTTATACACCTTGATCACACACTTGATCTTTCAATTATACTTCACAAGTATCAAAAAGTTTCTCCTTGTCAACAATATTGAAATGTATGAACATGAAATTTGTAACGACCAAATTAAGTTGGATTAGAATCATCTATGGAAAGGAAAATTCAATATGGTCCAAGCCAAGAGATAAGAAATACCTACTTTAACTCTACACAAATTCCAATGCTAGCACACACCACACAAATTTGGTGCAAACAACTTCACATACCAAGTCAGCCCAACAAACACTTAACCCTCAAAATATTAACTCCAAACTAGAAGTGGTACTAGAGAGACAAGATAGCATCATGTGAATTATATCAAAAGAATCAAATGATATTCAACAACATTTCCATTGCCTTCTTTCATAACTTCATGCAATATTATGCTAGCACAATATTAAAAACTTGATATATGGTATATCTCCAACAACATAAAATCAAAGGGAGAGAAAAATAAACTTTTAAAACTCATTCCATAAATTACAAGACCACAAATTTGGAGAAATATACAGCATTTCTCTGAACCTTCCATGATTGCAATGACATAGTATTCACTTTTCTAGCTCAAGAAACTTCTACAATGACTTCTATATTTTATAAAAGGAACACACATGCTTCACACTTGATTTTGTCTATCCTTCAAACCATAGGATGATATCTACAAATTTTGAAGAATGCAAAGCACTCTCTAGAGATTTTTAGTGCAAATTCCCGAGCCATTGACTGTAAGAAATTCTTTTATGCATTTTAAAACAATAGAAAATGAATACAACATTCACAGTCATTCATTTATTCATGAAAAATAGGAAATAACTATTATAGCAACTCATGACATCCAACAATATACATAATAGTCTTTTACCAACATCATAATTACAACATACATTCTACTAACAATAAAGACAACATCATGAACAAACTACATTTTTTTGACATCAATGACATCACCTACAACATACAACAATCTCCCCCTTTGGCATTGATGGAAACACTAACCTAATATGCAATATCCCCCACTTACTATATTTCCCCCCTTTGACATCAAGGACAAAGGGCTAATGGTATTCAATGGAACTTGCTAAACATACAAGCTCCCCCTATCTGCATACCTCAACATTCTTCTACGTACTCCCCCTGAGAGGTACCCACCATCAATCTAGGTATAAAAATGTGTCTTGAATTTCCCCCCTTAGATAAATGCGCCAACTATACATATAGTTAGAAGGAGGGGAAAAAAACCATAGCTTCTATCTGAGGCACTCAAATGTATCCTTTGAAAGTGATACCTAATAGATATGTGCTTGAATCTAGCATTCATCATTATATTCTTTAAAATATTTATGGTTCTTGTATTGTCACACAGAATTGGAATGGGATCATCATACATCACCTTGATGTCCTTCAAGGTTTTCTTCATCCACAACACTTGGGTGCAGCAAGATGCTGCAATAATATATTCCACTTCTATTGTTAATAAGGACACTGAGTCCCACTTCTTACTAAACCAAGAGACTAATATGTCTCCCAAAAAGTAAGCTCCACCACTAGTACTTCTACCATCAACATTAGTATATGCATTCAAGGAAAATTCATTACCCTTTGATACCACAATCCATAATTTAGAGTGCTCTTCAAATATCTAAAAATCCTCTTGACAACCTTTACATGAGTTTCTTTTGGATTAGCTTGAAACCTTGCAACCAAGAAAACAACTTACACAATATTAGGCCTTGAAACAGTTAAGTGTAGTAGGCCCCCAATCATAGAACTATATAAAGTTTGATCAAGTTTAGGTGACACCTCATCCTTACTCAAATGGAAATCAATTACCATTGGAGTATTCACTAGTTTATAGTCTTCCATGTACAAAACTTCTTTAACATTTCCTTGACATACTTTGCTTGAGAGATAAAGATACCATTATTTGGTTATGCAATTTGATTTCCAAGAAAGAATGATAATTCACCTAGCATAGAAATTTCAAATTCTTTATGCATATTTATCAAACCTCTTACACATTTCATTATTTCCACCAAAGATTATATCATCAACATACACAAAAATAATTAGAATCTTTTCATCCTCTATTTTGATGTACAAATTACTATTTGTGGTGCCTTTCTTGAAGCCTTACTGAAATAGGTACTTATCCAACCTTGCATACCAAGCCCTAGGGGCATTTTTGAGACTATACAATTCCTTCTTAAATATGCATACCATTTTTGGGTCTACTAATAGCTGAAATCCAAAGTGTGTGAGCTGAAGGAACTGAGATTAAGGTAGCAAAAGTGTTGCGATGGTGGTGGATCACCTAATTCATCAAGTTTTGTATGTTGAGGGTGTACCCTCTTTCTATAAGTGTTATATTTTGGCTAGGAGTTGTAAAATTCCATTGTTTGATGCCATAAAACCTATTGTAACTATTATTTCATTTTTTTAAGGCTAGATTTGGATAGTATCTCCAAGCAACTTTCTCACCATAGATTTTACCTTGTTGGATTTTCCATGTAAATCTAGTGGTTTTTTGTGTGCTTTTGCTTTGAATATTTTATCTGGTTAAGGCAGTTATAAGTTCTTATTGATAAATTTTCAATTAGATAAATTTTAGGATTATATTAATTCACCCCCTCTTAGTATATATGTGTGTTCCAAATATTGGTATTAGAGTTGAGTTTCTCGGTATATCCCAACAACTGAAGGTATATCTTAGTTTCAAACACATGGCTCAAAAGGAGTCCTTTTCTAAGGCACTATAGTTTGATGGAAATAACTATACCTTCTATAGTGTGAAGATGGATGTTTATCTCACATCTCTAGGTTATGATGTTTGGAGAACTTCCATGGATGATTATATTAAACTTGCTCATCCTATCATTGATCCAAATACAAAATTGGCTCATGAGAACAATGCTAAAGAAAAAAATCCTATCCTAAATGGGTTAGAATTTTTTTAATTTGTTAAGGTAGTGCAATGTAAGATGTAAAGGAGATATGGGATAAGATCAAGAATATCTATGAAGGAAATGATAGTGTGAAGCAAGAAAAGTTGCAATCCTATGGAAAATTGTTTGAAAATCTGAAGATGAAGGAAAAGGAGAACATAGCTAGCTAACTACTCTAGGTAGATGAAGTTTTGAATTGAATTAGAGGTCGTGGAGAAGACATAACTGACTCTATGGTGTTGAAGAAAATTTTGAGAACTCTCCCTCACTGGTTTGACTCAAAAGTTTCTACAATTGAAGAAGCCAAGGATCTAAAAAATCATACCATGGCAGAATTGTTTGTGTTAAAAAGGCGTAGGACAATTGAGAGGGGGGTGAATTAGTTGTCACCAAATTCAAACTCGAAACTTCAAACACTTGTCAACTTCACAACCACAATATTCTGTTATTAAGTATGAATATGAAATGCAGATAACACAAAGCAAAATCAACACAATGAACACCAGATTTTACATGGAAAACCCAATAAGGGAAAAACTACAATGAGGATTAACTCACAATATAAGAGGCTCAAAACTGAATACAAGAGGCTCACTACCCGAATACAAAGGCCCACTTCCTACAGAAAGAACTCACTTTCCAACAGGGAGGCTCGCTGCCTACAAATACAAAAGATAACAGAAAGATCCACCACAACAATTTACACACATTCATAGCCTTGATTAGAAGATTGAAGAAACCTTTAGCTCACTACTTTCAAGAATCTAACACAATAAAGTACTACTACCTCAACTTATTTTCACACAACTCTGATCTTCACTTGTGGCTTTCTTCGTTACTTTGTATGCTTTAATATTTCACAACTTGACTTGATTTTATACCATCTTCAACCTTAGAAATATTATCCAAGGTCGGCCACATACGCTTCATCTCATAAATTCAAATTAGGTCAACAACTCAACATTCCCTTAGTGGAAAGGAATGAGAGTGGACCAATTAAACACTTAAACAAGACCAAAAGCAACATCTTGAATCAACCACACACTTCCTTAATTAAATTTTAATTCTTTGTATGAAGTGTAACACTAGGTCCACCAAACCTAATGAAAATAAAAATGAACATTGAAGTACATGCTCCCCAACAAGAAGATAGCATGTGAATGACCTAACATGCTCTATCATACACAAGAACACATATCAGATGCCTTCAGATATATCTGAAGCAAGTGCAACAACCTTCAAGCACAAAACACCTTCCATCAGTCCATTTGTACTATGCAAACACATACAACAACTCTGAAACTCAACTTCTGGAGCACCAAAACATGAACATCTCTTCCAGAACCTAGAGAGCACCTTTACAAGACATATTCGAGATTCACAAGACCTGAAATGAAACAGCGGAGGACCATAGAGCATAAACATTTCTCCTAGTCCATAGACAAGCAATTTTTCCAAACTAGTTCACACTCCGGTGAACACAACTTTCACACTCCATCAAACCATAAGCTACAAATTAGGATATGACACCAACAAATCTCCAACAAAAACCCTTTAGATCTGCACAAGCATAGGAACAACATAAAAGAAACATGGAGCACATACCAAAGCATAATCTAAACACACACATAACTCTGACTTCACTCTTGATTATTTTTTTCAAAAGAACTTGGTAACTTATCATTTCAGCATTTCTGCAACATCATAAGGATAGCTCCATGTACTCACAACATCTCAATAGCATCTCAACTATACATGCACAATCTGCAACATTCTGAACCATGTTGACATCAATGAAAACATTAATGAAAACAACACCAAACTTGCTCATACTTGGAACAATCTCCCCCTTTATCATTGATGGCAACACATTGTGAAAAACCATCAAAGACAACACTCTCCTTTATTTTCTAGATTTGCACATCATTCTTGCATTCACAACATTCCAAATTTTTTTTCTCTTCCTCTTCTACTATTTTTCGCATGACTTTCTCTCCCCCTTTGAAATCAATGGCAAAGATCAAAAACTCTGATCACTCTCCCTTAGGAGTGTACCCATGCTACTCATACTACAACAATGAAAACTTTCTACTCCCCCCGGGGAGTAGTCCCATTCATTAGTCTAGATAAATGAAGAATTTGTGGATTCACTTGATTGATGCACCTCCATGTGCACCTAGTTCGGAGGGCCAATGACCCCCAAAATCTCCCTGAGATACTCAAAAGTATCCTTCGGAAGATCCTTAGTAAATATATCTGCAATATGTTCCTTTGTAGACACATACTCCAACCCGACTTTATTCTCCAATACCTTTTCTCTCAAGAAATGATTATTGATATATATATGTTTTTTTCTTGAATGCATTACCAGATTCTTTGAAATGTTTATAGCACTTGTATTGTCATAGAAGATAGGAATAGGCTCAACACATATCACTCCAATATCCTTCAGTGTTTGCTTCATCCACAAAACCTGTGTGCAACAATATACTGCAGCTATATACTCTACTTTTGTAGTGGATAAAGAAACTGAGTCCTATTTCTTATTTAACCATGAAACAAATCTTCCACCAAGAAAGAAAGAACCTCCATTAGTACTCTTCTGATTGTCCACACAACCAACCTAATTTGCATCAGTATAAGCACTTAAAGTGAAATCAATATCCTTAAGATACCATAAGCCATAATCCAATGTACCTTTAAGATATTTGAATATCCTCTTTACATCTATAACATGTGATTCTTTAGGATCTTCTTGAAATCTGGAAACTAAACATATTGCATGCATGATATCTAGTTTAGTAGCAATAAGATACAACAGTCCACCAATCATAGATCTATAACATAGGGAAAAATTCAGGTTAGCATTATAAAGCATAAACAAACTAAACCCTAGATAAACAATGAAGAACAATGGAGTTAGAAAACATAAAAACAAAGAACAATCTCACCAAGTCTTCATGTCCTCCATGAATCACCTTCATTGCACCTTCTCCATTTGCTGCAAGTTGATGTTTTCCCTCAAATTTCTTGTGAGCAACTATGACTATGAAAAGACCTAAGCAAATATTGAAGGATTTTATTCAAAAGCTACAAATGCAAGTATGCAAGTGTGCAATAAGCCTAAAGTATGTAGAAAATAGCCTAGCATGAAAATGTCTAAAGCATGAAGTGTGTCAAATGAGGCTAAAATTATCTGTTTATAGAAAATCCAATTTTGGATGAATAAATTAGAAACCAGAGTTGGAGACACAAGATTCTGGCGCCATCACATTGACACATTGATGGGATTCGTCTGGAGGCCATACCAAGATTGTGCATAGTGGCCAGGAGAGGATGATCATCTTACTTTTTGCCAGAAGTTCAGATATCTGATTGGACAAACAGTCTAGTCACAAGTAATTATTGAGATGTACCTTCCCTAGTGGGTACTTTGACAATTTAAAGAGTAGTAGGGTGTCTTAGTAGGCACTGTGGAGTATGCCAAATCCTCATGGGAGACCATGTGGGGGCTAGCCATATCAATTCCATTAGTGGAGTAGTGGGTGGATGGATTGGTAATGTAGCAGTGGGATTGAAGCGGGGATCTGATAGATGTAGGGACCATAACAGATTATGATGTATGGTGGTAGACTCACATGTCACTTCCTTTGACATTTCCTAATCATCCAACGCTAGTGGATCGATGGTCAGTGATACCATGAGTGCACCGAGGAGGATGAGGAGGCAGGGATGGTGGTAGGGTGAGAGGAAGTGATGGAGGCAGAGGAGATGGGGGGAGGGGTGGAGGAGATGGGGGTGGAGGGGATGATGGAGGGGATGATGGAGATGGTGAGGAGATAGATATCGGCAGAGAGGATGATATGGATGAGGCCGAGAGATAGTTGAGGGATCAGATGGTGGATGGGGAGGAGGATGTAGCTAGGAGGCCACCATTGCCTTAGGATGCAATAGTGGATCAATGGCTAATTGATATGTAGAGAAAATTGGATGAGTCCCTTGCTCACATTAGGACCATGGAGGTAGAGCTAGAGATGACAAGGGTGGAGAGGGATCAGCTATGATCTGACATCAGGAGGCACATAGTTGGTGCTCATATTTTTCTCAGCTATGCATAGGGCTAGTGTGGGAGATCACCAGAGAGCTGGCCAGATGAGCAAGAGCTGGGGACGATACAAGATCTTGTATGAGAGAGTGGTGTCGGTAGAGTAGTGGGATCCTGGTTTATCTCAGACTCAGAAAAGGACAAGTAGTGGCAGCAACAAGAGTCATAGCAGCTGCAAACATAGCAGTATGGGTGGATCCACATCATCTGGATAGTCCTAAGGGCACAAGTCACATCATAGCCACAGGAATTTATTAGGGAACAGGTCCAACCATAGTCATGGGTTAGTATCATCAGGACACAGGTCTCACCACAGTCAGCCACCTATCACTGATCCATCAGCTTCACAGACCCAGCCTGTCGTGTCTTCATAGGCTCCATCAGTTCCTATCAATGAGCATTAGTCACCCTATTCCTCACCTCGAGGGGATGAGGAGAGCATAGTTTTTGGCATGCTATATATTGTCATTATATTGAGAATTTTTATGTATTGACCATCAAGCCTAGCTCTATTTTTTGGGATTCCTTAAGACTCTATCCCGTGACATGATTTTGAGATATATATATGATGCAGTTTTGGAATGGACTATATGCTATGTGTTATGTGATGATGCATTATGATTTTATTATTTCCATGTGATGTGATTTATGTGATGATTCCTATGATGGTGCATTTTATATGTTATGTGATGTATGCATTTATGATGGTTATTTATGATGAGCTACATTATGGTACTACTTTATGTATGACATGGTTATATGATGATGATGATGGTAATGACATGCTATGTAAGTTTTATGTTGTCTATGTGATTCCATGTTTATGATTATGAATGTATTGATGTATGATTATGTATGTATGGATAATGCAACATGTGATGTTGTATGTTATGATGCATATGCATTAATGAGATGGATGATGTAAGTATGGATAATGTGACATGTGATGTTTTATGCAAATGATGTATGCATGCTAAGAATGTAAATGCAAATATGTGAATGAATATATGCAAATTTTTAATGAACTAATGCAATGTCTATATATGATCATGTATGCAATTATATTTTTGTATGTCACAAGATATCATCAGGAGGTGAAAGAAGATAAATGACCAGATAGAAGATGGATGTTAGTGCGGAGAAATAATCCTTCAATATATTGCCAAAGGACTAATAGATGTTGCTCTAATCATCATTGGTTGGATTATTGTAATGGCCAACAAACACCATGATGTGGCATTGATCAATGGTGTGCAAGGTTGTACCATCACATGAACCAAGCAGTCATAGACAAGGATGATCATGAAGCATACTAGGAACTTAATTGACCTAGTCTTTTTGTCACAACCAACCACTGACAAGAAAGACAAGAAAGACAAGCCATGAAACATCATTGCTCCTCTAAATCTTGATATCAAAAAATCCTTGAGGAACTAGCAACATGACTGTTTGAAAAAGACAAGAAAAAACAATCATCATGATACATTGTTGCTCTTCTAAATCCTATTGTTGGGACATCCTCGAGAAACTAGTAGCATGATGAAAAATTTAAGGAAAAATATGACAAGATAAAAGATAGTGTTTTCCAAAGTGTTTTCAAATGTTAGGTGTTTTGATGTCGAGATTCCAGGTTTGACAAAGTCTAGGTTTGTGCGTGATGGATGCCAGGTAATGCCGAATTCAGGAAGGACACATCCTGAATTATGTTGATATCAAGAGGATCAATCCTCAAATGTCACGAGAATCCCTCAAAATACTAGATGATAGTGACAATTCATAGGAAAGACACATCCTAAATCATAAATAAATGAAAAGAGCCATTCTTCAGAAGGACACATCTGAAGAATGACCAAGATTGACAGGTTGACTAGATGACTTGAATTGACCACATGCCAACATTGACATGCCAATTTAGTTAAAATGTCAATTAATTGATTGTCAAAGTTTGTTTAAAAGTTTTCTAATTTAGGATAGACAAGAACTTGTTTGATTTGAAGATATGTGATACATGTGATAGTGCAGTGAACCCTAATGGACTGACCTAGTGTGGTCTCGGGGGCTCATCAATTGATGGCCTTGCCTACATCATACACTCAGAGACCTCGTAGTTCAACACGACCAATGACTTTGTCTTGATTGATTAAAGATTGAGTCATGATTTTATTTGGAGAAACCTAAAAGGACTAACCTAATGTCTCAGGGGATCGAAGATGACCCTTGCCTATGTAGAAAATGCACAGAGACAACGTAGTTTGACAATGACAAAGACTGACATAACTGACATGATTGACTTTGACTCCATTTTTGAGAATTTTTGAGTGTTATTTGGATGTTTTTGTGTTTTTGACATGTTTTTATTTTATTTTATTTTATTTTTGATTTTCTTCAGGATTTTTTTTGATTTTTTTTTATTTTTTTAGGACTTTTTATGATTTTTGTCTTTTTTCACGACTTTCTATGATTTTTATGTCTTTTTTCAAGACTTTTTATGATTTTTATATCTTTTTTTAGAAATTTTTATGATTTTTAGGGATTTTTTTCAGAGCTTTTTTCAATTGATAGGACCATGTGTGAGACCCACTGCAGTTAGTTGATAAAGGATTTCCAACATTTAGGTCGAGAATTAGCCAAATTGAAGGATATGGAAGAGGATGTGGTTGAGGTGAAAGATGCACAATATGCCAGACCTTATGTCAACCATTGTTAGCCATGGAAATAAATGGCAGGATAGTATTTTGAACAGGATAGTATTTTGAATGTCATGAGGGTGTTAGATGACTAGGTATTTATTATGGACAAAGGTAGATGGAGTGAAAGTAGATGGAAAAGAAAAAACATATTACACATGGCACTTGTTTGCTAGGTTTTCACCATGGTACCTATCCAAAGTGCCACCGAAGTGGTTTTCACTGTTAGAAAAATTATTTCTTTTTACTATTTTTGATATTTTTTGATTTTTTTGGTGTCACCAAGATGCTTATTTGCCAGGTTTTCATCAAGGTGACAATTTTTTTGTATTTTTCAGTTTTTTTGTATTTTTGTGGCTTTCAGCCAAAATTTTTGATGCTATGTATAGAATTTTTGGAGATGCAGATTATTGATATGCTCTGTTAACTACTCTCCATCTAGAGTAGCTAGCTAGTAAGTGCCAAAACCAAATGAGGTAGTGATGATATAAGGACCCAACAAATTGGGCTCAAAATTGTTGGGTTTCTCTCTATCAAACTCATTCTTTGGGTTTTGCATTAAGACCAAGTCACCAATGTCAAACTTTTGGACCATGACTCTCTTGTTGTAGCTTTAGCGAAGGCAATTTTGATATGCCTCTAAATGATTCAAGGTATTTTGTCTTCGTTCTTCTGACATTTCTAGCTCGTGCAGTTGGGACTATTTGTACTCTTCTTTATCAATCAGGCCCTTCAAACAAACTTTGAGAGAGGGAATTTTGATCTCGATGGGAACGATAGCTTCAACTCCAAAGACCAAGGTGAAAGGTGTGGCTCCTGTAGGCATGTGGATGCTTGTGCGATAAGCCCACAGAGTAGGGTTAAGTTGTAAATGCCAATCATGACCAACGTCATTGAATGCCTTCTTAAGAATTTTGATAATTGTCTTATTGGATGCTTTAGCTTGACCATTCCCTTGAAGATAGTAAGGCATGGAGAAATGGTGTTGGATGTGGAAGTGTTCACACAACTCACAAAAATCTTGATTTTTGAAGGGATGACATTGTTTGTGATGATGGATTTTGGAACACCATACTGACATATGATGTAGTTGAGGATGAATTTGGAAATTTGCTTGTCGGTTATGTATGTAATGGGGATGGCTTCGATCCACTTGGTGAAATACTTAGTGGCTTTAATAAGGAATTTATGGCCATTAGATGAGGTGGGATGGATTTTTCCCACAAGGTCAAGTCCCCATTGTGTGGAGGGTGAAGGAGAAGTGATGGGCCAAAGTTCTTGTGTTGGTGCATGAATTAAATCACTATGTGTTTGACATTGGTGACATGTTCTTACAAACTCAAGTGCATCTTTTTCTATAGTCAGCCAATAATACCCAAGTCTTGTGATCTTCTTAGCTAAGGTTGGGCCACTTGAATGAGATCTGCATATACCCTCATGTACTTCATCAAGGTTGTTTGTGATTCTTCAGTGTTGAGACATTGAAGAAAGGTATTGTAAAAGCTACAACAGTATAAGGTGTCATTGATGATGGTGTATTAGGAAACTTTGTGGATGAAGGATTTTTGTTGGTTGTTGGAAAGGTTCGGGGGAAGGGTTTGGAACTAAAGGTAATCGTATATGTCATGATGCCATTGTGAACTGAGACCAACAAGCTCACACACCATTTCTGACTCAAGAATTTTGTAAGCAGGGACCAAAAGCTGTTCCACTAAGAACTCAAATTGCAGCACATTGCTTAGAATGTCTAAAAGAGATCTAATCATAGCCATTACATCTACTACCTTATTTTGTGCCTTGGGAATCTTTTCAAAAGTGATCATATTGAAATATGACTGAAAGCTATCAACCATGCATTTGTAGGGCATTGTATTTTCATCCTCAGTGTCATATTTGTCATTGACTTGGTTGATGACCAACTGAGAATCTCCAAAGACAAGAAGTGTTTTGATTTTCCATTTAATAGCCATTCAGAGTCTTGTGACAAGTGCCTCATATTTTGCAACATTGTTTGTACATGGGAGAGTGATTCAAAATGACTTAGGAATGGAGTCTCCTTGTGGTGTGATAAAAAATGTACCTACTCCCGAGCCATGACCAGTATGAGATCCGTCGAAATAGAGCTTCCAAGGTGATTTAGGCTCTGTATGAAAGATAGAATTGTTAGGGAAATTATCTACCAAAGGGTGGTCGCCTTGTACGGGTGCATTTGCAAGTTGATTCGCTATTACGTGTCCTTTTATAGCCTTGAATTCCACATATTGTATGTCATATTCACTCAATATCATGACCCATTTTTCTAGCCGACCTGTCAATGCTGCCCTATTGAGGAGATACTTCAAGGGGTCAATATTTTCTACTAGGTGTGTCTTGTGATTCAACATGTAATGTATTAACTTTTGGGTGGTGAAGACAACTGCAAGACAAGCACGTTCGATGGGTGTGTAATTGAGTTCATATCCAACCAATGTGTGATTGATGTAGTATATAGCTCTTTCCTTCTCATCATGGTCAGTTTGTGCAAGAAATGCCCCCAGTGCTGAAGTTGTTGTCGAAATGTATAGGATCAAAGGTTTTCCTTCAATGGGTGGCATTAGGATAGGTGGTGACAATAGATAGTCTTTGATCTATTGGAAGGTCGCTTGACATTTTTTAGTCCACAGAAAGGGGATGCCTTTGCGTAGGAGATATTGAAATGGTTGGAAATTTTCTACTAATTATGTGATTAAGCATCAGATAGACTATAATCTACCTTGTAATGTCCTTATCTCACTAATTCCTTTTGGCGGAGGCATGTCTAATATAGCTTTCACTTTAGTGAGATCTACCTCAATGCCTCAGTGAGAAACTATATACCCCAAAAATTTTCCTAACATCACTCCGAAGACACACTTCTTAGGGTTCAAATGGACTTTGTACTCTTCCAACCTTTTGAATATTTTATCTAGTACTTTAAGATGATCGTCGTGTGCCAAAGTTTTAGCCAAGAGGTCATCCACATATTTTTCCATTAGAGTGTGCATGAGGTCATGAAATACTGTTGTCATGGCTCATTGATATGTGGCACTTACATTCTTGAGACCAAAAGGCATGATGTTCCAATAGTATGTACCCTAGGGATAGGTGAATATCATTTTGTGCTGATCTTCTAGGGCAATACGAATCTGATTGTAGCCCAAGAAACCATCCATGAGGGAAAACATCTCATATCCTACTGTAAGGTCTACAATGATGTGTATGTTCGGAAGTGGAAATTCATCCTTCGAGCAAGCCTTGTTTAGATCGTGAAAGTTTGTATAGATGCATATTTGACCATTTGGCTTAGTGATAGGTACAAGGTTTGAAATCCAGTCAGTGTAGTCTATTGATCTTATGAATCTAACATCTAGGAATTTCTTGAGCTCAACTTTGACTAACAAGGGAATTTGTGGGTGCATCTTTTGTAACTTTTGTTTAATTGGCTTGGCGTCTAGCAGTAAGGGTAGGTGGTGCAAGAGATCCAATCCTAGCATATCAATGTAGGACCATGCGAAATTGATCTTACATTCTACAAAGAACTGTTGAAATTTAGGACTTTCTTTATCTGTCAAATATGCTGCAAAGAGAACCATTTTGGGATCCTCTGCTATGGCTATATTCACTTCTATGGTGTCCTCAATGACCATTTCCAATTTTTCCTATGTAACAGGAAGAAAGTCTAATCATCCATCCTTGGGTACCTCAGAGAGGTTTTCACCCTTGGATATGTCCTTTATTTTTACTTTTGTATCATCAGAAGGTGCCTTGCGGTTTTCACCTAAAGATATGTCTTTTTTTGTTTTATTTTTATTTTTGTGACTTGAGGATTGCAGTCTCCCCGAAGTATGATACACAATTGAGATCTATAGTGAATCCAACCTTATGGTCCCCAATTGGTATCCCTTCACAGAGTTCCACGAATTTTGCAATAGCTTCATCATTTTGAAAATGTCCATAGTTGGCAGGCCTTGTTGATCCTAGTCAATGAATTGTGGGTAGACAAGGGAGATGCCATCATCAATATTGGAAAATAGTGGGGATGATGTGGAAAGCATACAAATGGAGGAGGAAAGGGTAAAGAGGGAATTTTCATCCTCAAAGTCCCATTCAGACTCTATTGAGTAGTTATCTTCATTAGATAAATCAGGTTCATTAGAAAAAAATAAGGGATAAATGGATTGGAATCATGGTCAATAGTGTCATGTGGCAAGTTAAGTGAGTTAGAATGATGATTAGTAGGGTCAGATGGCTGGACAGGCGAGTCAGGATGATGGTCAATAGGATCTTTAGACACCTAAATTTGGACACTTAATTTATCCCCCTTTGTCTAAACATCCCCTTATTTGCATTTATTAAGTAATATCACTATTATCTAATTAATACCCTTAATTCTGCCAAATCCCTAAGGTATTTAGTAATAATTAAATACCTTATGTCTTTAATCTCCCTTTCATCAAATGAATTAAATACATTTATTTAATTCCTCACATGTCACATCCCTTTCTTAATCCTAATTATTTTCCTAATCTCATCATTAGAGATGTGCATATGCCTAATCCTTGATTAAGATGTGTCACATCCTCCAAATTTTGCAAGTTGGCCCCTAATCACTCTTAGCCACCTAACCCTCTTCTAATCCTTCATTAACTACCCTAATCAACCTCCCAAGGAATATTAAATTCATTTTTCTCTTCCCCATGTGATCTTTTACTTGTCACATCAAGTCACATGTAGACTCTTCCCCATGGAATCTTTTACTTATCACATGAAGTCACATGTGACAAGTGCTTACCTTTTTAGGCACCTTGTCTTATCCAAGGTAGTTTCTACCTCTCCCTTTGGAACCTTGTCTTATCCACAAGATTCCCCAATCATGTGAATTTTTAATTCACTTTTTATTCCTCCAAGGAATCTTCTCATCTCCCAATGTACTTGCAAGGTACATGTCCTTCCATATCATGTACTCTCCTTCCACCTCATTTACACATCACCATTTCTAGGCCATCTCACATTCCACATGTCAAGATGTGAGGGTTTGTGAGTTATCAACTCACCATAGCCCTTCATCTTGGCCTTGTTGGTTTAATCTCAACTGTTGAATTCTCTACAAAATTCAACTTCCTTTATAAATACCCTCTCTTTTCTCTCATTTGGGGGGTTGATTATTGTGTTAACCAAACTCTTGCAAAATTTTCATTTGAGCCATATTTAGCTAAAAAATTACATTCCTTGCATCCATTTTCATCCACTTATCATATATTTCTCATCCATCTTGCATCTCATATCAAAAATTTTTGCCATCCAAGGAGCATACACAAAATTATCCATCAAGGGCCAACCAAAGGATCGATTCGAGACAAGGTAAATCAGCTCCTTTTTGTTATCTTTACTTTGTTTTTGAATCCAACTAGGATAATCTTGAGGTGTTAGGGGTTTCTATTGTTTCTTACACATTTGTTGTTACCGCTCATTTTTGGAATAGTATTTTCATATGGTCACATTTTTGGCATGCCCAGTGGGACCCACAGATGGGTCTTGTTCTTTTCACGTTTTCTATTTTTTTTACTGTTTGTAGGTGTAGGTTGCAAAGGGGTGAACCTGACCTAGTAGAGGGGTGTACCTAACCTCTAGGGGTGAACCTAATCTGTCCAGGGGTGTACTTGACTTCTATGGGTGAACCTGACCGAGTAGACAGGCAAACCTAACCTCCACAAAGACCTAAAATTTGCAATTTTCATAGAGGGGCCAACCTGACCTGTCTAGGGGAATACCTAACTTGTACATGGGCATACCTGACCTATCCAAGGGTGTACTTGACCTATCTAGGGGCGTACCTGACCTCCAGGGGTGAACCTGGCCTACCCAGGGGCATACCTAACCTATCTAGGGGTGTACTTGACCTCCAAGGGCATACTTGACCCAACAGACTAGTGAACCTGACCAAAAACAACTTTTTCCAAAAGGTAAAAAGTGAAATTTAAGCACTATTTTTACTATTTTGAGTGTTTCTAACCCCCTAATGTGTCCTATTTGTGTTTGTGCAAGCATCTAATCAGCATTTGGAAAGGAACAAGAAGAAAAATCACTAACAAGTTTCCTTGTAGGGCTATTTATTTATCAATTGTTGCTTGTTGTTTCTTTCATAACTTAAGCACATAGCTTAACTAGGGTTGTCAATTTACGTTGTGTGTTGTGCTTGTTGGTAAACTATTTGACATATCCAATCCTCTTGCACCATTTGGCAATCCTGGGTGACGAGAAATCACAGCTTACCAAGTCCTTTGAGTCACCATTTTGCTTTTCTTAGTAGGACTTTCCTGGAGATTTCATCACCCCAAGGGACGATTCCAACCATGCATACCGGCAGGGTATATAAAGGGGGAGAGTGAAAGTTTTACCTCAATCCAACCACGTTGTAATGGGTGAAGCATCAGGATGACGTGAAGAGTTGGTTCAAGCCTTTAGTATCTTGCTAAGGTTCCCAACTCACACTTGTGACAGGTTGGTGTTCACGCTTTGGGCCTCACATACTAGGTGTATATCATGGACTCCTTGGCAACCATGTTCATTCTAAAATAGAAGACTTTGTTGGTCATACCCATTCTAATAAACTTAGGATCATCCTGCTTGAACTATTTCTTTCGAGTGAAACCAATAATTTTCTGTTCAGTCGAGTTAGCCTTATCCTCTGAATGTTGTTTGCTATTTTTTTGGTATTTTCCCTTAGTCTTTTGTCTAAAAAAAAAAGTTAGACTTGTTGACAGGTGTACTTGACCTTTAGTGGAAAACTTGACCTCTTGCAGGGGCGTACCTGACCTCTGAACCAACCCCTTTTCAGCCTATTTTAGTGAGTTTTGATCAACCTTCAGTTAGACAAGTGTACTTGACCTTTAGGGACATACTTGACCTCTTTAACAGGTGTACCTGACCTCCAGAGGTGGACCTACCCCTTGAACAGTTAGTTGTGTCACCCTGTTTCATCATCCTGAACTCTTGTTTCATCATTTCGATCACACGTCCCCGCATTCTAAGTGGTTTTTCATCTATTTCGATAATTTGTTCACTCATTCTAGGAATCATTTATCCATTTCCAACACTTGTTTACTCATTCTAAGTACTCGTTCATCCATTCTGAGTCATTGTTTACTCGTTCTGAGTAGTTGTTCTATCATTTCAATCATTCTTTTACTCATTTTGAGTGAATGTTCATCCATTTTGAACACTCGTTTACTCATTCTGAGTACTTGTTCATCCATTCCAAGTCATTGTTTACTCATTTAAAGTAGCTTTTCACCTATTCTGATCATTTGTTTACTCGTTTTGAGTGAACGTTCATCCATTTCAAACCTTCTTCTATCATTTTGAACTCTCGTTCTTCCATTCCAGTCATTTGTTTACTCGTTCTCAGTAAATGTTCATCTATTTCGAACCTCTTATCATTTTGAACTCTCTTTCACCCATTTTGATAAATCATTTATTTGTTCTGAGTGATCTTTCATTCATTCTGAGCTTTCATCTCCTCGTTCTGAGAGTCAGTCATCCATTCTTAGCAGTCATTCACTCATTTTGAGTGGTAATTTATCCCTTTTGTTCATCCATTTACTCATTGTAAGAAATCTATCATTCATTATGAACCTTCATCTTCTTGTTTTGAGAATCATTCATCCATTCTTGGTAGTCGTTCACTCATTTTGAGTGGTTACTCATCCATTTTCTTCATCCGTTTACTTGTTCTGAGTAATCATTTGTTCATTTCGAACCTTCATCTTCTCATTCCGAGAATCGTTCATCTGTTCTTAACAGTTGTTTACTTGTTTCGAGTAGTCATTCATCCCTCTTGATCATCCGTTTACTCATTCTGAGTAATCTTTCGTCCATTCTAAGCTTCCATATCCTCATTCCGAGAATCCATTCCCTATCTCGAGCATTCATCCTCTTCATCTGAACATCCATTTCCTCATTTCATGTGCCTGTTTACCTACTCCAAGCAGTTGTTTTTGCCTATTTTTCACCCCAAGGGAATACCTTACCTCCAGGGGCAGACCTAACCAACTATGGGTGAACCTGCCCAGCCAAGGGCAAACCTAGCCAACCAGGGGGGAACCTGACTAGCCAGGGGCAAACCTGACCTCCACAGGCGAACCTGCCCTTCAAATAATTGATTTCACTCTCCATTTAGTCATTTCGAGCACCTGTTTAACCATCATCAAATTTTTTCCAAAGGCATCGTTTCAACACTAAAATCACATAAGTTCTACTTAGAACATCATTAGAGTCCATATCTATCATCAAATCATCCATCCCAATCACCCAGATTTCATTTTGAGGGTTTTATTTTTATGCAAAAACTTCTGGAGGCCATAACATTTGACTTGGGTGTCTGTTTGGGATCAAATTTTACAGGTGGTTGTGTTATGAGGTGGCATGTGGATTCTGAACTGACCTTTACTCAGTTGATCCCTGTTTCGGCACATTTTTGGGGCCTCAAACTTTTCTCTTGACCCTTAAAATTGTAATTTAGTGTTTTTTTTTAGTTTTTGAGAAATTATTTTCATGAATAACTCAGAATGCATGTATCAGATTTGGGATGTTAGTTAGAAATTCATCCTATCTTATTTTTGGGTATTTTTTGGGAAGAAATTGGACTCTCAAAAGTATGTCTATGAAGTTTCCTAAAATGGCAAAATTTGACAATTTTTGAAAATTGCCAAATCTGGAAAAATCTGATTGTCAGCACCTTACATCCTTTAAACCCCTGAACTTGGTGTAGAATCAATCCCATCACTTCCTCCTATCACCCTATTTTGAGCTTCAATCCAATCCTAATCTGAGCTTTAATCTACTCCCAATCTGAGTTTTAACCAAAATCTTAATCTGCACTTGGGCGGACTTGCCCCTCAAACAGCTGATTTCACCCTTCATTTAGTCATTTTGGGCACCCTTCTTTGCATCTAGAGAATTATTCACCTCGTTATGAGTATCCTTTCATCCATTCCATAGGTTAGTCTCCCAATCCAAGCAGTCATTCATCCATTTTGATCAATCATTTACTCATTTTGAGTATCTGTTCATCCATTTCTATCATCCGTTTCCCCAATTAGATCATCATTTTCCCCATCCAAATCCCCTAATCTTCATTTCAGGTTATTATCCAAATTGAATTAAGTGTCTGAATTGATCGTCATCATCAACATCCATTTAGGATTGTCATCCATTCTAAGTTAATCGTCGTCATCGGCCCAATCAATCCACTTTCAATCTCAAGGTGGATTCGGTGCCACAATCATCTATTTATCCTTTAATCTAATCAATCAGTATCCTAAGTCACTTAGGATAATCTATGTATAGGGTTTTCCAATCCCTTTCATCATCCTATCTAATCCATCAATCGATCTTATCAATCATCGATCAATCTTATCCAATCCAATCCAATCACATCCTTATCTAATCACCTTTGACCCAACCAATCTACTTCCATTTCGAAGTAGATTCAGTGTTGAGATCATCCTTTGGAAATCAAATTTGATCATCAAAATAAATCCAATCGTATCATCCAATCATCCTAATCTAAGCTTTAATCCAATTCTGATCTGAGCTTGACTTAAATCCTAGTTTGAGCTTTAGTCCGTTTCTGTCCAAAATCTTTGATCCATCCTCTTTATCCTTTCATCATCATGAATCCTTAGCCTCCATCAATACTAGTCAAGGGAAACCCTAATTACATCAATTACGATAATAAAAGTCTTGTCGATCAAGAAGAATATGACATAGATCCCCTTGACACTATCATTTCTAGTAAGCTTTCTCCACCAGCTTTCCAAAATCCAATCACCCCTTCAAGTTATCCCATTATGTCTTCATCCATGCCTAATCATGCTCCTTATGCTACCTTTGACATGGGATATCCATCATATCCATCATATCCTTCACCTACATCATCCTCTTGTCCTAATATTCCATCACAATACCCCTATCTTAATCCCTCATCCACATCATCCTATTTGAATCCTTCATCTGCATATACCCACTACTCTAATCTTCCATACCAATCTTCTTACCCTAATCCTACATTCACATCTTCCTATCCTAGTCCAACACACCCATCAACTTACCCTAATCCAACATCGACATCTCCCTATCTCAATCAGCCATCTCAATCTTCCCATCCTAATCCATCATCCCAATATCCTTACTACAATCCTAATTCACCATTCCAATATCCTTGCCTTAACCCTCCATCCAATCTTAATCCTCCATCTACTCCTAGTCTTCCATCCAATCTCATTCCTTAATCTAATCCTAATCCACCAATCCATAGCCCTAATCCCCTACCAATCCATAATCCTTCATCCATTCCTACCTCACCATCTAAGCCTAGAATATGCAAGTTCCTCACTCCAGAATTTCTCCAAGGACTTATAACAAAGAAGACATCTCCCATTCCACACATTGAAGTCATGGAACCATTCCATCCCAACCCATCATCCATGGTCATTAGTGACAAAACCCTTCTCCACCCAACACCTATCATTGATGATACCCCCCTAGCATCACTCAAACCATTGACACCATTGAAATCATCATTGAATCCATCAAACCCCCATCTTCTACTCTAGAAGCCATCAAAGCCATCAACAATAACCAAATCCAATCCACTCCCCCTACTCCAAAATCCATCCAATCCATCAAAGACACACAAGTCCAATCCACTTTGCCCACTCCTAGTATCACTAAAATATCCTCTCCTGAACTTCATGAATTGTCCATCCTTCCATCTCCCCCACCTAAGGAGTCCCTCCAACACTCTGTCATCCTACCATCCACACAAGATGAATCATGGCAAGAGCCTAATCCAAAGCATACCACATCCCCTCTTCTACATCAAGATCCTACCATCCCCTCTAGTCCATCTCAAGATCATAGCCCCCCATCCGTTCCATTCCATGATCCCCAAGATTCCACCGCTCCATCTCATGAGCCCTTATCTTCATCACACGAGCCCTTATCACCCGTTACCACAAATCTAGATCCTATCATATCCCCTAATCCCTCTCCTGATACCACCCATTTAGATGTTGTTATCCCATCATCTCCATCCCATGATACTCCATCGTCGCTTAAACCTACTATCCCCTCACCGCTTGTATATCCCCTTGGTACTCTCACATTCTTCCATGGTGGTCTCCTTGCAAAAGAAAAACAAATCATATATACTACCCATCATCCTCCTCCTAATAATGGACTTGCATCATGTTTTCAGAATAGCAAAAACCCTATCATGGATTGCATGCTCAAGAATATGAACTATCAAGGAAAAGATTTAGGCCTTCATGAGAAAGGTATTTTAGAGCCCATCCAAGTCAAAAAGAAAATTTGTACGCAAAGTCTTGGACATATTTCTCAAAACTCAAAATATAAAGATGTTGGTACAACCTCTAGACATCCTCAACGAGCCTCTTCCAAAAGAAATATAGGCTCTTCCCATCGCTCCAACAGATCATATGCTGCCATCCCTCCTCCTCCATCGTATCACCTCAAAAAAACCATTCATATTCATCTTTCATCTCTTCCATCCATTTTGGGTCCTTATGTCCCTCCATCTCCCATCATACACCCCCCAGGTATTACATCTATTTTGGGCCCCTATATCCCAAAATCACCTCCTCCATCTCATCCTATTCATCCTTTCATCCATCCATCACCTATCCATGTCACCCATCATAAACATCCCACTCACATATCCCATAATTAGGATCAACAAAGGCACATACCTACACATCCCCCATCTACACATAATCCTCATAATCCTACCTCCATTGCTCCACATCATCCATCTCCTCGCACCCATCCCATTGCTATCAAAAGCACTTTGGATGCTAAAACAAAAAGGAATGAATCTAAAGATCCACATGAATCTAAAGTTCCCCATGTCCCCTCTAAAAGATATGGTGAAGAAAAGAAAAATCAAATCCAAAATCCAAATCAAATCTGTAGGCCATAGAGGCCCAACAAAGCAAAAATCAAAACCATGTGGATCCCAAAGAAAAAAGATGCAATGTGTTCAAATGAATAATTTATAACAACATCCAATGTTTCTAATCCAAAAGCTAATCATTTTCATCCACCCTCTCCTAAATCTGTTTTGGGTCCCTATGTCCTGAAATTCACTATTCCATCTCCTCCATTATCCCCACATTCTCCATCCATTAACCATCTTATCTTTTCACATCCACAACCACATGTGCCAATGTTGGTCCTAGACACATCCCCCCATCACACTCCTACCCCATCATTCTATCCATACCCTTTCCAATATCCCATCCATTATCCCACATATCTTCCCCATCAAATCCCTCTAATTCATCCTCTTGCATAATCCACTTATCCTAATAAGGTTGTACCAACATCCAATAGTCACTTCACACATGGGCTCTTAATACCTCATATGGAACTTGATGCTTGAGTCCTTCATCCATATCCTTATCACGTATCTTCTAAATCCCATTATCCACATGCCTATCCTTATCCATTTTCATCCCCCTGCTATCCAAAAATCCAAAAAAGTCAAAAAAAAATTCAGAAAAATAAAAAATAAAATAAAATAGTAAAGAGAAATAATCCATCCAATGGTGAAAACTTGGAAAACAAGTGCCTTGGATAAGTACCATGATGAAAACTTGGAAAATAGGCATCATGTGTAACCCCCCCTCCATCCTTTTCTACACTTGGGGGAAGCTTCCTGATATGCATTCCCTCCATCTGCTATGTTTCCTGCTATTCTTCCAGCTATGCACCCATCTTCCTACATATCCTCCATCTAACCTATCTTATACATCCTGCTTGGCATATGTCATTTATCCCAATCCTTCCATCCTTGTTGTGATCTTGATATCGATAGGGGAAAACATATAAACATGCTTTGGACACCTCTTGGAATACATTCCCATCACCTACACACTATCCTAATCCTTATCCTAATCCATTTGCCTTCCTTGTCCACCAGCCATGCTACCATTAATCTCCCTTCCTTATCCATACATCCTATCCATATCCATCTCACTCCCTTATTTTCCCATCCTTCTATCTTCCATACTTCATGCCTCATTACACACGACATATTTAGAGTGGGGGTATCTATCTTCCTTTGTGACATAGTCCTTCGATACATCCTTCATCTAGCAAACAATCCCTTCCATCTCCCCATCCTTATCTCTCTATCCATCCATCACAAAAATACTTTCCATCACCCAAATTATTATCTATCCATTTATCTATCCAATAACCTTTTCCTCATCCAACTCCTTATCCCTCTATCCAATCCATCCAAACAATCCTTTTCCTCTCCTCATCCTCTATCCTCATCTCATCTCATAATCCCTTGTCATTTGTATCTAGCTATAGGCTACTCCCCACACAATCTAATGCCATCTATCTTATTGTCATCACTTCTGCTTCTTTTGCACATCTTTTCAATCTCCTATCCTTTCTCATCATTCATCTATCCATCATATCATCCTCCCAATTCATTTTGACAATTTGGATAACTATCCCATCCTTGAGCTTTGTGTGATCACCATCATCCTATCCAATCCAACAGTTCTATCCTATCCCATCATGTCGGTCCTATCATTTTATCCCCTTATCTAGTGTTATCTCATCATCCTTTATCCATCGTTTGTCTTTGACCTTTGTCAAACTACATTTCCCCTGCACTTTCACATAGGAAAGGTCGATCATTTGATCAACCCCTGGGGATCCTTTATCATCTATAATCAGTCTTTCTACTCTTTCCATCCACTTCTTTCATCCTTCCTATCTTTGTCAATCTGCATCGTCCTCTTTTCGCTTTTATCCATGGTTAGTCGTAAACCTTAAATTATCAAACTACGAGGGCTCTGCGCTTTCACGTAGGCAAGTCTAATCTTTGATCAGCTCCTGAACCCCTCGGTCTTTAGGGTGTGTCAATCTCATGTCTGATCTCTCTTGTGTCATGTCTTCAAGCTATTCCCTTATCTAGCTAGTTCTTAACAAACAAGATCCACTTGTATCAATAGATCCAATTGGTTTTGAATATCATGTGTCATATCAATCTTTTAGTTTAATATCCATCATCGGTCTTAATAGGATGCATCCTTCCTAATAGACCTCATCAATCCCATCCATCCCCTTGATCCCATGGAAAAGGATGTTTGACATTGATTACGATATTTTGATGCTTTTGGCTTTTGTTTATCATTTGAGCTCCCTATCATCACTTTTCATGGTTGCCTTGATCCATCATATCATGGTGTGCTTTTACTAGTCAACATAAGGGAATATCTTGATCTTTTTTCTTTGTTGTTGTCTTCTCGGTTGTCCCACGTAGTACCCACCAAGACTTGCAATCTTGTGTTACGTTGGGAATCTTTTTGTGCTTATGGTTATCCCAATACCTGGCCTGACCAAAGTCTTCATGACTTTGGGGTATTGGGATAGCCTTCTTGTTGGTTGTGTTTTTCTTATGCATTAGACACGAATCAGACTTGGTTCTCCATACCTTGGCATCTTATGTCTTATGCTATACAAAAAATTAGTGCTCCAAAGATGGAAAATTACATTAGGATTTCATTTCATCTTCCCCACCCATGGATTCATCATTCATCACTCTCCCTCCCCTATCCATCCGCTCTCTTATCATAATCTCTTTAATCATCATCATCATCGGGATGTATCCTTCCCTATCCTTTTTTGTTGTTTCAGGATATATCATTCCCTCATCAAACAACACTCCATCCATCATCAACCCACCTTGGCTTGTAGTTTTACTGGGGAAACATCACCTTCGTCCTTGCATCCATTGCTTCCCAATCTCCTGTCGCCTTTTCATCCTTCTTACCCATCACTCTACATCATCTTCCTCATCTCACTTCTCATCGTCTCATCTATTTTGAGAGCACACCTGTGTTCTCTTGAACCCACATGTCCTCTCGAGGGGGCATCGATCATCCTTAACCTTCATCTTCACCCCCATCATTTTTCCTTCCTAGTCGCTCCTTTGATAACTGGGGCATCTTTTCTTATCTAACCATCTTCTTTTGGGATCAATGTTTTCATATTCTTTGAAATGATGCTACTTCATAACACCATATCAAAGAGGGAAAAAATGTAGACACCTAAAATTGGACACTTAATTTATCCAAATTTATTCGCTTTCGTCTAAGCATCCCTTTATTTGCATTAATTAAGTAATATCACTATTATCTAATTAATACCCTTAACTCTGCCAAATCCCTAAGGTATTTAGTTAATAATTAAATACCTTATCTCTTTAATCCCCCTTTCATCAAATGAATTAAATAAATATGACATTTATTTAATTCCTCACATGTCACATCCCTTTCTTAATCCTAATTATTCTCCTAATCTCATCATTAGAGATGTGCACATGCCTAATCTATTATTAGGATGTGTCACATCCTCCAAATTTTGCAAGTTGGCCCCTAATCTCTCTTAGCCACTTAACCCTCTTCTAATCCTTCATTAACTAGCCTAATCAACCTTCCAAGTAATTTTTAATTACTTTTATCTTTCCAAGGAATATTAAATTCATTTTTCTCTTCCCCATGTGATCTTTTACTTGTCACATCAAGTCACATGTGGACTCTTCACCATGGAATCTTTGACTTGTCACATCAAATCACATGTGACAAGTGCTTACCTTTTTAGGCACCTTGTCTTATCCAAAGTAGTTTCTACCTCTCCATTTGGAACCTTGTCTTATCCACAAGATTCCCCAATCATGTGAATTTTTAATTCACTTTTTATTCCTCCAAGAAATCTTCTCATCTCCCAATGTACTTGCAAGGTACATGTCCTTCCACATCATGTACTCTCCTTCCACCTCATTTACACATTACCATTTCTAGGCCATCTCACATTCCACATGTCAAGATGTGAGGGTTTGTGAGTTCTCAACTCACCATAGCCCTTCATCTTGGCCTTGTTGGTTTCATCTCAACCATTGAATTCTCTATAAAATTCAACTTCCTCTATAAATACCCTCTCTTTTCTCTCATTTGGGGGGTTGATCATTGTGCTAACCAAACTCTTGCAAAATTTTCATTTGAGCAATACTTAGCTAAAAAATTGCATTCCTTGCATCCATTTTCATCCACTTATCATCTATTTCTCATCCATCTTGCATCTTTTATCAACATCTTTTGCCATCCAAGGAGCATACACAAAATTAACCATCAATGGCCAACCAAAGGATCAATTCGAGACAAGGTAAATCAGCTCCTTTTTGTTATCTTTAATTTATTTTTTAATCCAACTAGGCTAATCTTGAGGTGTTAGGTGTTTCTATTGTTTCTTGCACGTTTGTTGTTGTTGCTTATTTTTGGAATAGTATTTTTTCCTGGTCACAGGATCAAATGAAAATTTAGGTTTGTCATCGTCACGAGGCTAGAAGAGTCTTACCCATTCTTCTCTTTTTAATGAGACTTTAGGAGTGTATTTAGGGAATCCTACTTTAAATATTTGTTTGAATCTTTCATCAAAAGATAGCTCACCAGTTCTAAAAACATTTCATTAAGGCAACAGTCACTTAAGGATCTTTGAGAACCAAATTCCCACTCATGTGAGTCAGTTTCAGTAAAGAAATCTTTGATAGTCTCGACACAGTCAGAAACATTCACACTCTCACCTAAAAGTACATTGGTACGTGGATTGTCAGTTTCGAGTAGCCCAAACCCTAACCCTAGATATTTTGGTCTTATAGAAGGCATTATAGGTTCTCTCCTTCTAGTCTTGTCTTTACCAAGGCCACTAGTTCCATCATGGGATTTTGCCTTCATTATTTCACAACCTTTGTCATATTTCTGTATTGGTAAGGGAGGTAGGTCTTCTATCTCTTTGTAAATCAAACATGATATTTCTTCAATGTATTCCTTGTTCAATTCCCCCCATTTTGTGAAATTCATTGTCAGAGGAACTTTGAAAATCTCTTTAGGATCTATTTTGAAACATGGCCTACCATAAGCTTTTGGAGATTTGGTTATCTTAGTGATGCAATAGGTCATGTTCAACTTGTATTCTACACAACCTTGGTCCTGGATCTTGATATTAGGTTCGCCACTTGGGGTAGTGGTAGAAGATGGTGTGGTGGAAGATGAAGGAGTGGATGTGGATGGTTTGGTGAGTGTGGATGGGTCGATATATTTAGAAGAAGTGGATGTCAAAGCTTCACAGCTAATTAACACTTGGTGTTCTAAAATACCTCTCAAGTTGGTGCAATACTGGAAGGGATCAAGATCTCCAAGTATGGTAATTTCAGTGCCGTTGAAAGGAAACTTCAAGCATTGGTGGTAAGTGGATGGTATAGCCTTTAAGACATGGATCCAAGGTCGACCAAGTAAGATATAAGGTAATTTAAGATCTAGGACCTGACAAGTTGTATCCATAATGACCGGCCCCACACAAATAGGAAGTGTGATAATGCCCCTAGAGGAGTGTTCTTCATCATCATAAGCCTTTATGACAATGCTCTTGGTAGCGTCTACAAAAGCATCAAAGAAGCCTAGTGCTTTAACTAGTTTTAGGGAGCATATATTCAATCCTATTCTGCCATCTACTAAGACTTGTCTAACTTTATGTTTATGGATGAAAACTTCGATGTGTAGTGCATCATTGTGAGATGGTTTAGGTGAAGAAAAGTCTTGGTCTGAAAAGGTAATGTGATGGGGAGTGGTCAAGTATCCAACCATGGCCTCAAATTGGTTGACATCAATGTCATTAAGGATGGAAGACTCCTGTAAGGTTTTATTAAGTATGGCTTTCTGTGTAGGAGAAATACATAGCAACTCAAGTATGGAGATCTGAGCAAACATTTTTCCCAATTGGTCAATAAGATTAAATTGTCCTTTGGGTTGTGATTGTTTGGCAGATGGACCGGGTATTGTGATCTTTGGCTATCTAACAAGAGAACCAGCTATGGTGACCTTTCCTCCATGGGTAGTGACATTACACTCAGGATTTTTCTTGATGGTAATAGTATTGACATGTTCATTGATAGCCCAGAGGTGATTAATAATGGGTCCACCAAAATAATCAAAGGTGTTGCAAGTGTAATTTGCTTGATTGTTATTATTCTTTGGAACTAATGTAGAGGGGTTCCTTGAACCATGATCCTACAATGGATTTTTATGAATTGTATGGTTCAAATTTGAAGCAAATTATTATCTGTCTAGTTCAATGGTACAATTTTCAATAAGATCCTATACAATATTTCTTAATTATTGATAGGAGGAAGTTTTATGCCCTTTTTCTCAGTGGTAATCACAAAATGCATTATCATCCCACCATGATGGCTTGAATTTTCTAGGGTCATATGGTTTAGGGTCCTACAATGTGATGATGCTATTTTGGAGGAGCTTCTTAAGGACCACTTCAATTGGTTCACCCAAGGTGGTGTACATGCGTCTCTTTGGAAATTATCTATTTTGACGTGGTTGCCCTTGGTTTTGATTGATTTGATTATTTTGGATGGAATTTGTGGTAGGTGTTGGTGTGGTCAATGGTGTGTTTTGTGGTTGAGCTCCTTTGAGTGTGATTACAGGACCTGTCACATTCATTGCTTTAGCATCAACAACACTGTCATTGGTGATGTGTTTTTTTTTTTGACCTAGTATTTTTTTTGTCAATGGATGGGTTAGGATTCATTTTCTTATTGCCATACTTAATTTATCCTTTAGCAATAAGGGTTTTTTCAAGTTGGACTCCTTTTTCAATGAGGTCTGCAAAAGTGGTGCAACAATGAACTTGTAAATTGTATTTTAATGGGCCCACAAGGTTTGGAAAAACATGTCTACCTTTTCCTTTTCTGGTATCTCGACAGGGAATTGACTTGCTAAGCCTTTCCATCTTTGGAAAAATGGGATGAATGTCTCACCTATATCTTCTTGAGTAAGCATACATAAACTGGTAATGGTAACGTCGATGTTGATGTTATAGGCATAATTTTGTAAAAATTTATCAGCAAGTTCTTCCCATGACTTTATTCCTTTAGGAAATGGAGAAAACCATTCAAGTGCAAGACCTGTGAGACTTCTAGGGAAGATTCTCATTAGATAGGTATGTTCATATGCAACATCCATGCAATTGGTTGTAAATTCTCTTATGTGCTCAAGGGGATTAGTTTTTCCTTTATATTTGGTGAAATTGGGTACTACATATCTTGGAGAGAATTGTGGCATGTATAAACTTGTGTCAAATGGGTATGGCCATAAGTCATAGGCTATGTGAGTCTTTTTGTGTGACAATTACATGTTCTCCATTTGTTTTTGCAAGGTTGCGAGCTGAACTGTGAGCACATCAATTATGGAGTTGTTTGTGGTGTCACACATGTTGCTAATGGGTATTCCATGATTTATTATTTGTTATGATGATGTGTTCTGATTTAGGATGTATTGTTGTGGGATGTATGATGTATTTTGGTTTGGAATTTATTGGCATTAATATTTTTGATTAGGAATGTGTTTTTGTGTATGGATGTGTGACACATATGTGGGAATGTGCACTCCAACAATGTTGGTTTGTATTTGCAAAATATGCTATCCTTGAGTTTTTTGATGTCCAAATGAAGTCATGTGCTGTGTTATTTGGTTACCTTGTCTAAATTTATAAATGTGGCCATGTGAAATGTTCATGTTTTTTCTTTGGGGGATATTGGTGTTGGTGTTGATTTGTGACAAAGTATTAACATTTGGTTGCAGTCCTAGAATGGTGATTCATCATTTATTCCTCCCAAAGGGGTTCAATGAGTTTGTTCCCATGACATTAGTTGAGGACCCAATTAAAATATTTGATGATGTTGTTCCCATGGAACTAGCATGAAGCTCCAAATAAAAGGTTTGATGAATTTGTCCCCATTGTATTGGTTGAAGATCCAAAGGTAGCCCCAATTGCTTGTGATGAAGTTGTTGAAATTAGAGGAATTGATTGTGATGTGGGTTGTGATATGGTTGATGCTCCCCTAGTGGATGTTGTATTGACTGTGTTAGAAGTATTTTGAGTGGAGGTTCCATTAGAGGTAGCATTGATGGTGTTTGTCGTATTTTGTGTAGTGACACCAATGAAGGTATTGTTTGCATTATGTTGTGGTGTCGAAAGAGGTTGGTTGGTGTTGCAGGTTTTGTTTGCATTATGATTGGGAGAGGCTTCTCTTAAGGTGTTAATGTCAAACCCTCGTGGAAACCTAGCCCCTTGGTCTAAAAGCATGGCTATATATCTCTCTAAATCTTGCAAGATTAATTCCTCCACAAAGGAAGCCACGTTGGGGTTTTGGGCAACAACTTCTAATTCTTCCATGAATACATGTCCATTTTCATCTCTACGTATAAACTATTCAACGGGACTACATGAAGAAGATTGCATGTTCATGTCACTGAAAGGGTTGATGAAAGGTGCCCCCATGTCCGTGTTTTGGATCGTGTCATTAGAAAAGTTGTAGGGGTTGGTGTCTTGTCCAAAAGGGTCCATTTGTCTTCTTTTCCTTTGAAGCCTAGCTTCAACCATATAAGGATTTGCTCAAATGAGAAAGAATGAATGACAACTAAATGATGGGAATGATATGACACTATGTTTTTTGGATGTTTTTGAAATAAGGTATGTCAAATGCAAAGTAAAAATGGGGACTAAGATGAAAGGTATGACACTATGTTTTTTGGATTTTTTTGAAATAAGGGATGCAAGCAAATGATAATGAGGACTAAAATGAATGATGGGAGACTAAAATGTTTAGAGGTATGCAAATACAAAGGCCTAGGGTGTACTCAATTTTGATGGACTTTTAGAAAAGTTTTACTAACCACTAACATCTTGGTCAATGTCTCAATTTGGATTATCAAAGGACTTGTTTGAGGGACTAACTGAAAGGACAAGATGACAAAGTGAGGTTTTCTAACTAGACTTATGAGTTGGAAAAGTCTCACAAAAGGACAGTGACTAAAGGAAATGATTTTTACTTATTCCAATGATAACCTACTTTGAAGGAAAATATTTTGCAAGGTATGACAAGTTTTCCCATTCCAAAGTTTGCAAAAATGAGGACCTAAGGACTTGTTTATGCTGAAAATGATGATGGATCCTAAGGTGCAAGTAAAAATTTTCATAGGTGGACCTATGGTAAAATAAAATATAAAAGATGCGAGGATGAGAGATTTGAGCCATTCCTTTTCTGGTTTTAGATAGAGGTCATTGGAAAAAGATGTTTTAAAATAGTTTGAAAATGTTTGGTTTCGAGTTTGAGATAGTAACATTATTTTTCCAAATGACAGGAAATTGTGTTGTTTGAGGTAGAAAATGTGTTGCAGGGGATCAAATGTGTCTTAGTTTAAGCAAATGCGTTATTTTAGGTTATAGATATAGTTCAAAAAATCAATTACGGTGTTCTGGAAATCAAATGCATTGTGTTATAGTTGGATGTGTTGTTTGAGTTAGCAAATGCAACTTAGCAAGTCGATTGTGGTTCATAGAGTCTTGGATGTGGTTCAAAATGTTGAGTGTGTTGTACAAGATAGAAAATGCATTGTAGAGTGAATAAAAGTCTGGTTTCTTTGCAATTTTGGTAGATTTTTAGGATTGTTTCAGTTTGAGTTTGTTTCTCTAGATCTATGAAGGATGTTTATTTGTTCATTGTTTCAGAAAGCACTTGGAAAACACATGGTTTTTTCTTTGAATGTTGAAAAAAAGCATAATGAAGACAAGGACAATCCTAGGTTAGGCAAGGATTATATTCACTAGATTCCACATGGGTTTCCCTAGCCGCACTTATTCTTAGCAGGTGATTTAGAAGCTTGGCCACACTAGCTCCCCCTTACATTGCACTCACTTCTCAAGTCAACCAAGCTTTGAGCCCTCATAAATCTCCCATGATAGGCTATTCACCTCTACTAAGAACTGTGAGAATGTGGATGCCTTGGCAATGACCGTTGCTACACTAGCAAATAGAAAGGGTTTTTGGAAACTACACAAAAGGTTTTTAGTTTAGGCTCTCGTTCGAGTGGCCACACATGAGACAAGATTAGCTCTGATAAATCTCAACCTATAAAGGTTATGCTCCATAGGGTTTATGGGTATTCACTTGTTTTTATGACACATCCACACTTGTAATCCTATGTTTTCCATTAGGGTTCACATTTGTATACTAATCAAGAGTAGCTCGGCTAAAGAGCTTCGTTCTCGGTTTGAGTCACCTTGGGGTGAGTACTTTTTCCCACCAAGGAAGGCCCGATTCATAGAGTTAATAATAGTTTCTCTTGCACCTAGGATCACACAAGTGCATGAGGGGAGATGATACTTCTATTATTGAATCAGGGTTACACAAATTGCAAACACTTGTTCATTTTAATTATCCAAGTTGTAATGTGGGGTTGGTAAAGTAATAACCTCTTATGTTTTTGTTTCTCAAGACTGCACAAAGTGCAAGAGAATTGCATACACACTTGAGAGGAAATCACTACACCACAAGACACACAAGACACTTCATTTTATTAATCCCAATTCAATTGTGAGACAAACAAGGTTCATTTTAAGCCCATGTCATGAAAATGCATGTAAATTTTAACCTTGATGAGTTTCAATGCAAAATTGTGTTCATTTTAGCCCATGAGTGAATGCATGTTCATTTTAAACCCATGAAATGTAAATGCAAGTTGTAGTTTGTTTGTTTTTTTGATTTAGGATTGTAAAAAGAGTTAAAAAAATCAACAAAAAAAGGTTAGACTCCTTTTCCAACTTGAAACATGCTATAAACAATAGATTAGTAATCCTAAAAACCTCTAACCTATGAAGCTTGAAAGAAGAAATCTAGAAATTTTGTCAAAAACCCAAAAATTAAACTTTTACTAGGAAAATGCATCATTCTACAGATCAAATGCATCACAAATCCAAAAGCTGAAATTTATTAGAAGATGTGTCATTTTGTAGAGAAAATGCGTCAAGGCAGTCAAATGTGTCTCTCGAGCCTGCGGATGCATTTCAGGAAGTCAAATGTAGTGTTATTTTTGTTAGATGTGGCTTGGGAATACATATGTGTCATTCTACAGAGTGTATGCATCACAACTCATCGATTGTAGCTCAAAAAGTTGTAGATGCGGCATTTCGTACCTGTACCTATAAAAACACAAAAAATATATACAAAAATCTACAAAAAAGAGTGTTTTGGCATCAGGTTCACCAATGCAACTTAGGGAAAAATTTAGGTTAGCATTATAAAGCATAAAAAAACTAAACCCTAGCTAAACAATGAAGAACAATGGAGTTAGAAAACATAAAAACAAAGAACAATCTCACCAAGTCGTCATATCCTCCATGAATCACCTTCATTGCACCTTCTCCATTTGTTGCAAGCTAATGTTTTCCCTTAGATTTCTTGTGAGAAACCATGACTATAACAAGACCTAAGCAAATATTGAAGGATTCTATTCAAAAGCTACAAATGTATGTATGCAAGTGTGCAATAAGCCTAAAGTATGTCGAAAATAGCCTAGCATGAAAATTTCTGAAGCATGAAGTGTGTCAAATGAGGCTAAAATTTCCTTTTTATAGAAAATCCAAGTTTGGATGAATGGCCAAGAGTGTCAGATGAGAAAATCCCTAAGATAAATGGTTGAAATTAAATGTGGCAATCCACAATTAGGGTTAGGGCAACATTAATGAAGGGTTGAGATTTGATTTTTAAAAAATCAAATCAATGGACAGGAATGCACGTGACAATTGAAAAAATTGGAGATTCAAATACTAATTTAAAATTATTTGATTTAAAGATTGAGTTGACCTCTTGAATTAAAAATTAATTTAATTCAAAAGAAGTGGGGCCATGTGACGGTAAATAATGTTTTTAAATTATTTACTTAGAGGAAGAAAATAGAAAGTGGGACAATTTTAAATAAATGATTTTATTTAAAATTAGAAAAATCCAAGGTGGAAAATAATTAAATAAATTATAAAAATTTATTTAATTACAAGAGGACATTAGAAATTAATGACATATTTAAATAAATAAATAAAGTTTATTTATTTAAATAATTAGGAAGAAATTGGGTGGATGGGTGGGTGCCACTCCATCCTCGAAAGCTAGTTTGGAGTGGCCGGGTGGCAAGAAACAAGGCGAGGTGGTGGCGTTGGCTACATGGTTTGCATGTATTTTTTGGGTAAATCTCTAGATGGTGTTATATTCATCATTACCTATTAGCTTTGTGAAATGTGTGACATCCCTTTGAGGATGTTTGCCAGCTACTATGAGCATTATTGCTAAGCACATTCATTCATTCATTTAACCGGCTGATGGCTTAGCTTTTGTTCTTAGTCTACATTTTTGCTAAGAAATGAGTCATTTCATTTTGGTGGTTTTGGACAAGGAATTAGAGATGGGCTGCATGGATACTCTAGTGCAACTTAAGAGCTCAAAGAGGCAAATAGCTTTTGAAGGTAAGATTACTACCCTCCATCTACAATGCCTCATCCATCACCCTGATTATTTGACCTTCGCAAATATCAAATGTATTGCAGGGAAAGATTTCATGGAGGAAGCTGAAGGGTACTGACTAGATTTTGGCATTTCCTCTTGGGTGTTGGCGGGCTTGTTGGATGTTGGGGTCTTCAAAGGAGATGTGAGGGTTATTATGAGGCATCTTTTATGCAAGGATATGTTGGTTGGGTTAGATAGGGATCTGGTTGTAGCTCGTTTGGGGAAGGGCATACCTCGTTTGCAGGATCTCCATCTTCTCAATGACCCAGAGGAATTGGTTAATTATTTTCCCTTTTTTTTGGACATGAATGGTTTAGAAATTGTGGAGCATAGGAGATTGGATGTTGTAGGGGCTGACTTCCTAAAGAAGAAATTTCATCTGGTTCAAGTTGCAGACTCGGCTTGGAAGACAAAATTTAGGGTCTTTGCTCAATAAAATGTATGGTGAACAAGGCAATGGCGATGGGTGTTATATCTCTTTTTCTTTTTATTTTTAAAACAAAGTAAAATGTGTTGGGTCTTTGTTGGCAACACAAGGGTAGACAACTGAGAGAGGGGGTGAATCAGTTGTCACTAAATTTCAAACTTATTCAACTTATTAACCTTATTCTTAGATCTAATCATTAATCAAGAAAGCATAACTGAACAACACATTAGAATAACACATAACACCAAGATTTTTACGTGGAAACCCTATTAGGGGAAAAAACATGAAGGAGGTTAGTCCACAAGATTATACCCTATTAAAATTATAAGAGAATATGAATGGGGAATGCACATGCATTCAGGCACACTACCTAGAGCTCACTGCTCAAATACAAAATAGGCTTATTGCCCAAAGGAAGACACACTATCTTACAAAAAGGTTCTGATTAAATCCATCAGACTTTGAACTAAGAAAAGTAGCATCGACTAATGCTTGGTTACAGTTCTGGTTAAGCACATGAACACTTCTTCACTCTTCTTTACTCTTCTTCACTCTTCTTCTCTCTCCACTTTTCCTTTGAACGATCTGAACTTTATTCGCACATAGGACTCTTACACTCCACACACACACACACACATACATCCCTTCAAATGATAGAACAATTGCTCTTATATATCCACAACAAGAAATTACATCGCTATAAGTCAGCTCCAAAGAAATAATAAAATGAATATAAAAAGTCGGCCCAAATCAATAAAGATTATTCATGCGAATCAATGAAGGTTAGCCACAACATAGTGAAGACTGAAAATAACATCCTCAAACATGAACCAATTCAATTAATTACTCCTCAAAGATCCACAACACGCTTGAACACCTTATCATCCAAGAACATGAAAAACATGAACACACAAGAAAAAATATTGGATCACGAGCACAACAATCAATGCAGACATGCAACATAGATAAATCATGAACTAGAAACATCCACAAGCATCATGAAACATCAGAGAAGCATTCGCAACAATTGAACTTACTAGAATCAAATGATCTTCATTCAAGAACACAAACAAAAGTAACATAAAAAATTGTCAGAATACAAATCTTCATAACTCAATCAAATCTTCATGTGGATCTCTAAAAATTAACATTGATAAACTAAATATACTCAACAAGAAACCCTTTAGTCCACAACCTTTGAACAATAATGTACTGATCACACCGACAGAAAGAACTTCACTTCACCATTGACAACCTATAGCACTTCTTATTTAGGGCTTACTCAATATCCTTGACATATATAGCTTCTAATGCAACAATGCTAATAGTGTTTACATGAATGACAACCACATATCAGCAACACAACATCCAACAATCTCCCCCTTTGGAATTGATGGCAACACATGATGTGAAAAATACCATCAACACAACTACACTTACTCCTCCTTAGGTTCTTACTCTTCTTTCCTCAACTCTTCTCCCCACAAAGATTTTTCAAATGTCTCTTCTCCCCCTTTGACATCAATGGAAAATATTTCTTCTATACAATCTTTGAACCACTTATCCGAACATTTCTAAGAAAAATGCTCCACCACTAGTAATTTTCTTGTCATTCACATCTCCTTCCCAATCAACATTAGTAAAGGCACTCAAAGTAAGATCATCATCTTTAGGATACCATAAACCAAAATCAACTGTCCCATTCAAGTATCTGAAAATCCTCTTCACAACAGTCACATGAGATTCTTTGGGATCAACTTGAAATCTAGCAACAATACATACAACATTCATGATATCAGGCCTAGTTTGAGTCAAATAAAGAAATCCACCAGTCATTGATCTATATCTAGTCTAATTTTCCTTCAGAGAATCATCATCAGTTGTCAACTTGCATCCAGTCACCATAGGTGTACCAACTAGCTTTGAATCTTCCATACCAAATTTATTTAGCAATTCTTTCACATACTTGGACTGAGATATAAAGATCCCTTATCTAATTAGGTAATTTGTAATCCTAAGAATAATTTCATCTCTCCAATCATTGACATCTCAAAATCATTTTGCATCTCATTAGAAAAATTCATACATAAGTTATCATCTCCAAATATGATATCATCAACAAAAACTTCCATAATCAAATCTTTATCATCATTCTTGAAATACAAATTACTATAAGCAATACCTTTGTTAAATCCAAGCTTCACCAAGTACTTATCCAATCTGGCATACCATGCTCTACGGGCTTGTTTGAGTCCATACAATGATTTCTTCAATCAAAAAACCATATCTTCCTAATCAGTCAATTGGAATCCATCAAGTTGTTCAACATGCACTTGTTCTTCCAATTCACCATTTAGAAAAGTAGACTTGACATCCATTTGATAAAATTTGTAGTCTTTGTAAGTAGCACAAGCAAGAAACAATCTCACATCTTCAATCCTAGCAACAAGGGCAAAGGTTTCTTCAAAATCAATACCTTCCATCTATGAATATCCCTTACATACTAGTCTTTCTTTGTTTCTAACCACTTCACCTTGTTCATTCGGTTTTTTTCTAAAGACCCATTTAGTTCCAATTACATTCTTATCCTTAGGTCTAGGAACAAGAATCCATGTATCATTCTTCTCAATTTGTTCTATTTCCTCTTTCATTGCTTCAACCCAACGTTCATCTTTTCATGCTTTATTCACATTGTTAGGATCAGTCTTTGAAATCAAACGATATTCTTCTACAATCTTTCTCCTAGTCTAGACACCTTTGTTCTTATCACCAATAATTTGATCTTTTGAATTATTCAACCTTACATACCTCAAAGTATTCTTAGAATGATCTTCAACTTCAAGCTCTTTTGATCTCTCTTTTGTTCTTCCACCAGTTTCTCCTTCCTCTGATCTTCTTGATTCACCGAAATGATTTGGAATTGACTTAAGTTCTGACCTTTGTTTGCACTGTCATTCTGATCATTAGAATCATATCCATATGTTCTGGATAGTGCACCAAAGTCTTCAGCAACCTTAACATTTTCACTTTCAACCATTTTCTTCAATCTCTTATTATAACACCGATAGGCCTTCCTTTTAGTAGCATAACCCAGAAAGATTCCTTCATCACTCCTAGCATAAAAATTTCCTATATCTTCATCTCTTTTGATATAAAACTTGCTTCCAAAGATCTTGAAATATCTAACAGTACATTTTTGACCATTCCTTAGCTCAAAAGGAGTCTTACTGGTATCACCTTTGATTTGTACTCGGTTAAGAGTGTACACAGCAGTACTCACAACTTCTCTCTAGTAGATATGAGGTACATTTGCTTCCAACATCATGGTTCTAGCAACATCTAGAACTGTTCTCTTCTTCCTTTCTACAAATTCATTTTGTTGAGGGGTCCAAGGTTCAAATAACTGTCTCTTAATTCCATGCTATTCACAAAAAGAATTAAACTCATCAGAAGTGAATTCACCACCTCTATCTAATCTCAGACATTTAATCTTCAAACTTGTCTCTATCTCAACCATAGCCTTAAAGATATTGAACTTTTCTAGAGCTTCAAATTTCTCCCTTAAGAAAGTAGCCCACATCATCCTTGAATAGTCATCAATAAGCAACATGGAGTACCTGTATCATTGTAAACTTCTAGTTCTAGCAGGACCACACAAATTAGTATGCACAAGATCTAATAATCCATTTGAATTTTTCTGTATACTTCAAAATGACATTCTTGTTTGCTTTCCTAACTGACATTCTTTGCATATGACATTAGTAGGTTTCATCAGCTTAGGAAGATCTCTCACAACCTTAGTGGAACTTATCTTGACAATATTATCAAAGTTAACATGACACATTCTCGTATGCCACAACCAACTTTCATCAATTTGAGCAATCAAACAACTTTTACTAGCAACACTCAGGTGGAAAATATTACCTTTTGTTTTTGTACCTGATGTAATCATATTTCACAATTTCCCAATATTTTGCATTTACCATCCATGAATTGATGATTGTATCCCTTATCAACCATCTATCCAACACTTAAAAGATTATGCTTCAAACCTTCAACATACAAGACATCATCAGTATTATGCTTACCATCAAGAGAAATGCATCCTCTTTGATGAATCACACTAGCTGTATTATCACCAAATCTCACAACACCACCATCATACTTTTCCATATTCACAAACTTACTTTTATCTCCTGTCATATGATGAGAACAACCACTGCCAATTACCCATTCATCTTTCTCTTCAACTCAATCAACTAGGGATTTCTCCACATTTGTACAACTAGTAGATTTAGTAGACACATGATAATTTTCCTTGATATAAATAAAAAAAAATTCATCTTCACTTGCATTTCCTTTTTCGGATTCATCATCTATCACACCTTCATCAGCTACATAGTAACACTTCTTTTGGAATTTATGCTTGTTAAATCTTGGCTTGGAAACTCTCTCAGGACACCTTGATACAAAATGACCTATCTTATTGCAAGAGAAACATTTAATAAGAAAATTTCTTTTATACTTACCTTGTCCTTTGGCTTCTCTTTTCATAATCAGTGCTTGAAGTTCTTCAAGCTCTCTTTCTTATTCATCGAGCTGTCTCATTTCATCCTCATACTTGAATTTATTTCTAGATGAACTTTCACTCGGATCATATATCTATCTATCTCTTCCAGAAGTAGTGGCCTTGAATGCAAATTCAACCTTAGGAAGTGCATCACCAAATTCACTTAACTCAAAAGAAGTAAGCTTACCAATCAACATATTGCTAGTAACATTTGTTAAAGTCCAGAGCTCTTCAATAGCACTAGCCTTGAATTTGTAAGAATCAAGAAAGGATCTAAGCACGTTAGCAACAATTTTTTATTTTTCTATCTATCCACTAGCACATCTGATACTACACACAAGTTCATTCACTCTTTGTATGAAAGTAGTAACATTTTCATTATCACCCATTTTCAACTTTTCATATTTCCCTTTCAAACTTTGTAGCTTAGCAATCTTCACATTAGCATCAACTTCATACAAGGTTTCCAAATTTTTCTAGATCTCATAAGCAGTCTTTAGATCCATCACATTTTTCATCTCAGTATCATTCAAATCACTCAACAATGCCTCCTTAGCCTTGATATTATACTCAGCATAAGTACTATTTAGTGGAATAACATATCTATTACTTGTAATGCTCCAGTAGGGTTCACTAATGCATCTTAGATGGCACTCCATTCGAGAATTCCATAAAGAATAATTTGTTCCATCAAATCTAGGACTATCCTTCTTATAAGTTGCCATCTCAGATCACCTCAAGCTATTAAAATTATTCTAAGGAACCACAAGCTCTGATACCAATTGTTGGCAACACAAGGGAAAACAATTGAGAGGTGGGGGGGTGAATCAGTTGTCACCGAATTTAAAACTTATTCAACTTATTAACCTTATTCTTAGATCTAATCATTAATCAAGAAAGCATAAATGAACAACACATCATAATTAGCACCAAGACTTTTATGTGGAAACCCTGTTAGGGGAAAAACCATGGTGGAGGTTAGTCCACAAGATTATACCCTGTTAAAAGTATAAGAGAATATGAATGGGGAATGCACAAGCATTCAGGCACATTGCCTAGAGATCACTACTCAAATACAAAATAGGCTTACTACCTAAAGGAAGACACACTATCTTACAAAAAGGTTCTGATTAAATCTATCAAAGTTTGAACTGAGAAAAGTAGCATCTACTAATGCCTGGTTATAGTCCTGGTTAAGCACATGGACACTTCTTCACTCTTCTTTACTCTTCTTCACTCTTCTTCTCTCTCTACTCTGCCTTTGAATGATCTGAACTTTATTCACAGATAGGACTCTTACACTTCACACACACACACACACATCCCTTGAAATGATAGAACAATCGCTCTTATATATCCGTAACAAGAAATTACATTGCTATAAGTCGGCTTCAAAGAAATAATAAAATGAATATAAATAGTTGGCCCAAATCAATAAAGATTATTCATGCTAATCAACCAAGGTCAGCCACAATGTAGTGAAGACCAAAAATAACATCTTCAAACATGAACCACTTCAATTAATTACTCCTCGAAGATCCACAACACCCTTCAACACCTTGTCAGCCAAGAACATGAAAAACATGAACACACAAGAGAAAATATTAGATCACGAGCACAACGATCAATGTGGATGTGAAACATAGATAAAGCATGAACTAGAAACATCCACAAGCATCATGAAACATCAAAGAAGCATCTGCAACAACTGAACTTATTAGAACCACATGATCTTCATTCAGGAACACAAATTGAAGCAACATAAAAACTATCAGAATACAAATCTTCATAACTCGATCAAATCTTCACGTAGATCTTTGAAACTTGATGTGGATAAACTAGATATACTCAACAAGAAACCCTTTATTCCACAGCCTTCGAACAACAATGTACTGATCACACCGATAGAAAAAAATTCACTTCACCATTGACAAATTGTAGCACTTCTTATTTAGGGCTTACTCAATATCCTTGACACATACAACTTCTAATGAAACAATTCTAATAGTGTTGAAATCAATGACAACCACATATCAGCAACACAATATCCAATAGTATTTTCATGCTAAGCTAATGTTCGACATTGTCTCTATATTTATTGGGCAGTATGGTATAAGGACTGTAAATGTTGGGTGTTTAGTAGTCCTATGTGGGGGTGTCTTCGGTGTCAATGAATTTTGGCGTGTCTTGGGATGAACAAAAAATTACCGGTTGCCCAAGCTGGGCTCGATCAATGTATCTCTTTCTCAACTTAATATAAAATATCTTGCTTACCGATCAAAAAAAAAATCAAGAAGAAATAGTGAACAAATGATAATTAAATAAATTTAAGAATTTATTTAATTATAGAGATACATAAGACATTAGTGACAGATTTAAATAAAATAAATATAATTTATTTATTTAAATAGTTAGGAGGAATAAACGACATGAATTAATTAAATAATTAAGAGTTATTTAATTAATAGTCGAATTTGGACCATAGGACATAATTAAATATTTTAATTATGTTAAGAAGAAATATGGAGAAAATAGAACTTGTAGGCCTAGGTCAATTTTATGTGTCTACAAGATCTGTATTTTCTCTGATAAGCTTTAGTAGATTTATCATCTTTACTCAGCTTACATCTGGTCACCATAGGAGTACTAACCGGTTTGGAGTCATCCATTCCAAACTTCTTTAACAACTCTTTCACTTATTTTGATTGTGAAATGAATATCCCCTTGTCAGTTTGATTTACTTGAAGACCAAGAAAGAAATTCAACTCACCACTCATGGACATTTCAAATTCTTTTTGCATTTCCTTTGCAAATCTCTTACACATACTTTCATTTCCTCTAAAGATGATATCATCAACAGATACTACCACTGTCAACATTTTGTTACCTTGTACTTTGAAGTAAAGATTGTTGTCAGCAGAGCCTTTGTTGAATCCTTGCTATGTCAGGTTTATATCCAATATTGTGTACCATGCTCTAGGAGCTTGTTTCAGTCCATACAATTCCTTCTTCAATTTACAAACCATATCTAGTTTGTATGAGAAATTAAATCCTTTAGGTTCCATGTATACTTCTTCTAGTTCACCATTCAAAAATGAAACTTGACATCCATATGATATACTTTGAAGTCTTTGTGGGTAGAAAATGCCAAAAACATCCTAATAGCTTCCATTCTTACCACCGGTGCAAATGTCTCTTCAAATTCTATTCCTTCAACTTGTGAGTATCCCTTGCATTCAAGTCTTGCTTTGTTTCTTATAACTTCACCATTTTCATTCAAATTATTCCTGAACACCCACTTTGAACCAATTACATTCTTATTCATAGGTTTGGGAACCAGTTCCCATGTCTGATTCTTCTCTATTTGTTGAAACTCTTCTTTCATAGCTCTAACCCAACTTTCATCTTCACATGCTTCACATATAGACTTAGGTTCTATTTTAGAAAGAAAACACAAATTTACCTCAACTACTACTTTACTTCTTGTCTTCACACCTTCATTCTTATCTCCAATTATTTGTTCCTCAGGATGATTCTTCTGGATATACTTAGGAGTCTTAGAAACAAGTTCTGGTTCATTTTCTTCTTCATCTTCAGTTTGTTCTTGTTCTTCTTCCTTATTTTCTTCAAGTACTAGTGCACCAATAGAATCATCAGGTTCAACTTCACTTATCTCAATATGTCTATGTATATCCTCATCAACTTTCACATTAGAACTTTAACAATCTTCCTCAATATTTTATTAAAGCATCTATATGCTTTGTTGGTAGTTGAATATCCAAGAAAATTCCCTTCAACACATCTAGCATCAAATTTCCCAAGATTCTCATCATCTCTTTTAATGTAACATCTACTTCCAAACACTTTAAAGTATTTCATAGTAGGAGCCTTACCAATCCATAACTCATAAGGAGTCTTCGTGTTGTTTCCTCTTATTTGAATCCTATTAAGAACATAAACAATAGTGTGTATTTCCTCTCTCTAGTACACATCAGGTGCTTTTGCTTCTTTCATCATGGTTCTTGTAGCTTCCTGTATAGTTCAGTTTTTTCTCTCAACCACTCCATTCTACTGAGGGGTTCTAGGAGCAAAAAATTGTCTCTTTATGTCATGCTCTTCACAAAATGCATCAAACTCACTAGAAGTGAATTCTCCACCTCTATCAGATCTCAAAAATTTGATTCTTAGGTTCACTTCATTTTCTACTCTTTCTTTGAACACTTTAAACCTATCTAGAGCCTAAGTCTTCTCTATAAGAAATGCAACCCATGTCATTCTAGAATAATCATCAACAAGGAGCATGAAATACCTGTCACCATTTAGGCTTCCTATTCTAGTAGGACCTTAGAGGTTTATATGAATTAATTCCAACATTTCGGTAGTAGTTTGCTCTTTTCCTTTAAAATTGCATCTTGTTTGTTTCCCAACTGACAACTTCTGCAAACAGTATTGGTAGGCTTTATGATTTTAGGCAGACCTTAGACAACATCTCTTGAACTAATCCTGACTAGATTATCAAAGTTTACATGTCCCATTCTCCGGTTCCATATCCAAATTTCATTAACTTGAGATACAAGGCATTGACCATCAACACCCTTAAGCTGATAAATGTTTCCATGAGTTCTCCTTCTTGCAACAACCATAGCTCTAGATCCTTTTATGATCTCACATTTATTATCCTAAAACACAAGTTTGATATCTTTGCTACACATCTATCCAACACTCAAAAGGTTATGCCTAAGGCCCTTTACATAATATACATCATTAGTGTTGTGAATTCCATCAAAATTAATTGTACCTTTCCCAACAATCTTTGCTCCAGAATCATCACCAAACATGACCAAACCACCATCATACTTTTCAAGTTTAGTGAACTTACTTTTATCTCCGGTCATGTGATTATTACATCGACTTTCAATCACCCAATAGTCTTCATCCTGTCTAGCATGAAAGGCGATGACCAAAGTACCTTCCATCTCATCCTTCTTGTTCTTTGAATCACTTTTTCTTGCACATTTTCTAGAGTTAGAAGACACAAATTTATTCTCCAAAGCTAAGAAAAAGCATTCACTATCATCACCCTCATAATTAGATTCATCATAAGAGATTCTAGCTTCTTCTCTAACATAGTACAACTTTTTGTATTTCTTATCCTTTCTATCCTTATGATCTTTGTTCTTATTATGTACAACTCTATTCATAAATCTTGAATAATAATGACCAATATTACCACAACTGAAACATTTAAAGGGCATCATAGATTTATACTTATTGGTACCTTTCTTCAACTTCCTTGTAAAGTTTTCTTCCAACTCATCTAAACCATCAATATTTGGATCATCTTCAATATTTGTTGGTCTAAATGTCATTTATGTCTTTTCCTCTTTCTTTCCAAACTTTCTCATCTCAAATGTAGTCAAGGTGCCAGATAGCTCTTCTTTAGTATATTTATTAGGATCATATGTTTCCTTAATGACTAAAGCCTTGTCATTGTAACACTAGGGTAGGGTCATTACAATCTTTTCAATTATATCTTCATCAACTAGAGCGCCCCCTTGATTCCTAACTTCATTCGCTGCTAGATCAACTCTCAGAAAATAAATTGCAATGTCTTCTCCTTCCATTTTTAAATTCTCATAGCTATGCTTTTCCATTAGTTTCTTTGTTAATTTCACTCTATCATTTCCTTCATAAGGATCTTCCAACTTCTTCCAAACTTCATAAGCAATGCCCAAAGAAATAAATTTAGTTCACTTAGTTTTGGATAAGGCACTGCAAATAACATACCTCACTTTTTCATTCTCCTCATAAGCAAAAACCTCATCTACACTAGTTGGACCACTCACTGGAGCAACATACTTCATCTCAATAGCCTTCTAGGTCTTGTAACCAAGAGAGATAATATATCCTCTCATCTACACTTTCTAGTCACTGTAATTAGATCCATCGAACATAGGGATCACCAACTTATATGCCATCAAATCTTCCTTAAGCGGTTAAGCTCTACACTAAGGAACCAATGCTCTGATGCCAATTGTTAAAAAAGGCACATGCCAATTGAGAGAGGGGGATGAATCAGTTGTCACCAAATTCAAATTCAAAACTTCAAACACTTATCAACTTCACAACCACAATATTTTTTTATTAAGTATGAACATGAATTGTTGATAACAGAAAGAAAAAACAACACAATGAACACCACATTTTACATGGAAAACCTAATATGGGAAACACCATGGTGAGGATTAACTCACAATATAAAGTGATAGAAAAACCAAATACAAGAGGATCATTGCCAAGGGATCACTACCTGAATACAAAGGCTCACTGCCTATAAAAAGGTCTTACTGTCCAACAAGGAGGCTCACTACCTACAAATACAAAAGATAACAGAAAGATCCACCACAAAAATTTACACACATTTTCAGCCTTGATTAGAAAATTACAAAAACCTTCAGCTCACTACTTTCAGGAATCTAACATAATGAAGTACTACTACCTCAACTTACTTTCAACCAACTCTGCTCTTCACTTGTGGCTTACTTCATTACTTTGTATGTTTTAATCTTTTGTAACTTGACTTGCTTTTATACCATCTTCAACCTTAGAAAAATTATCCAAGGTCGGCCACATATGCTTCATTTCATAAATTCAAATTAGGTTGGCAACTCAACATTCTTGTGGTGGAAAGGAATGAGAGTGAACCAATTAAACACTTAACCAAGACTAAAAGAAATGTCTCAGATCAACCACATGCTTCCTTAATTAAATTTTAATTCTATGTATGAAGTGTAAACACCAGGTTAGCCAAAAATAATGAAAACACAAATTGAAATTGAAGTACATGATTCCCAACAAGAAGATAACATGTATATGATGTAACACACTCTATCATGAATGATAACACATCTTAGATACCTTTAGATACATCCAAAAAAAGTGCAACAAACTTCGAACACAGAACACCTTCCATCAGTCCATTCGGATTGTACAAACACATGCAAAAACTCTACAACTTAACTTTCAGAGCACTAAACCATGAACAACTCTACCATAACCTAGAGAGCACCATTACAAGACATATTCTAGATCTGCAAGAGTTAAAATGAAATAGCAGAGGATTGTGGAGCAAAAAAATTTCTCCCATTCCATAGACAAGAAATTTTGTCAAACTAGTTCACACTCTGATGAACACAACTTTCACACTCCATTGAACCAGAAACTACAAATCAGGAGATGACACCAACAAATATCCAATTACAACCCTTCAAATATGCACGAGCATAGGATCAACATAGAAGAAACACAGAGCACATACCAGATCACATTCTAAACACACATAACTCTGACTTCACTCTTGATTAATTTTCTCAAAAGCACTTGGTAACTCATCATTTCAAAATATTTGCAACATCTCAACTATACATGCACAATCCACAACATTATGAACTATGTTGACATCAATGAAAACATTAATGGAAACACCACCAAACTTGTTCATACTCGCAATAGTTTGGATCCCTCACAGCCTATGACATGAGGAATGAAGTTCAAAGTGCACACAAAAGATAAGCTACATTAAAATTTGTGAAGAAAGAAGAAGCATCTATTTCACATAGTGATTCTAAGGAAGGAGAAGAAAAATTTGTGAGAAAGTTGAAGAAAGGATATGACAAGTACAAAGGTAAATTACCATTCAAATGTTTTAATTATGTTAGAATTGGTCATTATTCTTCTAAATTTCCCTTTGGAGAAAATGAAAGTAGTAGCAAGGGTTTCAAGAGAAATAATTTCAAGAGGAATCTCCTCTCCAAATAAGAATACTGCTCCTCAGATGAAGGAGACCATTGTACTTCAAATGATGATGGAGATGAATCCCTATTTATGACCATTATGATGTATGGAAGTTCAGGAGAATCTATGGATGAAGAAGAAGGTGAAGTCGACTTTGAAGGTGAACTTGTATCTACTCTTGAAGCTTTGGAATGTGTAAGGAAAGAAAATAAAAGGAAAAAGGCCCTAATTGAAGCCAAAACAAGTGAATGTAAAAATATTGAGAAGGAGATCCTTTTACTCAAAAATGAGTTGGAGAAAGCTATGTCCGGAAGTCAAGAAGCTAATATCAGACTTAAATAAAGATCCCATCATGCAAGAAGACCCTTCGAAAACAAGTTCAATAAAGCCTTTTTTGGTTATTGTTTCATTTACAATAAGTATGGACATAAGGATATAAAGTACAAATCTGAAATGAATAAAATAAAGTTTGTAAGTAGAAATTCTCTTTCTTATTTGGTGGATGTCAATGTGACATGTCAAATTTGCAACAATGTTGGGCATATAGAAAAATATTACAAAAGTGATTTTGTAAAATTAGAAATCCATAAGGTAGATGATGTTGAGAAAGTCAAGGAAACAAGCAATGAAAACTCAATGGTTTTCCAAACTACATTTCATGGTTAGGGAAAAATAAATCTTTGGGTGATAAATAGTGGGTGTTCAAGTCACGTGATTGTTGAAAAAAGAAAATTCATCAAGTCAATCAATTGGAATGGTGGATCAGTAAAGTTTTGAGATAATTCATCAAGAAAGATATATATAAAGGGAATTATAAGTATTGATGGAAAATCCAAGATTGAATATGTTCTCTATGTTGAAGGTCTCAAGCACAATCTTCTCAGTGTAATTCAGATATGTAGTAAAGGATACAATCTCTTATTTAATGAGAAAGGATGTGAAATCAAAAAAGAAAAGTCTAGAAGATTGTTGGTAGAAGGTTCAAGGAATGAAGGAAACTTATGCAATCTTAAGGGCGTGAATGGAAGAAGTTATCTTCTAGGATAGACAAGTGAATTTTTGTTGCAACACAGGAGGATGGGACACATCAACTTTGATAACCTTGTGAAGATCATCTCCATGCAAAATATCAGAGATATACCAAATATTGTCAAGCCTGCAAGTACCATGTGTAGAGAATGTTAGATTGGGAAGTAGACAAGGATAAGGTTCAAGACTAAGGAGTATTCTTCCACAAGACCTTTGGAACTAATTCATACTGATCTATGTATATTGACCAGGATAAAAAATATTCAGGTGAAAGGTATTTCATGTTACTCATTGATGATTTCTCTAGAATGATATGGGTTACATTCTTAAAATAAAAATATGAAGCTTTCAATAGATTTAAGATCTTCAAGTCAACATTTGAGAATGAAATGAATGCTATAATTAAGTGTTTAAGGTCTGATAGAGGTGGTGAGTTCACATCAAGTAAGTTTGAAGAATTTTATGAAGAGCATGGGATAAAAAGACACAATTTTTCTGCTAGAACTTAGAAAAATGGAGTAGTGGAAAGAAAGAATAGAACTATTCAAGAGATGGAAAGAACAATGTTGAATGAAGCTAAATTTATTGATGTGTATTGGAAAGAAGCAGTCCATACTACTGTCTATATCCTTAACAGAGGTCAACTAAGGGTGGATAGTTCCAAAACTCCCTATGAGTTGTGGTATGGGAGATCGACAATTGTAAAGTATTTAGGAATTTTTTTAAGTGGATGCTTTATCAAAAGAGATGAAGAAGGTATGGGAAATTTTAATTTAAGATCAGATGAAGGAATCTTTCTTGGGTACCAAACTAGGAGCAAAGACTACAAATGCTACAATAAAATATTAGGGAAGGTTTTTGAAAGTGCAAATGTCAAATGGATGAGGATTCACATCAACATGAGCAATAAGAATATTGGTTTGATGAATCTACATGCATAGAGAAAGACGAAGAAGAAATTGCAAAAAAAGAGGAAGCACAAGAAAAATTACCCAAGACTCCAACCTAGTATGTTCAAAGAAATCATTCAAAATATTAGATCATTGGAGATAAGAATGAAGGAGTACAAACATGAATAATATTTGCAAAAATAAATGAATAGGTAAAATTTGCTCTATTTTCAAGAGTGGAACAATTTTTTTTTGTTGATGCTAGCAAATATGAAGCATGGATACAAGAAATGGAAGAAAATCTAAATTAGATTGAGAAAATCATACTTGGGAATCTATTCCAAGGTGTAGAGAAGAATATAATTGGAACAAAGTGGGTATTAAAAAAAAAACTAAATGAAGATGGAGAGGTTGTGAGAAATAAAGTAAGACTAGTATGAAAAGGATATTCGCAACACTTATACACCTTGATCACACACTTGATATTTAATTTATACCTTCCATAAGTATCAATTTTTTTTTCCTTGTTGGCCAAATTGAAGTGTATGAACATGAAACATTTAATGGCCAAATTGAGTTGGTTTCAAATCGTCCATGAGAAATGGAATTCAATATGGTCCAAGACAAGAGATAAGAAATAACTATTTTAACTCTACACAAATTCCCATGATAGCACACATCACAAAATCTTGACATTAATAATTTAATATACCAGGTCATCCCAGCAAACACTTAATCCTCAAAATATTAACTCTAGATAAGCGGTACCAAAGAGACAAGATAGGATCACACAAATTATATCATGAACATCAAATGATATTTAACATTTCCATGCCCTTATTTCACAACTTCATGCAACATTATGTTGGTGCAAACAAATAGACATGAAACTAATATCTATTGCAAACCTAGATAATATAGTCTTGAGATAGAACAATGAAAACTTGATATGCAGTACACTCCAACAATAGAAACTAAAAGAGAGAAACTAAATAGACTTTTAAAACTCATTCCACAAACTGTAAGACCACAACAACAATTATGGAGAAATGTCAAGCATTTCTTTGAACTTTCTATGGTTGCAACAATATAGTCTTCACTTTGCTGACTAAAGAAAAATTTGCAATGAATTTTATGTTCTAAAAACAAGAACACACATGATTCACATTTGATTTTTTCTATCCTTCAAATCACAGGACCATATCTATAAATATAGAGGAATGTAGAGCATTATCTAATAATTTTTAGTGCAACTTCTTGAGACACTGACTATAAGAATTTTTTTTATGCATTTTACAACAATAGACAACAAATACAACATTCACAGAATCATTCACTTATTCATGAGCAACAAAAAACAACTATTATAGTAACCCATGACATCCAACAACATAAATAATACTCTTTGACCAACATCCTAAATGCAACATACACTCTCCTGACAATAAAGAGTACATCATCAACAAACTCCATTCTATTGACATCAATGATAACACTTGCAACATACTTGTAACATATATACAGGCTTGATTATAGTTTTTTGGTTGGTTTTTTGATGTCATGAAGTTCTATCTATGATTTGTATACCATAGTTTGAGGTATGGTTAGCTTGGATGAGTTGTACTTTTCTATGGTTGCTATTTAGTTTGGCATGAGTAATAAAACTTCTCAGAGCCTTTTTTTTATCATTTGAATGTGATGTTTGTGTTCATGTAAATATTGGTGCTAGTTTTAGTGAAAATTGATATGTTTTTTCTTGACACGTTCCTTTTTTATTTTATAGGTGGCATATTAGAGGATGTGAGGATTTTTTTTGCTTGATAGTGGTTATCATGGTTACTTTTTTAGGTATCTTATTGGAGCATAAGAGCATGGTGAAGATTTAGGTAGTACATGATTTGTTAAGGGATGTTTTCCCCTTATTTTTCATTCCTATGGGTGTATTTACAATGTTGATGTCAAGTCGGAGAATGTTAGGATTAAGATGCCATATATCTTATAAATTCTATGTCATGGTTCCAACATCCTTGGAAGGTATCCCTAGGCACTTAGGGTGTATTGGAAAAAATAGTTTGTAATATTTATTCTCACCATCTTTGCAATACATTCATAAGGGGTGATAGGTTCCATTAGCAATGGTAAAGGTGACTTATGGAAATGAATATTTAATATTATTTTCCCCACATATGGATGCTTAGAATGGTATGGTAGAATATAAGGATGTGGAAAACTGTGTGACTATTGGGATTCTCCAAGTGCGTGTTTGGAAAGAGGTAAACAATTTCTCTTGCTTTTCCATCATTTATTACAAATGTAATATTTAATTTCCAATTTTGGGCATCCAATTTGGAGGGAAAGTATTGGATACAAAACCAATATCCTTTCACATTTTGAGGAGGAAATCTAAGGGTTGGGGATGTTTGGAATGAAAAAACATATTTTGGCACCATGTTTGGGGCTTTAGACCTCTTCACAAGTCTATAAAATTAGCTCCTTAGATGTATAAATTATAGGAACAATTGAATATAGAATTATTCTATAGGAACAAGGATAGGTTGAGGAATAAAGAGGTTGTTCAAAAGTACATAGGTGCTCTCGTTTTGGAGGAAAAGAGGAGAATATAAGTGAATGTATTGTGATCTCATTTATTTGAAGATAATGCATATTTGCCCTCTCTTCTTGGTGGAGCTTTTTCCTGCAAGGATTTCCCCATGTAAATTATGTATTATACAATGCTCTTATATTACTAATTTGTGCCTCATTGCTGCTATCTTATATTGATGTTATTCTTTATTTATTTTTGTAATAAATTCATATAAGGTGGTGTTAATAATCATGATATGTTGGTTTATTTTTAGCATCATTAAGAAGATGGATCTAATCATGGTAATTTCATATGAAGGAAAATTAATTTTAGATGTATATATAAGTTTAATATTTTCATGTTTAAGTAGTCCAAGCCTTGTATCTCATCCATTGAAGTCATATTTTGACAAAGATTAAATTTCCCAGCAATTGATATTAGAACTTGAATTTTTCTCATCAACAAATATAGACACTAGTAAAATAATTCTTCTTTTATCATTATTATCATAATAATTTATTAATTCTATTATTTTTATTAATTATCATCAATATACTATTATTATTTATTAATCATTATCGTCACATTATTATCATTTATTATTTTTGTTATTACCATTTAATTAAACAATTATTTATTATTAAATTAATACAAGATATGTTGCAAGTATGAGTAGTTGGTGTTGTCATTGATGTATATTGGTGGATAAGATTGTAGCAAGAGTGTGAGTAGTTGATACTTTTATTAGTTACATTATGTTGTCATTAGTAAAGCTACTAGTGCCAATCTCTAGTGTTGTTGTGATAAGCTTCTATGATCTATGGTTGAGTTGCTATTGGTTTAGTTATGTTGAGGAAGTGCTGAAGATGATGAGGATGTGTCTCTCGTGCTTATTTTCCAAGTTTTTTGAGAGAAAATGATGTGTTGCAGTGGTCTTCTATGTCACAAATTTGTGTTCTGGTTTTTCTTTGCATTTATTCTAGGTTGAAGATATGCCTATGCGATTTAGATATGTTGGTGAGAGGTGTCCAAAGGTGTTATATTCAATAATTAGTGTGTTGGATCATTGTGCAAAAGAATTTGTGTTCACCAATGTGTGACTGTGTTTTGTAGAGGTGTCTAGGAGAAATGCTTATGATCCTATTTCTCCACAGTTATGATTTAGGGATTGTGAACCTGACGGTGTGTTGATGGTGTTGGTAGTTTACCTTAGTCAATATGGTTTGAGGTTTAGTGCTTTGGAAGATGGTTTTCTGAGTTACAGTGTATGGTATAGTAGTTTGGATGTACTAGGTGTGTACATTCCTTAAGTGAAAGTTGTTGTGAAGGATTTTGTTGGATTTCAGGGTGTTTATGGAATATTAGAGTGTGTTTAGGTGATTTTTTTTGTCTGTGAGTTATGGATTGATCAAAGGAAGCATGTACTTAAAATTTTAATGGTGTTTGCATCAGTATCGATTGACCTTGGTGTTTACAATACTTACAATTTTTTTTAAGTGTTTGTGGGAGTATGGCATGGCATGTAAGGGTGGACTTAGTTCCTAGCTAAGGAATTTTGTGGTCCACCTTCATTCCTTTTGATCATGAGAATATTTTGGTGTTGAAATAATTTGAATTTGCATGTTTGAGGCACATAGCTGATGTTGGAGAAGGTTTGAAGGTTGAAGAAGATATAATTATGAGATGAGTTGTTGATGGATGATAAGATAGATGTGAGATATGTGAATAATGTGAATTATAGAGTTGTAGAGTGCAAAATTGAAAAAGGAAGTGTGAATTTTCATGTGTTAGATTATTGATGTAATGAGTAGAAGGTGTCTACAATCCTTTAATCAAGATGCAAAGGTGTTGGTGACGTTATGGTGGATTCTCTATTGCATTGAGATGATTTTATCTATGTAACACTTCTTCTCTATCTTCTTTTCTATTAGATAGTGAGCCTTTTCTTTTTCTAGGCAGTGAGCCCTCTGGTAGTGAACCCTTATAATTGGTATTGATATTACTTATATTGTGAGCTAATCCTCATTGTGGTTTTTCCCTTCTTGGGTTTTCCATATAAATCTAGTGTTCTCTTGTGTATGGTGTCAAGTTGTTTCAGTTTCTATTATTTACTTTTAATGCTAATTCATCATAACAGATTAAGGGTTTGTTGAATGAATGTGGATATGAATGTTAATAAGGGTTTTGAAGTTTTAAGGCACAATTGATTCAACCCCCACTCTTAGTTGTATTGTGCATAAAAAAATTGGTATTAGAGAAAGGTTCCTTGAAGAAAATATTAATAGCTTAAGGTAGATTAGGGATGACACACAAGAAGGAGATCACTATGTTTGATGGATCAGACTATGCATTCTAATAAGGATGGAAGGATTTCTAGATTATTTGGGATATGATGTGTTGAATTCATTTCAAAATGGATATACTATGCCTAAAAATGGTCCAACACTAAAGCTAAACTCAAGGCCCTTGAAAAAAATAGTAAAGACAGGTATGCTCTCTTAAGTAGGCTTAAAAATTTTGAATTGGTGAAATTTATGAATCTGAAAACTACTAAAGCAATTTGGGAAAATTTGGAAAGCATTTATGAAGGAGATGATATGGTAAAATAAGCTAAGATGCAGAATTTAAAGAACATATTTGAGAACTTGTACATGTATGAAGATGAAAATATTACAAGCTACATGCAGAGGATAGATGAAGTGGTTAGCTCCATCAGAGGTCTTGGAGGAAAAGTCAAATAACCAAAAATAGTAAAGAAGATTCTTATAACCCTTCCTAAAGCTTACAACCATAAATTTTTTGCTATTGTGGAATCTCAAAATCTAGATCATTACACAAGATAGCAATTGTATGGTTCTCTAACTGCATTTGAAATGAGAGAATTTGGTCCAAATATTGGTGCAAAAGTTGAGACTGATTTTAAGGCCACAAAAATAGAAAAGATTGAAGAATCAAATCAAGATGATCTTGATGATGTGGAAGATAACTTTGTGAGAAGAATGAAAAATGGTACTGGTAAGCACAAAGGTAAGTTTTCTCTCAAATGTTTAAATTATGGAAAGATAGGTCACTATGCTTCAAGATGCCCAAACAAAGTCGTGAATGAAAAAAACAAGGAGAATAGAGATAAAATGATTAAGAAAATCTATTATCTTAGAGAAGATGCAAGTATTTATGATGATGAATATTATTATGAAGATGATGATGAATTCTTGTTCATGGAAAGAATAATATTGATGATGTTTTCTATGTTAAGGGTTCAAGGCATAACCTCTTGAGTGTTGGAAAAATGTATAAAATGATACAATCTTATGTTTCAAGATGATGGGTGTGAGATTAGAAAAGGGTTTGGAACTATGATTGCTAGTGGAGGGAAAGATGGAAATGCTAATCATCTCAAGGGTGATGATGGTCATTGATTCGTGACTTAGATTAATGAAATTTGGATATGGCACAGGAGGATGTGTCATATTAATTTTGATAATCTTGTAAGAATCAATTTAGTTCAAGCAGTGAGAGATCTACCAAATATTACAAATCCTATCAATGTTGTCTGCAAGTATTGTTAGAGTGGAAACCAAACAAGAAGTTTCAACTTAAAAGAAAAATCTTCTACCAAATTATTGGAGTTGTTGTATACAGATCTTTGTGGTGGACTACAAGAGTAATAAGTCTTCAAGGGGAAAAATATTTCATGCTTTTGATTGATGATTATTCTAGAATGACATGGGTTACTTTTCTTAAAGAAAAATTTGAAGCCCTAGAAAAGTTGAAAGCATTTAAATTTATGATTGAGAATGAAATGGATATGAAGATCAAGTGTTTGAGGTTCGATAGAGGTGGAGAGTTCACCTCTAATGAATTTAACATGTTTTGTGAGAATCATAGCATAAAGAGGCATTTGTCTGCACCTAAAACTCCTTACCAAAATGGAGTAGTTGAAAGAAAAAATAGGACTATTCAAGAAGCTGCAAGGACTATGATAAAACAAGCTAACCTACCAGAAGTCTATTGGAGAGAAGCAATTCATATTGATAATTACATACTTAACAAAGTTCAAGCAAAAGAAAATTACACAAAGAATCCCTATGAGTTGTGGTATGGAAGGATACCTACTATCAAATACTTCAGGGTATTTGGAAGCAAGTGTTATATTAGAAGAGATGGAGAAAACTAGGGAAAGTTTGATGCAAGGTATAATGAAGGAATATTCCTTGGATATTCTACTAAAATAAAAGATTATTGATGCTACAACAAAAGACTAAGAAAGATTGTTGAGAGTGCAAGTGTCAAGGTTGATGAATATTTTCAAAACTCAATGGTGATAGATGGATATGAATCAAATGGGCCTATTTGTAGAGGAAAATAAAAGGATAAGGAAAAGGAAGTACATAATGAAGAGAAAGAAGCTTTGGAAAATACCCCTAGAACACCTAAGTATGTGCAGATGAATCATTTTGAAGAACAAATCATTGGAGACAAGAGAAAAGGTGTATTGACAAGAAGGAAAGATTCTAAAGAAGAGGTAAATCTATGTTTACTTTTTGAAGTTGAACCTAAAATAGTGATTGAGGCATGCAAAGATGAACATTTAATAAAAGCCATAAGAAGAACTACTATAGATTGAGAAAAATCACACTTGGGAACTTGTCACAAGACCTACAAACAAAAACATAATTGGAACTAAGTGTGTATTCAAGAAAAAATAAATGAAAGTGGAGAAGTTTTAAGAGATAAGGAAAGACTTGTGTGTAAGGGCTACTCACAAGTTGAAGGAATAGATTTCGAAGAGACATTTGCTCTAGTGGAAAGAATGGAGGCTATCAAGATGTTTCTAGCTTCTGCAACACACAAGGATTTCATAGTTTATCAAATGGGTGTGAAGTCTTCTTTCTTCAATTGAGAATTGGAAGAAGAGGTATACATAGAGCAACCAAAAAGATTTCAGTTATCAGACAAACTAGATATGGTCTGCAAATTGAAGAAGACATTATATGGATTGAAGCAAGCTCCTAGATCTTGGTATGAAAGGTTGGATAAGTATTTGATACAACAAGGATTGAATAAAGGTACCAAAGATAGTAATCTTTACTTCAAAGTTGAAAAAGATCAATTATTGATTGTGGTTGTGTATATTGATGACATGATCTTTGGAGGTAATGAAGCTATGTGTAAGAAGTTTGTAGAAGAGATGCATAATGATTTTGAGATGTTTATGTATGGGGAGATGAATTTCTTCTTTGGGATACAAATCAATCAAATAGACAAGGGTATATTCATTTCACAATCAAAGTATGCCAAATAAATGTTGAAGAAGTTTGGAATGGAAGACTTTAAACTGGTATGTACTCCTATGGTTACTAGTTGCAAACTAAGCAAGAATGATGAATCCCCTAAGGCTAATTAGATAAATTATAGATTAATTATTGTTGGACTACTTTATCTAATTGCTACTAGATCAGATATCATGCATGTAGTTTCTCTTGTGGCTAGATTTCAAGAAGACCCTAGAGAGTCACATGTTGTAGCAATGAAGAGGGTATTTAGATACTTGAAGGGTACTCTGGGTTATGGATTATGGTATCCAAAGGATACTAATTTCACTTTGAGTGCTTACATAGATGCAAATTGGGATGGTTGTGTTGATGACAAGAAAAGTTTAAGTGGTGGTGCATTCTTTCTTGGATGTAGATTTGTATCATGGCTAAGTAAGAAACGAGATTCAATATCTTTATCTACTATATAGGTTGAGTACATTGCAGCAACATCTTACTACACACAAGTGTTGTGGATGAGGAAAACATTGAAGGATATCAGAGTAGTGCATGATGAACCAATTTATATCTTTTGTGACAATACAAGTACAATCAATATTTCAAAGAATCTAGTAATACATTCAAGGAAAAAACATATTTTAATTTGATATCACTTTCTATGAGAGAAGGTTTTGGAGAATGAAGTGAAGCTTGAGTATGTGCCTACAAAGGATTATACTGCTGATATATTCACTAAGGATTTTCCTAAGGATAATTTTGAGTATCTCAAGGAGAAGTTGGGGGTTATTGCCCCTCTGAACTAAATGCATAAGGAGTTGCATTAATCTAGTGGATTTCAAGATTCATTCTTTGGTCTGGAATGATGTTGGTGGCTACCTATTAGGGGGAGTAGGTAGTGACATTTTTATTTGGTATAGTTTGGTGTGTGCTCCTAAGGGGGAGTATACAATGTAGTAAAGGAAATAAGTTGCAGAGAAGTAGTAAGAAAGTTGATTGATGTCAAAGGAATGAATAAACAATATAAATATTTTTTCCTTTTCCATTGATGTCAAAGAGGGAGAGAAAATTCATGTGAAAAAGGAAAACATTATCAAGGAGAGAATTCCATTAAGGAAATCATTAAGGGGGAGAGAGAGTCATGTAGCTATAAAGGGGGAGATGTAATGTGAAGATTTGCTAGTATTCAGAGCTATTGTGTCTTTGATGGTTTTTTACATCATGTGTTTCCATCAATGACAAAGGAGGAGATTGTTGCAAGTATGAGTAGTTGGTGTTGTCATTGATTTTAAAATTTATGTGTTATCATTGATGTATATTGGTGGATAAGATTGTTGCAAGAGTGTGATCAGATGATGCTTTGATTAGTTGCATTATGTTGTCATTAGTAAAGCTACTAGTGTCAACCTCTAGTGTTGTTGTGATAAGATTTTGTGATCTATGGTTAAATTTCTATTCATTTAGTTGTGTTGAGGAAGTGCTAAATATGATGAGGATGTGTCTCTGGTGCTTGGTTTCCAAGTGATTTTGAGAAAATTTTATAAAAAGAGGAAACAATGTGTTGCAGTGGTGTTCTGTATCATAGAGTTGTGTTATGGTTTTGCTTTGTATTTCTTCTAGATTGAAGATATGCCTATGAGATTTAGATATGCTGGTGAGAGGTGTTCAAAGGTTTTATATTCAAGAATTAGTGTGTTGGATCATTGTGCATAAGAAGTTGTGTTCACTAGTGTGTGACTGTGTTTTGTAGGTGTCTGAGAGAAATGCTTCTGCTCTGCATTTCTCCATAATTATGATTCAGGGCTTGCAAACCTGAAGGTGTGTTGATGGTGTTGGTAGTTTACATCATTCAAGATGGTTTGAGGTTTGGTTCTTCGAAAGATGGTTTTCTAAGTTACAGTGTGTTGTAGAGTAGTCTAGATGTACTAGGTGTGTACATTCCTTAGGTGAAAGTTGTTGTGAAGGAGTTTTTTGGATTTTAGGGTATTTATGGAATATTCTAGTGTGTTTAGGTGACATTTTTTGTCAGTGAGTTATGGATTGATCAAAGGAGGTGTTTACTTAAAAGTTTAATGGTGTTTACATGGGTATTGGTTGACCTTGGTGTTTACACTACTTGTGAAGATGCTTAAGTGTTTGTGTGAGCTTGGTGTGGCATGTAACAGTGGATTTAGGTCCTAGCTAAGGAATTTTGTGGTCCACCTTCATTCCTTTCCAATGTGTGAATTTTTTGTTGCTGACCTAATTTTAATTTACATGTTTGAGGTGCATAGCTGACCTTGGAGAAGGTTTCATAGTTGAAGAAGGTATAAGTATGAGTTGATTTGTTGAGTCATGATAAGATAGATGTGAATAATGTGAATTACAGAGTTGTAGAGTGCAAAATTTAAAAATACATTGCAAGCTTTCATGTGTTAGATTATTGGATGCAGTGAGAAGAAGGTGTCTACAATCCCTTAATCAGGCTACAAAAGTGTTGGTGGCATTGTGTTGGATTCTCTATTGCATTGAGATGATGTTCTCTGTGTAACACTTCTTCTCTATCTTCTTTTCTATTTTGGTAGTGAGCCTTTGGCAGTGGGCCTTTTCTTTTTCTAGGTAGTGAGCCCTTCGACAGTGAGCCCTTGTAATCAGTATTGATATTACTTATATTGTGAGCTAATTCTCACTATGGTTTTTCCCTTGTTGAGTTTTCGTTGTAAATCTAGAGTTCTCTTATGTATGGTGTCAAGTTTTTTTAGTTTATGTCATTTAATTTTCATGCAAATTCATCATAATAGATTAAGATTTTTTTGAATGAATGTGGATCTAAATGTTAATAAAGGTTTTGAAAATTTAAGGTACAACTGATTCACCCCCCTCTTAGTTGTTTTGTGCAGTTAACAAGATAATCATCCATTAAATAAATTAATCAAATTCATAATTATCCTTTTATTAGTTAAATCCTTAATCAAATTAATAATTTCATCATAAAAAAATCTATTTAATAAATGAATAATTTCATAAATATCCTCTCATAAGTGAAAGCCATCATTGAAATAGTATGTTTCTTCATCAATTTCAATTAAATAGTCCACCTCTCCAAGCTAACTTCACAATCAATGGAGTTGACTCCTAATCTATGATTGAATCTTAATCGTCATTTTGATATTTCAAAAATCTATAAATTAATCCTCTTTCTCATCACTGTCATCAATATTTTATATAAATCATGTCAATTTTATCATCCAAGAAACACTAATGTTATGTTGATGGAACAAGCACCCACATTCACACTTTTGACTAATCTATCTTAGAGAATGACCATCATTGTTGGTGCAAAAAGGGAGATTTGGATAAAATGTGGTTTTATTCATTTAATGTTTGTCTCTTTCTCGCACTTTATCTGAGGTTTGCAATTAAATTTAGAATTATGTCTTAAATATTTTTATTTTAGTTATTGTTGTATGTTTCAAATTTTTCTAAATACACTTCCCATTTTCTTAGAAAATCACATGTAGAGAGAATTCATACACATAAAGAAACACCTAAATCTAAGGTTGATTGTGTTAGTTAAATTGAACATGTGTATACTAATATTTATCATGCATTAAGAGATGTACTATAAACATTACTAGCTCAATTATTACGAGAAATGAAGAATGAAAAGTTACAAGATCTCTTAAAATTATATTTAATCCTTGAGAATATAGATACTTGTAGGCCCATGATAAAGTTAATTATTCCTCACACACTTAGATATCGAGTCCAACAATAAATATTATGATTTATACAACTTGGTAAAGGATGAGTTTTCATGCATTTAAGGACCACACCAAATATGCTATAGATGGATGATCATTGAATAATCAAAGTTGAGGGCATTATTAAAGATGTTATTATCTTTATTGATTCTTTAGATTATTCTAATAACCTCATATTTTCAATATGAATTTAATTTGGGGGGAAATACATTTAATTTTGAACATCCTTGTTTGAATACTACTAAAAAAATTATCTATTGTTGCTCTAATATTTTTGATAAAACCATATATGGGGCCATTGGACCAAGTCAAAGTGTGAGTTCTTGTGCTAGTTTTCACATACATAAAAACATCACATATATGGAGTTAAATCATATAGTCTCTACACAAGAATTTATCGATGTTATTCTATTCATCTATTTTTCCATCAAGTATTTATTTGCATTGATTGTGTGTGTGTGAAATTTGTAAAGTTAGTATCAACACAAATCTTAATGAAACGAATTATATTAAAGATTCAAAGAAAAGAAGCTACTCTAAATTGAAATTTAATGAATCTTTCAAGAATGTCTCATTGTCCTCTATTCTTAATGATTCCTTTAACCCTTTGGCCCTCAGATTTCTATGTACACAAAGGCTATTAGAATGACACTTAAGAAAAAAGATTAGTATTCAACATGCAAGCTAATTAATTCCTACATGAAACTAAATGGTAGAAATGATGATGGATACTATGATGAATGGTGGATGATGATTATGATGAATGGAAAAATGGTGGTGGATACTATGGTAGTGATCTATATGATTCTATATATGATTCTACATATGCTCAAATGCAAACTATTAAAATGCTAATCTAAAATGCAACTATGATGCAATGGAGGACATAAAATGCAACTATGAAGCAAAGTGTTAGTCTAAGATTTAAATATGATGTAAAACATGAAATAAGATGTAACTATAAGACTCCATAATTCTCCCAAGCTCAAACAATAAACCTGCATGAGAACTTTACTTCAAATGTGGATGCAAAATACAATGCCCAAGGGTTGTATTTATAGCCTTTTCCAAGCATATAGTGAGGTGGCAATAATCAATGGTCCAGATTCGAACAAGAAGAATGGATAGTGGAGATGGAGAGAATCAAGATGTTGTCCCCTTGACCAAAGACAACATGCCATTTGGATGGAAGAATCTCTTGACCAATGGGCAACATGCCATTTGGATGGAAAACTCAAGTGTGGGAAGAAAAGACCATGTGCTTTTAAAATTGGTGGAAGTGTGTGAGGAATAAGCCATGTGCTTTTAAAAATTGGTTGAAGATAATTCTAATTAATAATTAGAGTTATTTAATTTCATGTGACCTTGGTGAGGTGGCAGAAAAAGTTGTAGACATGTGCTCAAATTCCTAATCGAGATTAGTAAAGATTAATTAAATAAAACAAGCTTATGGGAATTTTTTAATTTAATTAATTTAGAAGAATATGATTTAGATTTGGAGAATTTAGAAAATGAAAAATATAAATAAATTGAGAATTTATTTATACATAGTCAAAATATTAATTAAATAGCTAGTATTTAATTAATTAAATGTGATGACTGATTTAGGTGTATACATTTTGCCCCTCTTTGAAGTAATGTGTTTACATGTTGCTTCAAAGAAAAATTTGATACTGATGCCCAGAAAAGTTTTCGATGCCCGAGATGTTGATTTTCAGGTACTAACAGATATATGCCCCCTCGGGAGATAAATTGGTCAATTTTTGAATTTTAGGATTTTTTGAATTTTTAAAAAATTTTGATGATTTTTCGATGATTTGGTGATGATTTCAAAATTTATGATCCAGAAATGATTTATCTCCCAAAAAAGAAGATTGAGCCTGCCAGATTGATTAATTGATTAATTGATGTCTTATGTTGCCTCCTTGTGTTTGATGTTTGATGATTGTGTTCAGCCCATTGATTCAATGATGTTGATGTGATAGTTGATGATTGACCTCATGATAGGTGAGGATCAATGATAGGATGATGATGATTTTCTTCATGATAGGTGAGGATCAATGATAGATTGATGATTGATGGACCTCATGATAGGTGAGGTACATTGATTGGTGAACCTCATGATAGGCAAGGTTGGATTGATTGATGAACCTCATGATAGGCGAGGTTAAATTGATTGATAAGATTGCTGATTTACGATATGTTATGATCATAGGAGGATTTACACATTTGGTGTAGGTGGATTAAAATTTGATTGGGTGATGTGGTTTGACTTCTCTGATTGATTGATATACCCTAGTATAGGATTGATTAATGTTCTCAGACTTGATGATGTATTGATACTTGATGTATACACTTATTCAGTTGAGACATTGATGATGTACCTCTTGATTTGAGACATTATGATACATTGCTGTTTTTGATATTGATGTATCTCATCATACTTTTGGACATATTTGTACACTTTGACATCATTTTGAGTTATATATGACATGTGGCGATGATGATGATTGATCTATGTGTCTATATGATGTTTATATGTGATGATGATCATGATGATTATGATGGATGCATTTGATTTCTATTTTATGATGCCATATGGTGTTATATATGATGATGATATGATATGATATGGATGCAAATGATGATGCAACTGACATGTTATGATTCTATGATGCTTTATGAATGATGCCTATGATGCATGTGATGGATTTTATTATGCTAATGAAATGTAGTGCATTTTTTTTGTACTTTTCTAATGCAAATAAATGATGCAATGGATGAATGAATGATGTATGAAATGATCACATGATGGCACATAGTTCCATGTGATTATGATGTATGCAATGATGTTTTTTTAATGATGATATGATATGGTAATGCATGATGGATGATTATATGCTTTATGGATTTTATACAGACGATGTTTTATGCTATGTGAGATAGATTTGATTATGCAAATGATATGTAATGAAGTGTGATGTTCCTATTGATTATGTATGGATGCGATGCAAATGATGTGTGATGTTTTATAATGATGAATTATGATTATGTGATTTAGATGATTGTGTTCTAGGGTCTTAATCTTAAATGAGTGAATCTATCCACCTTCCAAGAGTTGTGGGAAGATTGTCGTTAGTTGATTCTTTGTTAAATTAAGCTTCACAGAACCTGACATATTTCCCAATTCTGTTAGAAATCTGAAGAGACTCACTCATTTAAGCTTAGTGAACCACTTTCCTAATGCCACTAAATGAAATGATTTTGATTATGTAAATGAGATGCGATGCATGCATTTTTGTGTTTTTTGATGCAAATATTATGATGTGATGCATGGATGGATGAATGATGTTTGTAATGTTTTCTAATGGAAGCAAATGATGATGCAAGTGATATGCAACTAAATGAGAATGTTTTCTAATTGATGATAATGCAAGTGATGTGTAACTATATGAAAATTCTGTGTTTTGGGTAATGTCAAGTGTACTCAATCCCTTAATGCAAGAGATAACATCATTGTTGCAGCTTTGGAAATCCCATAAATATAGATGAAAACTAATATGGATGCAATCTGCTCTAACCATGCAGATCTTGTATGCAAAAGTTGCCATTTGTAACAACCAATTTTTCATGCTTTTTATCATAATTGGGCCTTTAAAATGTTGAAAGTGAGTACAAGAATCAATGGTATATTTAGACCATGATGACTTGAGAACTACTTCCATGATGTTTGATAATGCAAGTTAACACAAGCATCTAAGTATAATTAAACCAAGATGACTTGAGTATTGCTTGCGTAAATAGACAAGAGTTAATCCTTTTCCTATGCAAATTCAGAATGTCATTAGTGATACTTTGTAGAGCACATCCCATGACAATTTTCCCAGTAATAATGATCAACTCATAGACAGCAGACAAAGAAAAATCATACTTCTTCCTAGCTCCTCTAGTTCGATACATCATCGAGGTGCTCCAAAGATATGATAACAAAAATCGAAGTACAATAATTGAACATTTGTGTTTAACGTGATAAACCCATGATTCAGAAAGAACATCATCCATTTGAAGTTCTCTTTTGATTTGATTTGGCTGTTTTGATTTGGGTGTTCGATGCATTTATGTTGGTGTGATTGATATTCATTGTTGAGTTGCACTATGATCATTGTTTTGGGTTGTGTTTGCCCCACTGCTATTTATTTGTTGGTTTAAATTGGAAGTTTATTTGTCCTGAGTGAGTTCAATATTTTTCCCCCAGTCTAAGGTGAGACACGACTGCAATGCTATGATATGTACATGGAGCTTTCAAAGGATAGGCAGATGGATGGCAAAATTGAATGGTTGACATGCTCAAATAGATGGAAAAGCTAACCTATCACAAATAACGCATGTTTCCAGGTTTTCACTAGTTTTTGTTGCACTTTTTTAAATTTTATGATTTTTTTTATTCTTTTGATTTTTCACTTTTTTTGTATTTTATTTTTTTTAAATTTTTTAAATTTTTGATATTTTATGATTTTTTTTGTATTTTTGATCTTTTTCTGATTTTTATTTGGATTTTCTCAGGATATTTAAGATGGAATGATATGATATGACCAATTGAAAGAACAAGATGCCCCACAATAGAGATAATGCAATCATGGTTAAATGATAGATCAAAATGAAAGATTCACTGCAAAACATGTCACACAAGCAACACATCTCTTGTCAAAAGATGATAATGGTTGATTGATTAGGATGCCAGGAATGATTGATTCCATAAGGCATGATGATGATAAGTAATGAGGATCACTGATTTCCTCTAAGTATGATAAGATTGATGATTGTTGACGACTGATTGACAAAAGATATGAGGATTGGATAATGTTTTACTACTAGACTCAAATATGATTTGCATGATAAGATTCAAGGTTGCAAAGGGACTTGATGACATGGGTTTTGATTAGCTAGGAGATATGGAATGGAAGAAAGAAAGGATAAAGATAATGAATGGGATGATCAAGATCAACTAGATAAGATACAGACACAAGGCTCAAGTATTTTGTCCCTATTCCTCATCAAGACCAAGGACGAGAAGAAGGATGTATCTAGTAAGAATGATGGAATATGGATAAGATGAAAGATATGGTATGAAAGATATGGAAAAAGCGAATAGGATAAGATATATGATGTTCAAGAAGATCCTTAACCTTTTCAATGTCAAAGGTGGAAATGTAATGAATGATAAGATGGATGAAACTTTCCCCCCAAGTGTAGAGTGCAAGAGGAATATGGAAAATAGGATATGGATGATAGGGAGATGGAGGAAGGACTTAAGCATCAAGTTTCACGACCAAATATCCCTTTAATAAACCATGGCCATGGGAATTAGACCCTTAAATGTTGATAGATCTATGGTATGATGGGGGAACTAAGGACTTATCCAAAGGTTTGGATTAAAGGAGAACAATGGGGGATGAATGTTGGATAATGGATAGGAGGTGGGAAGAATTGTTGATAGATAGATGGAAAGGATTGCAAGGCCAACATTGGAACACACCTTTAAGGATGGTGGAGTGATGGAGGAAAAATGGATTTGGAAGGTGATAAGTTTCTAGATGTCAAATTGGAGGAAGCTTTTGGATTAGAAAATTTGGATGCCAATTTAGATTTTACTACTTCTATGAGACTTTTTGGAATCTAAATGACTTTTGACTTTGATTTTTACTTTGTGGGCCTTTGTGGCCTTTGAGATTTTTATTTTTGATTTATGGGCCTTTGTGGCCTTGGAAATTTCTCTTTTTTATTTTATGGGCTTTTGTGGCCTTTTGAAATTTTCTTTTGATTTATGGACCTTTGTGGTCTTTGAAAATTTCCTTTTTTCTTTGATGGGCCTTTGTGGCCTTTTTTATTTTTCCTTTGATTTTGGATCAAATTTTCTTTTATTTTGCATGCCTCTTCGAGGAGACATGTTGATACTTTGACACATGTGAATTTTGATATGGAAGCTTTTGACATTTGGCACCCAAAATTGCTTCCAAGAGCAATGGGAGGGGTGGATTGAGATGAATGGTATGGAGGTATTATGGATGAGTGAGTGTAGGTAGAATTTTGCGAGGGTATCAAGGATGTGTGCCTTTGTTGTTATTGAGGAATAGGATATGGACCTGGGATAGATGGAAGGCTTAGTGGATTAGGTTGAGGACCTCAGATAGGTCGAAGGTTTGGTGGATTAGGATGAGGACCTAAGATAGATGGTAGGTTTGATGGACTAGGAAACTTAGGTGTATAACCAAGGCCATGGTAATAAGGTTTTTCTTGAGCAAAAAGAGGCTCTAGGATAACTTGTTCATGAAGGCCTAATCCTTTGCCTTTGTAGTTCATACTTTGACACATTCGTTTACCAATGGGATATGTATTGTTTGAGAAACAAGATGCGAGTCTATTTTGGGGAGGATATGATATGGATGAAAGGATAGGTATTCAAAATAAACTAGAGTGGATAACGGTGGGGGATACCAATTTCTAGGTGTGGGGTTCATGGATAGATTGTATAGGTGTGATAGGATCTTGACATGGGGGTGATGGAGTGTTTTGATCTTGACTTGGAAAATGATCATGAGGTGTAAGAGATGGAGTAGCATGCTCTTTATTAGGTGTGGAATCATCATGAAGTGGTATGAAAGGCATATCTTGATCTTGAGAAGGATGAACATCCTCATGAAATGAAGGGATATCCTCGGATGGAAGCATAACTTGATCTTGATGAGGAAGGGAATCATGAGATTCTGTAGAAAGTACATCTTGATCATCAGATGGTAGGAAATCATTAGATAGGATGGATGAATTATCATGCTCCTGGGATGCAATGGAATCTTGAGATGGTATGGATTCATCAAATGGAGTGGAAGGAGGACTTGGAAGGATACTTTTCTCTTGAGATGGAAGGGAGTCATCATGGATGAAAAGTGAAAGGAGGGGATAATCATAGAATTCTTGAGAGATTCAGTCTTGGTCAAAGATTGGAAGAACTTGTGGAATTTTGGTATCATTAGATGAAGTGGAAAGAATTCTTTGATCTTGATGTGTGAGGGAGTCTATGCTAGCATGGTTTGGACTAAGAGATTGACAAGAATCATTGGATGTAGAAGATATGATAGAATAAGATGGTTGGATGGAATTGTTAACTTGAGTGAGAGAATCCTAAGATTTATTTCGACTTATGGGAGATGAAGATAGATGCATGGCATGGTAAGATTTCTCAATAACATTTGTGTTTGAGGACTTAGATTTGGGCTTATTGAATTTTTTCAAAAATTCAAAGAAATTGAACTTGGATGATGTAGTTGTTGGTGGAGAAGGTGTCATGTCCAGATTTTTGTCAGAGGAATAAGAACAAATGTCTAGCAGAAAATATTTCTCTGTGGTTGTTTCCCTTTGCATATCCCAGATTTGTTGTTGAAGGTTCTTCATTTGATGAGCTAAAGCATTCAATTGATCCTCATCTATTTCAGCCATGGTGGTTTGAGTTTCAATTTCCCATTCTTTGAGTTTATGCTTTTTGGGGTCTTGTTAAAATGGGCATACAAGTGTTATAGTTTTCACTAAACTTTTGATCTTTGTTTGGAGGAGTGCCAAGGATAAAAAATAAGTCAAATAGAATGAAAAATTCTAATGAGAATAAGTTTGATTTGACTATATAGCTTCGTTTTGTGATGAGAGGATGATAAATCATGATGATGAAACTAGGATTAATAATCAAAGGTGTGATAAATTTGATCATTTTGGTACTTTGAGATGTTTAGATCTAGGTTTAGGTTGGAAAATTCCACTTGTAGAGGTCAATTTTAACAAGTTTAGATTCTAAGGTACCTAAGGAATGATTTTGGACTTGAGAAAATTCTAAAATTTTGGTTCAAACTTGTGAAATGAGATACTCAAACCTTCGGAAAAGTCTTGGATTTTGACAATAGTAAAACGAGTACAAGTTGGGATTGTTCTTTGAAGCTCTTTTGTAGAAATTGAAGACCAACCTCTCTCTAAATTCGTAGAGTGTTGAGAGATGTTTTTGATGTTCTCTTGGACTAAGAACTGTGGACTTGGGTTTTTGGATTTTAATCTTTCATGAAATCATTTGATAAAACACATGTTCAGACTCTGCTTTACCTAAGGAATGGTTGAACACTGCTAAGGATTTTTGGGATGAGATTGACTCTCATATAGGAGATGATTCTAGGTCACCGTTTTGTGGTCTACAAAAAATGCCACATAAAGTGCAAGAAGCGCCATAGAATGGGAAAAAGGTGCCACAAAATGGACAAGAAGAGCCATAAAATGTGCAAGAAGCACCACAGAATGTGCAAGAAGCGCCAAAATAGATGCAAGAAGCATCACAAAATGTGCAAGAAGCACTAGAACAGGTGTAAGAAGCGCCACAAAAAGTGCAAGAAGTGCCATAAAGTTTCACAAGGCTCTGTCAGTAGGTTTTGACTCTTGTAACTTGGATAATATGTGTGAATATAGGGGTGAGAAGTGCCAAAAGGAAGTCAATATGCACTAGAAATTCTACAAGATATGCCAAATTGGGAGAATAACACTATTTCTTGGAAGTTTGTTTGATTTTTTGGATTTTGCAATTGGAAACTTGGTTGCTTCAATGAATGTAATTTTGAATCAAGTTTTTCACTTTTGACATGTGATGTTTTGTTTGAAATTTGTTTTGAAAACACTTTGATAAAGACACATCAAGCAATATACACTCCTAAGGCTATGAAAGACTGTATTCTTTTGGATTCCATGTGGTTTTTACCCCAACCACACTTATTCTTAGTGGATGACTAGATGCTAGACCCCACTAGCTCCCCTCCATGACACTCACTTCTAAGGGGCAGCCAAGCATCAATACCCATGAATCTCCCATGGAATATTTCTCATCTCTACTAAAAATTGCGATAATGTGGATGCCTTTGCAATGACTGTTGCTACACCAAAGAATAGATAAAGGTTTTTGGCCAAACTATAACAAGGGTTTTAATATGGGCATTCCATTCGTGGGGGATAATCCATGTGGTGAGAGACCATTGCTGCCCTTCTCATCATAACTATGCTCATGATATTGGCCTTTGTTCCAATATCCACATTTATATACCGGATGGAAGTTGCTTGGATTTAGCGTGTTATTAGTTGGGTCATTTGCTTAGGTGATTACTTTTTCCCACAAGGAAGGCCCTCTAAGATAAAAAAAAAAAAGCAAGCAAGTATACCCGTAGTTTGATCAATCTTTATTCCAAATGAATAAAGAGAGAACACATGCTATATACTCCACTCACACTTGTAGATAAACATGAATGGGTTTGGATTTTTGGTCTCCTAGTTAAGGGGAGAGCATATTCCTACCATCCATCAAGCATGAAAAACATGGTGTTCATTAACCTTTAAATTAATCTATGTTCCTAACTTAACCAAAAGGAAACAAGTAAATCACTTCTAGCCCTTGCAATATGTCAATAGTTTATGTTTGAGTCTTTGACGACGAATCTGGGAAACTTGCAAAATAAACATGAAGTATTATCCTTCACATTTAGTGAAAAATAGGGAAACTACAAAAAGTGCCACAGAACATGCAAGCAGCGCTAAAACTCATGCAAGAAGTGTTGAAACTCCAAAAACCATTTTTTTGGACCTTGGTAAGATTTTCTAGAAACTTGCGAAAGGTGCCACAAAAAGTACAAAAAACACCACAAAATGTGCAAAAGGAACCACAAAACATGCAAGAAGCACCAAAATAGATGCAAGAAGTGCCAAAATAGGTGTAAGATGCGCCAAAACGAGTACAAGATGGACCAAAAGTCTCACATCTGAACCTGTGAACATAAATTTTCCAGAATGTTTAAAAGAACGGGGCAAGGCCCCATGGTGGGTGCCATTTTTGTGTGTGTGTGAAATTTGTAAAGTTAGTATCAACACAAACGTTAATAAAATGAATTATATTAAATATTCAAAGCAAATAAGCTACTCTAAATTTCAATTTAATGAATCTTTCAAGAACGTCTCATTGTCCTCTATTCTTAATGATTCCTTTAACCCTTTGGCCCTCATATTTCTATGTGCACAAAGGCTATTAGAATTACACTTAAGAAAAAAGATTAGTATTCAACATGCAAGCTAATTAAATTAATTCCTACATGAAACTAAATGGTAGAAATGATGATGGATACTATGATGAATGGTGGATGATGATTATGATGAATGGAAAAACGGTGGTGGATACTATGGTAGAATCAAGATGTTGTCCCCTTGACCAAAGAGAACATGCCATTTGGATGGAGGAATCTCTTGACCAATGGGCAACATGCCATTTGGATGGAAGACTCAAGTGTGGGAAGAAAAGACCATGTGCTTTTAAAATTGGTGGAAGTGTGTGAGGAATAATCTATGTGCTTTTAAAAATTGGTTTAAGATAATTCTAATTAAAAATTAGAGTTATTTAATTTTATGTGACCTTGGTGAGGTGGTAGAAAAAGTTGTAGACATGTGCTCAAATTCCTAATCGAGATTAGTGAAGATTAATTAAATAAAACAAGTTATGGGAATTTTTTTATTTAATTAATTTAGAAGAATATGATTTAGATTTGGAGAATTTAGAAAATGAACAATATAAATAAATTGAGAATTTATTTATACATTGTCAAAATATTAATTAAATAGCTAGTATTTAATTAATTAAATGTGATGACTGATTTTAGGTGTATACATTGATTACTCTACCCTTCATTTTATATAAATAAACTAGTTGTTAATCATGACAATTATTAAATTTATGTTTTTACACAAACTTAACATTACTATACTTGAAACTAGACTAATCGCCACACTAAGGCTGAAACTACTTACATCAACACAAGATCTGCGATGGATAGGGGTATTTCTAGATAATGGGTCGAGGGTGACTCCCTTAACATTGTTAATTGATTTTTTGTAAATATGAATCTGAGCTAGAAAATTGAGCAACTTATTATTGATTCCATCATGATGTTGAGAAATTTTAATTAGACTTGTGTCACTCATACATATAGGGAAGGTAATTCCCTTGCTGATTTTTCTACTAACGAGGCTATCATCCTTAATAATTTCAAGGTGTGGGAGTACTCTTCCCTTCTCAATAAGGGAAAGTTTTTATTGTGAGATGATAGCTAGATTTGGGCTTGTGATTTGGGGTGATCGAGCAATTATCGCCCTCTTGATTACCACACATTTTGTTGGTTATGCTTTGCTCATTCCTGTGCTCTATTGTATTCTTGCAAGTGTGGTTCAGCTCTGGTTGTTTTTAATGTTGGGAATTGAAATGGGTGGAGATAGGAGGAGGATTGAGCCCCTATCTTGCGATAAGTGGAAAAACAAGCGCATAATTTGGAGGATTTTGAGACATGGGCTTATCACACCTTATTTGGAAAGGCTTCATGGTCATGACCTTGAAGCCGCTGTGAAGTTTTTTTGTTGTTGACACAATAGGTGTTTGAAGGTGAATGGTGTGGAGTTCATCATCAATGAAGACTTTATTGCATTCATTACTAGGTTACCGATGGATGGGTACAAATTAAATAAAGAGAGGAACAATAATGAAGATTCTATATGCTAGTTCTTTAAGGATAATGAGAGATAAACTGATGAAGTTTCCCTCATGGGGTTATGAACAATTCTCCCTTAAGAAAATTTAGGCTGATGTGGTGGAAGTATTAATGTGATATGTTAATCTTGATGGTTGTTTTACTGCTATTCTAGGGAATCATTTTACTCAACTAAACCATTTCAAACATGGGTTACATGTTTCATTTTTGTTTTTTCTTCTTTCTTTCTCAAAATTTTTAGTTTATTCCCACCTCAAGAATCATAGGTCCCCTGTTCTTCATGAAGGGCTCATTTTTCTCATCATGGAGCATGTGAGATCTAATACCCTAGCTAAGTCAATTAAGGGTAAATAGAAGGGAATTAGTGAAGACTATTTTTCTTCTGGGTCAGAGATGAGTGTTGATGGTGATGAAGAATGGAAAGTGGAAGAGGATAATATTGTGGGGGTTTCGTCTTCCCCCATGGCTTCCCCTTCTAAGAAAAGAAAAAATGGGAATTTGAAGAAGGGAATCTTTAAGAAGCTTGTTATGCAAAAGTCATATTCTCGTGGGTCCCTATTAGGTGGGGAAGATATTGAGCTAAGTTCGGGTGGGTCTCATTGCCACCCATCCAAGAAGAATATTGAGCTTCATGGCTAGGGTTCTATTGCATTTGGTAAGGAAGAGGAGGAGAAGTTTGTTCAATTAAGGGATAACGTGGATGAGGGGCTTCCTTAGAGGGCTTCCAAAAGGCTTGCTTAAATGCACATGTCAGGGTCTAAAGGTGGTGCAAAGGGTAAGAATGTGGTCTTGGAACAGGTTAAGGTCATTGTTGATAATGATGTTGATATTGAGGAATCCCCTATTTGGAAGACCTCTCCACATGTGGACAGTGATGGGGATTTGGGTAGTGAGGAGGCCTTGAGTAAGAGGGTTGTGTGGGAGGATGCAAGTGCACAAACCTAGACCTTGGAAAGCCAAAGCCTTTAAATGTTAATCCTTTGTCTAAGGATTTTTCTTATCTTGATGATGATAATACTACCATGTATAAGCTATTGGATATGTCCCAGTCTTGTGCTACTTGCACCTTTGAACTTGCTAAATGGGTGTTGCAAGAATTCAACAAGGTCAACATTAAAATTAGGGGTTTGAAGGAGAATATGGCTAACCATCCAAAGGTTTCTTCTTTGGACCTGCTCATTGAGAGGTTGGTGGATTTGGAATGCTCATTTTTTTATTTCAAAGGCCATTGTGAAAGTCGCCTTGTTGTAATGGAGGAAAAGATCAAGGAAACAAATGAGGACATCAAAAAGCTACTACATGTTAGCCATAGTTATATAAAGAATAGTTTGGAATCTCTCAAGGTTCTCTTTGGCAAGATCAATCAGCTCCATAAGGATCAAATGTACTTTGTAGACATGATTGAGAAGGATCAAAATTCCAAGGGGAAGGGGAAGAAGACTACAAAACAGGAGGCTATAGGCTTGAGCTCTAGAACAAGGGGGAGCCTAAGGAAGACGTTTGAATAAGAAAAAATGAGAACTAATGGACATGGTTAACCTACACTATAATTAGGAGATTGAGGTGGCCAACACCCTAAAGAATATGAAGTGATTTCTATGTCTTTGTGCTATTTTTTTCTATTTTTTCTTTCCTGCCATTTGGTTGCTATTGTTTGGCTATTTTTTGACTGATGGTTGCTTCTTATGCTTTAATGTCTTTTATATTTCATAGCAGCATTTTGATGTAATGTCATGTAAAGGGTTTTGGGTCCCTTCAAAACCTATTTTTCCAATATAATCAAAACATTACTATACTTGATAATCTTGGTAATGAGAATATTGTTGCATGCTTGTTATCTAGGTTACCTCAAACTTTAAAATTAAGATTATTTGATGCTACTTCTTTATATGATGATCTATATGTATGTTTTTATGTTGCTAACAATATGGTGATGTGCAAGTTTAGTTTGTTTTCTCTCTTGGAGATCATATGAATATATTGAGTAAAGTAATAAATATTCATGGGTATAACTTCTCTTCTATACTATCCCTAATAATATTACACTTCATGTATATCATACCAAATAATATGGATGATGATATGCAACTTAGTGTATGAGAACCAAGATTATTGTGGTAGTATATTGTTTTCCAATTCTTTAATAATATTCTCAAAAGCACACATTTATGAACAATTTGAATTCACAAAAAAAGAGATTTAACATATTATAGTATAGATTATCATAGTCTACATAGGGATTGGACCATCCACCTACTTAAAATTTTATGGGAATACTAGACAAGTTGGGAGACTACCATTGATATTTCACCACATAACTTTGTCTTTGGTAAAAAAGTTGTATTATTTGTACAACTTCAAGTTATAATTTTATGTTCAACTTTAGAATTATCTATGAACCTCTCTAGTTCCCAAAAGGCAAGGATAACCCAAATTCATGATATATTTCAAGATGATTTAATTCAAATGTAAGCCATTATGCAACATTGTGCCTTGCTAAAATATTGCTTTTATTGTAAGCAATCTTTCTAAATAAGTGATCGGGTGTGTCTATTCTGAGATTTTAAAAGAAAATTCCATATATAGTGATATGGATTGAATGAGATTGAGATATTTTTAGCAATGGTGTTGTGAAAATGTGCATGCCATATTTTTATTAGAATATTTTTCTTGTTATTGGTCATAATTTTGTGTTGTACATACTATCAATTTCAACATGGACTTTCATTAAGGACTATATAAGGAAAACCAACTTTTGGATGATATCAATTCAATATCTGATGATTCCAGATATTATCTAAATGAAAATGATAATGATAAAATGATGAAATGATAAATGATAAATGATAAGATGAATGATAAATGATAAAATGAATGAATGATAAAATGAAAATGATAATGAATGATAATAAAGGATAAATGATAGATGATAAAATGATAATGATAATGATAAAAGGGTAAATGATAAATGATAAAAATGATAATTGAATGAATGGCAAGTGAGAATGGTAATGATAACAATAAAGGATAAATGATAATGATAAAGATGAATGAATGAGAAATGAGAATGATAATGAATGATAATAAATGATGAAATATAAATGATAAAATGATACTGAATGATAAAATGATAAATGAGAATGAAATGGTAAATGGTAAATGATAATGATAAAAATGAATGAATGAGAAAATGAATCAAATGTCCAAATGTCCTCCACAAAAAGCTCAAAACTACATGACAACCGTTAATGCCTTCCTTCAGCCTTTCAAAACACTGATGTGAATCCAATATGCAGATATATACAATGATCTAATAAATATGCAACTAAATGAAACTAACCAGTTTGTTGAGCCTATTTCAAGCCTTCTTGAATCATCATAGAACGTTAAAAAATGTTGGAAGTATGTACAAGCATCAGAGGGTAAATTAGCGCCAATGATGACTAGAGTACCACTTTCATGAATTTTGATATAGCAAGCGAACAAAAGCATCGAGGTATAATTGAACCGAGATGACCTGAGCATTTCTTGCATAAACAGACAAAGATTAACCACCCTTCTAATGCAAATGTGGAACTTTCATCAATGATATTGCTTTGGTCATCATGTCCTATGACATATTTGCATCAGATTGACCGTTAACCTCAAGACAGCAGACAAAGAAAAAGTCATTCTCGTTCCTCGCCACTCTAGTTCAGTACATCATCGAGTGTGCTCCAGAGTAATGATATCGAAAATCAAACAACCTCTATTCAAAATGTAATACTGTTATTTCATACATTATTCAGATTTTTGGATCATCCAATAGACAATGATATGGTATCTGCTGAAAAGTGTTTCATGAGAAGGCTCGATGATCGAATGACGTTTCAAGTGAGTTGATTGTTTGTTCGTATGATCAGATCCTAGGACATAGTCTAGCTATTTTGGTATGCTCTGAAAGTTAAGTTCCCTCAGTTGAGTTGTTTGCCCCATTTAGTGACACAACTTGCGGAAAGGAATATCTGTACAATAGTCAAGCCATGGTAAGACATTTTATCACTCTGGGCAAAAATGACGGGAGGATGATGCAATTTATGACCTTAAGGTGCAAAAAAGATGTTGAAAAATGAAAGCTTTGAAAAGACAAAGTGCAAAACAGGAACTAATAGATGGAGAGGTACGGATAGTGTCTGTTTGCCAGATTTTCACTATCTGTATTTATTGCATTTTTTTGATTTCTTTTTGATTTTTTTGTATTTTTCTGTCAATAGACTGCCTATTTGCCAGGTTTTCACCCTATGACATGTTTTTTTGTATTTTTGTATTTTTTTTCAAGACTTTTTCTGCTGTTTTTGTATTTCTTCAGGACTTTTTCTGCTGTTTTTTGGATTTCTTCAGGACTTTTTCTGCTATTTTTGGATTTCTTCAGGACTTTTTCTGCTGTTTTTGGATTTCTTCAGGACTTTTTCTGACTGTTTTTGGATTTCTTCAGGACTTTTTTTACTGTTTTTGTATTTCTTCAGGACTTTTTCTGACTTAAACATGATATTTATTAAGATGCATACTGTTGATGGGTTCATCAAATAGGTCTCCTTCTGGTGTTGATAACTTGTATGCTTCCGAACCATAGACTGCAATAACCACGTAAGGGCCTAGCCAATTTGGTTCAAACTTTACTTTCTTTTCTCGGTCTTGTTGAGTTCGTGGGTTCTCTTTCAGAACTAGATCCCCCACCTGAAAGGTACGTGGCTTTACTTTGTGATTATAGCTGCAAGACATCATCTGCTGGTATGCTTTCAAATGGTCAGCTGCTCTTTGTCACTTTTCATCTAGAAATTCTAACTCTTGTAGTTGGGAAACTCTATATTCATCATCTATTATGAGACCTTTCAGTGATACCCTTAGCGAAGGTATTTCAACTTCTAAAGGAAATATGGCTTCTGCTCCGTAGACAAGGGCAAAAGGCGTTCCTCCTGTTGGCGTTCGGACACTAGTTTTGTAGGCCCACAAGGTAGGATTGAGCTGAACATGCCAATCCTTCCCTAAGTCATTGACAGTCTTCTTCAAAATCTTTAGTATAGTCTTGTTTGAGGCCTCTGCTTGGCCATTCCCTTGTGGATAGTAAGGCGTTGAATATCTGTGCTGAATATGGAATCTTTCACAAAGTTCATCAACATCCTGATTCTTGAAAGGTCGACCATTATCTATAATAATAGAATTAGGAATACCATATCGACAAATAATGTAGTTAAGTATGAAGGATGAAATTTTTTTTCTAGTGACTTTAGAGAGAGGTACTGCCTCAATCCACTTAGTGAAATATTCGATCGCTGTGATGATGAAATTATGCCCATTTGAAGAGGAGGGATGAATTTTCCCTACTAGATCTAACCCTCATTGAGAAAATGGCCAGGTTGATGTGAATGAGTGAAGTTCTTATGCAGGAGCATGAATAAGATTCCCATGAATCTGACATTTTGAGCATGTTTTAACAAAAGTGAATGATTCCCTCTCCATTGTAGGCCAGTAGTAACCCATTCTAATCAATTTCTTGGATAAGGTTAGTCCACTCAAATGAGTACCACAAATGCCCCCATGAACTTCTTGTAAAGCTTTGTCGGATTCGTTACGCTCAAGACATCGAAGTAAAGTACCATCAAGACCACGACGATAAAGGGTATCAGCGATAAGGGTATAGTGAGAGGATTGTCAGATAAAGTTATGTTTTTGGTTGCGGGATAAGTCAGGTGGTAAAATGTCATCTTTTAGGTAGGCATAAATCTTACCATACCAGGGTGAATCGGATCCTACCAAGTGGCAGATAATTTGGCTTTCAGGTGTGTCATAGGCAGGTGTAAATAATTGTTCCACCAGAAATTCATAGCAAGTCTATTTTTCTGGGAGTTGTACCAATGAGGCGATCATAGCCATAGTGTCAGCCGCTTTGTTGTCAATCCTTGGAATTTGTGTGAATTGAATGTCCACAAAGTACTTTTTGAAGTCATCAACCATCTTCTTGTATGGCAACAACTTGTCATCTTTAGTCTGATAATCATCATTGATTTGGTTAATGACTAGTTGTGAGTCACCATAAACTTGTAGCTCGGTAATCCTCCATTCTAATGTTGTCTTTAATCTAGTGATTAGTGCTTCATATTAGGCTATATTATTGGTGCATGGAAACATTAGCCTATATGACTGAGGAATGGTATGTCCTTGAGGGGTGACAAAGAGAATGCCTGCCCCTGATCCATGTTGAGTAAAAGAACCATCGAAGTATAAGGACCATACCTACCTAGATTATGTCATGAAAACATCAGCATCTGGAAACTCAATGTGTAAGGGGTGCTCTGTTTGTAGAGGAGCATCTGCTAATTGATCGGCAATAACTTGTCTTTTGATTGCTTTGCGATCAACATAGTGGATGTCAAACTCACTCAAAATCATGACCCATTTTGCTAACCTTCCTGTTAGCGATGCTTTACTTAGTAGATACTTGAGTGGATCAATTTTTGAAACAAGATTGATTGTATGAGTTAGCATGTAATGTCAAAATTTCTATGAAGCAAAGACTACTGCTAAACAAGCCTTCTCAATAAAAGTGTAGTTAAGTTCATGACTTGTCAGTGTTCTGCTAATGTAATAGATTGCACGTTCTTTCCCTTCATGGTCTTCTTGTGCTAATAATGCCCCCAAGGATGTCTCGGTTGCAGCAATATATAGGATCAATGGTTTGTCTGGATTTGTTGGTACTAGAACTGGTGGGTTCCACAGGTACTGCTTGATTTGTTGAAATGCCATTTCACATTTGTCATCCCATCTAAAAGGAGCATTCTTATGTAGGAGATGTATGAACGGTAGACTTTTGTCAGCCAATTGTGCAATGAATCTTCTGATGGACTGAAGTCGCCCCTGTAATGATCTCAATTGACTGATATTCTTTGGAGGAGGCATCTTCATGATTTCCTAAACTTTAGAAGGATCTACTTCAATTCCCTTTTCTGAAACAATATATCCTAACGGCTTTCCGGATGTGACCCCAAAAACACATTTCTTAGGATTTAGGCGAACTTTGAATTTTTCCAATCTGGTAAATATTTTTGACAGTATTTCTAGGTGTCCTTCTCTGGTATATGATTTTTCCAATACGTCATCTACATAATCTTCCATGAATGTGTGCATCATGTCATGAAAGATCGTAGTCATAGCTCTTTGATAAGTGGCTCCAGCATTCTTTAGACCCAAAGGCATGACATTCCAACAGTATGTTCCCCACGGACAAGTGAAAGTTGTTTTCTCTTGGTCTTCTGGTGCAATCTTGATTTGGTTGTAACCAGAGAAACCATCCATTAATGAATACATGGCATGGCCAGCTGTCAAATCAACTATAGTGTTGATACTTGGAAGTGGAAAGTCATCCTTTGGGAAAACTTTGTTAAGATCTCTAAAATCATTGCATACTCTTACACGTTTGTCTCGCTTTGCTATTGGTACAATATTGGAGATCCATTCTGCATAGGAAATTGATCTTATAAAGCCGACATCAAGGAGCTTCTTAAATTCTTCCTTAACCAGTAGTGCTACATGAGGATTCATCTTTCTGAGTTTTTGTTTTATTGGTTTAGCTCCTGGTTTGATAGACAAATGATGCATTATGAGATTAGTGTCAAGACCTGGCATGTCTGCATATGACCAAGCAAAATTAACTTGATTTTCTTTGAGAAAATTCATGAGCCCTGGGATTTCTTTATCTGTCATTGATTCAACTAGCTGTAGAATCCTTGGATTATCTGTAGTTGCAATATTGATTTCCTTTGTAGGCTCGATCAAGATGGGTGATCGCTCATGATAGTGCTCTGGGAGAGTGTCAAGTTTCCCATTAGCTGGTGCCTTGAAAAGGTTTTCACCATCTGATACACTCTTTATTTTATCTTTTGTTTGATCTAGTACTGCCAGATTCTGGTTTTCACCACTAGATCATTTTTCTTTATTTTCATTTTTGTAGCTAGGAGACTTGACACTCTCTTGATTAAAGACTTTATACCGAAAATCACTAGTAGAACAATTATTTACATCATTGGCAGAAAGGAAGTTTATAATAGCCTTGTCATTTGGAAAAATAGGTATATCAATAGGTTCGGTTAGATCCCAATCAATGAGATCAGGATGGATTAAAGGTAACAAGTCATTTGGTCATGTGAAATCGGCGATGGTTAGGGTCAAGATAGAGTTATCGGTAGGATCTGCGGTATGAGGTAGGTCAATGATGGTACTATTCTCCTGATAGTCTTGTTCATGAAAATCTGACTCAGTATCACTAGACTCATAGTTTCTTTGTGGTTTAGATTCTCGTGGTTGGGACCCTGAACCTTCTCCTTTGTTTAAAGTGGGCGTATACTTGTGTATGATATCTACCTCTTTGTCCCTCCAAAATTCATCATTGTGGATGGTATCCCATTCATATTCAGCAGAATCGGTATCAGAATTATTTTATGTGAAATTCAGGATTGATGCCAAACATGTCTCTTTCTTGTCAGAACCTTCTTGTAGTGTAAAAACATTACCTTGTGATTGTTTGGATGGGGTAGCGTCATAACCTAGTCCAATTTTATCATATGTAGCAAGCCCTTGAAGATGGATAGGTTCAACTATGTCTTCTTTTCTTTTTCCAAGAGGACCATTGTCATATCCCATCTTTTGCATGATGGAATACACTTTCCCATATTGATCCGTTGGTAAGGTGACATTTAGAACTGTGTCCTCTTCATCCTTATAGAGCCAATCCAGAATCGCCGTATCCTTAGGGTCTCCCATGGGAAATTTTTCTTTAATAAATTGTCCATTGAACTTGGTAGTTGACTCCGTTTGTACTTGTGCTGATGTTGATGCTGCTGATATCTGTTGTTGTGTAATAGAAGGTTTTCCATGTGATCGAGGAGATGTAGGTATATTAGCAAGACAAAGGGAATATTCCCCAACTCCATTTTCCTTGAACTGCAGTTTCTTGTCAAAGCTTTTGGCTAATTGACTGGTTTGTGTATCATGCTTAGGAGAAGTATTAGCAAGTGCTTCTCGATTATTCGGAACCAAAGTATCCTGATGAGCTTTGACATTGGCACAAGTTTGGGTGTTTGAGTTATTAGCTGGTATAGTGATTTCCTGTCCATCATATGGAAACTTAAGACATTAATGGTAAGTGGAAGGAACAGCTTGCATTTCATGGATCCAAGGACGACCCAACAAGATGTTGTACGCAAGATCCCGGTCTAAAACTTGACAAAAGGTATTTTTGATAATAGGTCCCACTCTGATTGGTAGCATGATTAAACCTTTAGATGTTCTCTCCTCATCATCATATGCTTTTATAGTAATCTTCCTTCTAGGATCAATGGAATCCTGTGCAAATCCTAATGCTTGAACCACCTTCAAGGTGCATATATTTAAACCAGCCCCTCCATCTATTAGGACACGTTTTACATGGAACTTATGGATCATAACCTCTAAGTCTAATGATGAATTGTGGGGATGAGTCATGGAAACATCATCTTTGTCTGAAAATGAGAGACATGTAGGTGAGAACAAATGTCCTACCATGGCTTGAAATCGGTTGACATCCAAATCCGTGGATACAGTTGTTTTGAAAAGGGCCTTGTCTAAAATTTCCTTATGTGCAGGGGAAATCTTTAGGAGTTCTAAAATGGATATTTGAGCTGGAGTTTTTCGAAGTTGGTTAACTAAGTCATATTGATGTTGAGGGAAGATCTCAATGGATTTCAAAGAGGTACCCTTCAAGATAACTTTAGCTTGTGCTCTTGTTGTGACATTCACTTGTCCATTGTCTACTTTCTCTTTGATTTTTATAATGTTGACTCGCTCATCATCCGTATAGAGGTGGCGGATTACATTTTCATCAAGTTGGTTCACATTTTTGTCAGATGACTCTCCCTTTTGATAATTCGGTAAAGGGTTGCGAAATGCTTGGTGATCTTCATTGGATTTTTGTTGTCCTTCTATCGTGATGATTCCTTTGTCAATTAGGTCTTGAATAGCATGCTTCAAAGCTTGATAGTTGTTTGTACGATGACCTCTACACCTATGATAGTCACAATAATAAGCTTCATTCCATGATGGAGGTTTTACACTAGGTTCATAATTGCGTTGAGGTGGCAAAGTAAGGACATTTTTTTCCATAACCTCTTTGAAAGCAGATTCCAAGGATTGTCCTGGTGGAGTGAAAGTTCTTCTATTGGAGAAGAATGAAAAGCGTTGTGGGTTCATGTTTGAGGTATTCCCTAAGGTATTGTTGTTGTTGTTTCCCTGGTAGTTTTGGTTGTTGACAGTCCCCTGATTGTTGTTCGTTGGAGGGGGATGATTGTTTCCTAGATTCATGACTGAATTGACATTGTTATAATTATTGTTACGAGTAGCATTTGGAGGGCTCAGAACAAATGGCCTAGTTGTGATATGATTTGCATCTACAACACCATCGTTTACAATGTTCTTGTTGCGGGTCCAAAATTTAGACTTGTCTTGATTGTTGTAATGGTTAGATGAGCTAGGATTGTCCCTGTCAAGTTTTATTGTCCCTCTTTTGACCAATGCACTTTCGATGGTGATGGCATCCTCAATCAATTTGTCAAAGGAAGATGGACAATGTAGATTTAAGCGATAGCTCATTTCTGGGTTGAGGCTATTGATGAAAGTAACCATTTTTTCCTTTTTAGGAACATGCCGTGGGTACCTAGTGAACATTCTTCTCCATCTTTGAAGAAAGGTAGTGAAAGGTTCACTAGGTTTTTGCACAACTTTGCAAAGATCAATCATGGTGATTTGGTGCTGAATGTTATAGGCGTATTGTGTTATGAACAAATTGATTAATTCCTCAAATGATTGGACAGGAGGTGTAATCTTAGATAACCATTCCATAGAGTTAACTCCAAGGATCCAAGGGAATAATCGCAATAAATAAGTATCCTCATGGGTGAATTCCAATGTCACGTTTCAGAAATATCTAACGTGATCAATTGGATCTGATTTCCTATTATAACGATCAAATTTAGGAATTTCACAATGTTTAGGAAATGGAATCATGTTGAGACTTCTATCAAAAGGATAAGGACATATGTCATCAAGAGTGTATTTCTTTGTTGTGGTTCCCCCTTGTAACTCTTTGAATTATCCTTGGAGTGCTTTAAACTGTTGTTTAAAAATAGCAAAATCAGATGGGGATGTTTCTTCTTCTTTGCTTTTTAATTTCTCACTATCAAAATCTTTAGGCAATTTACCTCCTTGATCAGCTAAGAAGAGAAAATATTTTTCTTTGTCACGTTGTAAAATCCTTTCAAGGGCTTTAAGAAACTTGGGGTTTTGTTCAGCCTCCCTAAGGTGAAGTTCTTCTTCTTGGTCATCATCGCTATCTATGAGAGTTTTGTTCATGTCTTTGTTCTTGTGAAACGAATTTTCCTCTCTATCAGCCATATTGTCGTTATTGAAAAGAGGGTTGCGACTCACACTAAAAAGAGGACTATCACATTCACCTTATTCTTGAATGTTGTGGGGGGGAGTGTCTTGTTGAGATGTTTCTCCTAGTTTGTTGTATTGAGATCTTGTAAAAACAGGCATATGTAAGAAATTCTAGGATATGATCGAAGGTCACTGAAGAATTTGACTAGGATGCGTTGAATATTCAATTGAAGGTTGTGGTATATTCTCAAACTCAAGAGGTTGATTAAGATTATGATGTTGAGAAAATGATAATCTTTGATAATAAGCTTGGGTAGCCAAAGGTTCTACAGCGTAATCATCAGTGAACCCTCTAATGTAGTCTTGGTACCTATGGAGAAATGTGCAATAATGGAGTAGGACGTCTCAACTCTTATACAAGAACTCTCTGCGATCTAAAGTCCTTTTGTAACTTAAGTTTGTTTTGGGCTTCTTGATCCTATTGAAAACTGACTTCTTGACAAACTTGGTTGATTTCCACTTTCTCAACATGGGAGAGAAATCTCAGAGATTCGGGTCTGTGTACAAATTTTGACAAAAATCTATAAGCGCTATTCTATTTCCTAAATGCGCTGCAGAAAGAGGTATATGCACTTGAGAAAGAGTCAAATGCACTACAGAAAACTTTATATGTGCAAAAATAGAGCATAGGTGCGCTAAAACAGGTCCTAAATGCGCTGAAAAATGACTCAGATGTGCCAGAATAGAGTTTAAATGCGCTGCAGTTTTTCCTAGATGCGCTAAAACAGTTTTCTAAAGGCAGTTTTTGACCAGTTTCAGCTAAAGTTTTTCATGTTCATTTTGGATGATCCTTTATCTGAGTTAATGTTTTTGAAAGTACAGCAAACAGTTTGATTTAAGTTGATTGTAACCAAGCACAGAATAAGACAAGCACATCCTAGGTTAGGCCAGGACAATATCCGCTAGACTCCACGTGGGTTTCCCCAACCGCATATCAGTAGCATGTGAATCCAGAAGCTTGGCTGCATGGGCTCCCCCTTACAGTGCACTCTCTTCTCAGGCCAACCAAGCTTCCAACCCCCATGAAACTCCCATGGAGATCTGATCACCTTTACTACAGACTGCGAAAGTGTGGAAGACTTCACACCGACCGGTGCTGGACTAGTAGATAGAAGGTTTTTGGCTTTCTAAACAATGGTATTTAGTTCGGGACCCCCGTTCAAGTGGCCATACATGGGGCAAGAGATTAATCACCATTAAGGTGGCACTCCAGCCTGAAGAGGTTAAGCTCAACAGGGTTTAAGGGAGTACAACTCCATCCGTATGACACATCCGCACAAGCAACCTTAGGTTTTCCTTTAAGATTTACATTTATATACCGGTTGGGGGTAGCTTGGCTTTAGCTCCATTGCCGGTTTGAATCACGTTGAGGTGATGAAATCCCCAGGCAAGCCCAATTTCTAGAGTCAATAACCGTTTCTTTTGCACCCAGGATCACACAAGTGCACAAGGGGAGAGGATACTTCGATTATCAAGTCAGGGTTACACAGGAAAAAGTGGGTCTGGTTTTCTAATCACCTTGTTTGCACAAGGTGAGAGCATAATCACCTACCACTTTCAAGCACAGTCAAGAAGAGTAGACAAGTTCATTTTAGATGCACCAAAATCAAAAGTGATTTATTCTAAGTGAAGATTTTGCTTCACAACAGACATGGGGTTCGTTTTAACTGCATGATAAAGGTGTGGTGGCTACCCTAGATTAATTCATTTTAAATCTAGCAAGAAAGAAGAGAAAGAAATTCTATCTGCGAAAGGCGTCAGACTCAAAATCCCTGTTACAATTCAGATGCGAAACTCTGTCACTCAAATGCGCTGAAACAAAATCCAGATGCGCAACTCTGTTACTCAGATGCGTGAAAACAGAACACAAATGTGCCACTCTGTTATCTAGATGCGCAAAAATAGAACCTATATGTGCTAATCTAAATGCAATTTTTTTTAAAAATTTTTTCCAAAACATTCTTGAATGCGCTAAAGAAAGTCCTATATGCGGTAACTAATCCCCTATATGCTCTAGAGAAATTCTCGGATGCGCCACTCTGTTTCCCAGATGCACTGCAGAAATGCCCAGATGCGCCAAAACAGTCTTTAAATGCGCCAAAGCACCTGCAAAAAGAAATTTTTTTCGGATCTTTCGGATGCGTTTTCGGATGTCAGAAAACCTGCAAGCAAACCTGCAAGAAAAACTTGCAAGAAAGAAGTCTAAAATGGGGGCATAGGCCCTACGGTGGGCGCCATTTAATGTGTGATTGAAAAATAAATGCGTAAATGAATTGAAACAACTATTCAAACACACCAATAGGACATTATATCAAAACATCATATAAAAAAGTATAGAGGTGCAAGCTCAGTATTCTGCTTCCATTGTCATCCTATTGTCCTCTATCTTCAGTGTTTTTATCAATTCCAGCTTCGTGTTCTCAGATTGTAGGCTAGGCTCAACAAACTGTCTTCCTAAAGAACGAGATTTTGATATGATGTATGATGCAAGATTGAGCTATGATAATGACTTAAACTAATGAGCTTGAAATAAACATGATGCTATGATAAATGAATACTAAATGAATTAAATGCATGAACTCTAATTAATTGTCTATTACCAATGCTTGGATTCACACAGGTATTTATAGAGTTTTTCAAATGATTTTGATTGGTTGTCTCAATTAACGGTTGTGATAATTCCTAGTAGATCGAATGGCTGGAGAAAGATGAAACTGAAGAGAAAATAGAAGAAACCTAAAAACAAGATTTTTCTATTTTTAAGAAAGAGGGAAAAGATAAGAAGATAAGAAATCATCTTTCTTTAAAAGAAATAAAAGAAAGATTTAAAGCTAATAAATAATGAATTAAAAATTCAAATATTTATTTGTGGAGGACATGCAACTTTTCTTAATTAAATGAAATATTTAATTAAGCTTTTAAAAGCAAAAGAAAGTTGGTGATGAGAATAAAGCTTTAATCAGATTTTATTGAAAAAAAGCAAAAGATCTTATAATTAAATAAAATATTTAATTATGATATGAGAAGATTGCACAATTAAATAAAATACCTAATTGTGATTTAGAAAGAAAGCATAAGATATTTTTAATTAAATAAGATTTATTTAATTAAATCACTTTTATGAAATTAATTAAATGAAATATTTAATTAATTAGAAGAAGAATTCAAAATAGAAGAAAGAGAAATATTTAAACTTAATTAAATCAAAATATTTAATTTAAATTCAAACAATGATAATTAATTTAAATAAATAAAATGTATTTATTTAATTAATTAAGTGGACATATGAAAATAATTAAATAAAATAAATTTATTTAATTATGAAGGAAGAATAAGATGAATGAACAATATAATTAAATTAATTAAATTTAATCATATGTAGAGGATTTTAGAAAACTAATTAAATAATAAATATTTAATTAATTGCCAGGATTATAGACATGACCATTTTTATGCGTATATAGTACATACTATCAATTTCAACATGGACTTTCATTAAGGACTATAGAAGGAAAACCAACTTTTGGATGATATCAATTCAATATTTGATGATTCCAAATATTATCTAGTTTTTATATCTTTTATGAATACTTATAGACATTACCAAGACATTTATCCTATACATATTCATACATTATGATATCTTTTATGCCTATTATGTAAATCTTGAACTTGGTTTAAGTATATGGAAATATGATTATGATGTGATGGTTAGTCTATGATTTATGTGTGAATATGTATGAATTGTGATTGAATATCTATGCTTAGTCATGGTTGTTAGTATTGTGTGCATGTTTTGTGAACTAACCCCTTGCAGCCAAAGGAGGCACTGTAGCCCACAACAATTGCAAGGCATAGCTCATAGCCAAAGGATTTCCTAGACAACAAAATAGGGGATGTCCTAGAATAAATTGAATACAATGACTACAAAATGGAGACATTTAATGAAGGAGATAGTGAATCATTATGACATTCAATAAAGACACTAGAGAAGGAAGAACCCTATTACAATCGACATTCTAACATAATTGATTTTGAGTGTTCCACATTCTAATCTATTACAATAGAGTCACAATACAACTTGGACTCTTCTTCTTTTCTAGTTGCAGTTAGATATTACTAAATCTTTATCATGCTTTGAAATTCAGGGAATGGTAATCAATGGTTTTAATTTAGAGGCTTGTTTTGAATAAGCTCCCCCATGCCTATATGTACAACTCGGTGGTTGAGTCTTAAGCTAGCTAGTTAGTTAGTTTTCAGTCAGTTAGTTTTTCATACAATTACCAAATACTTTCAATTTTTAGTTGTTATATAGACTATGTTTATTATGTAATTATGATTTCATGAATAAGATCTTTAAGCCTAATTTTATGTAATATTATGGATTTGTGTAATGAATGAATTCGAGTTATTATGATTGCATTGAACCTAAGGAGTTAGATTTGGTTTTAGATTAGTGAAGACAACTACTTGAGAAAGGGGCACTCAAGGTAACTATCTTTCACTCCTTTCTTTTTAGTTATTTCATTTCTTTTTTAGTTGTTACTTCATAAATGAAAATTGTGTTAAACAAATTCTTTATGTTTGTCATTGAATTTTTGTTTCATAATTATACTGTAATTGTTAGAGTTATTGTGCTTTGGAGTGTAGAATAGGTTTAATTATTAGTTCAATTAATTTCCAACATGTACTTCTAAATAGTAGCTAGCTACAATCTTATACTGTAGGTACCTATAGCTATAGAGACAAATTTTATTTCTTTATTGTTTCACAATATTATGATTTTTCAGCAAGTGTAATACCTTTACTAGAATGATTTAGGTGGTCCCAACTCTTTGAAAGAACATACAATGATAGTACCATCATAGGCCTACTAGGCCTAGTCAATAATTCAATGGTCTTTCCAAATGTTAAGTGGACTGTTCAGCTAGGTTTTCCCTCTGATTTGTGTGATTGCCACAAGTTTACTAGAAACTAGTAGGGAGTGTATATTTTTAGCACTTTTGTTGGGGATGGTGCTACTTTCAAAGATTAGTTTCTTTCATTTCCAAGACTTTCTAGTTTAGTATTTTCTTTCAGTATTAAGACTGTTTGGTTTAATATTCTTAAACTATCAGAGTATTTCACTAACATTGTGTAGGAACCATTGCTATACAAAGTCATATCTATTGTATGTGGAGGTAGATAGACTCTTTGGGAATATTCTTCCCTCAAACCAACAAGCTAGAGTAGATATTGGTGACTACATTGATTAAAGTGAGGGTATTACTAAAGAGGAATCCTCCCTTTCACCAACATCTACTGAAAATACAGAGGAGACCTTCCAAACAATGGGTGATGCAGTAGTGGATGAGCCACCAGAACATGTGACTTTTGAATTTTTTAATTTCCAACCAAGAAAGGGCTACTATGTTGAAGAATATCCCTCCTTTAGCATTACTAGTCTTCTATGGTTTGGTAATTGAATATCTAGACACATTTTTGTTCAAGTTTGATATCTTATATAGGAGCTATGACTATAAAATTGAAGCTCATAGGCTCAAGCTATTTCATACCACTTTGAAGGATGCTACCTTGAGATTGTTTATGGGACTTAGCAAATATGTTGCTCCAGATTGGGCCACCATGAAAACAAAATCATTTGAGAAATACCAAGATTATTGCAGAGGGGTTGATCAGAGAAGAGATGATATTTTTAGAATGAATCAGAAAGAGGATGAATCATTGTAGGATTATGTGGAAAGGTTCCAATTCTTCTTGAAGAAAAATCCATAGAATAGACTCTCAAAAGAATCCTTGAAGCTTATGTTCTTAAGAGGAGTTAATGATGACTACATGGATTGCCTCAATATTATTGGGGCAGGGGATGCGCCTTAATTACCCTTTGAATATACCTGCAGTTTGCAAAAATTATTCTAGGACCTTTACCAAAAGATCAAGGGGAGAAAGAACATCCACCATAGGCAAGCGACCTAATGGGGTTTCAAGAGTGGAGTTAAGTAACCTACTGTCCAACATGAATGAGGATATCATAAGCTATATGCCTACTCAATTGGAAACTCTACATATAAAGAAGAAACATGAAGATGCTAAAGAAATGCTCACTAAATACTACCTCAATTGTAGACAAAGGAAAGGAAACTGCAAGTAAAAAAGGGTAGCTAGTATCACAAAAGAAAAATTAGAGAAACCTAATTTTCAACGACTTGAAGGAGAGGATGTAAAACTATTTTACATTGCTCAAAGAAGGCCATGCCAAAAAAGACAAGGTATGCCACAAGACCCTCTAAATTTCAATGCATCTTTCCAATTGGTAATTAGAATCTCTTTAGTTGGAATTCTTAATCCTAACCAAATAACCAAAACCAATGGAAAAACCCTCAGCAAGGGAAAAAACCTCAACAAAAGTGAAATCAAGATCAATGAAATGCATGAGCACAATATTTTTTTTAAGGTGCCAATTATAACCCTCAATGGCCATTGTAGCAATCAATGGCAGCCACAATGGAAAAAAGGCCAGTAGTGGCAACACCAAAATGTGAATTACCAACAAACTTTGCTACCTTCTTATGGAACTCTCAAATTTTGAAAATTTTAGATGCCCATTTCAAAATTTTGCCTCTACACTCTCAGAAGTGCACTTGAAGAATCTGCCTAAGTGACCCACTTTGGAGGGTCATAATTTGAAGCCCATTGATTTTCATATGAAATCCCTTTTCAAGCTCACTCATGTGTCCTAGGTGAGTAGGCATGTCAATTTTCAGCTTCCCAAGATGAGTTTTGTCAAGGTTTCAGAAAGAAAAGCTGGAAGGTTTTATCACTTTTCTAATGTTTGCAAACTTTCAGTTTTGCAAAGTAGCCTCTTGTTTGAGCTTGTATTTTGCACTGGTTGATCGTCATGTCAAACTGATTGTTTCTCTCCATTCTCCATACCAATATGAGCTCACATGTCAAGTTTCAGAGCTTCATGAGTTGATTTTCTATTTTTAATAGATCAAAACCAAATGCAATTTCTCTTGTTTTGCACCTACATTTTTTGAAACTGTTCAAAGAGGAAAACTTTGACCATTAATATCTTTTGATGAATGATGATTGAAGCTAATCCCTCTTGCAAAAGTTTTCTTTGTACCAAAATGATCCACTATGTCTAGTGGTAGCTCATCAGGAGTTGATTTGATATTTTTTCAACAAGGTGATTGGATGTGTTTTAATTGGTTCAGAATAGTTGATTGTTGCAGAAAGTTCAATTGAGCAACTTTGATAGTGAATAACTTTCACCTCATGATATGTTTCACCAAGCCATGTTTTTCACTCTATTCTCAGGACTGAGGTCTACATGCTTGCAAGTTTTCATGACTCCACGAGGTCATTTGCCCAGTTTCCCAAGCTAATTCCAGAGCCCACCTTGCCAGTTTTCACCATTTTTCAAGAGTGCCTGAAAGAAAGTTTTAATGAAAACCTAGTTCATGTTTACACTTCTGAAGCATTCAATAGTTATCCTAGGTCAATTTGAGGGGAAAATTTGTTTGAAAATGATTTTTTTCTTAGTCGGGCCACATGAGGCCCGACATGCTTTGCATTGTCATGAACTTGTATTGGTCCACAAGTGAATTGCTCTGGATTGGTCAGAAAATGGAAGAGCATACAATTGTAATTGCTTTCAAGTTTTGAAGTTCAACACAAAATCCACCTTTCAAATGTGGAGTTTTAAAGTCATTTCATCAAAATGGGTAAAGTAGGAGCATCCATTTAATATGGTTAAGCACAGGTTGTTTTGCATTGGAAAGTGGTGTCTAAGATGAAAACTCTTTGAGCTTCTTCTTTGTCCATCCCCCTTGAACCTCATTGTATTCAAATTGAACTCATCATGAACTAAGTATGGCAACATCATTCTAGAATTGTATTGTGTAGACATCACACAAGGAAAAGCCACATTGCCTACAGTGAAATGTATTAAAATTGTTGGAGGAGAGATTTAGAGAGTGATTCAAAACCCATGCAAAGAGGCTCGAACCAATGAAGGAGGGTGCAGCTGGAGATTGATTGGGTATATTAAAGTACCTCCTATTTACTTGGCATAGCAATGGACAAAGCATATGAACTAAAAGGAGTCATAAATGAGTGTTGTTGCATCCAACGCAGCATAGTAAATAAAATGAAACCATTGAAAAGTTTTAAAAAAACTCTAAGGAAAATACAAAGAACCATCACCATATACAAGGCCTCAAAAACTTGAAGAGGTTGCACACATCCAGTAATGTGGATAATGGGGGAATACACAGAAGTGACTTATTAAAAAAAACCCATAAACTGAAGGAGAGCCCATGTCATAGGTAAATGTAGCTTCATTAGGCGCTATTGTGTGCACTTAATGAATTCATTGATATGGCTTTAGGAACCTTCAAGAAGTTTCATTTCTAGCGTAGCTTATGCATGAGGATGGGGGTGTTTTATTATAAATCATCACACACTAGTAAGGAAGCAGCCACTGCGCATTCAACAGGGTATGAGCATCCATCAAAGCATAAAATAGAGTTGTTGAAAAGGCTTTAGAAATAGCCAACGTAAGCCTATGCCTACATTCCAGATGGATCAAGCTCGTTTATGGGAGGATGGGGCAGTCAAAAACATCATGAATGGAAGAGGCACCAATAGTATGTCATTAAAATGGATTCATTAAAAAAGATTTTTAAATCATAAAAAAATGTACCTATCCCACACACTTAATGGGAGGATTGGTTGTGTCGTAAATGCCATGGGAAGCAAAGCCAGTGCGCACTATGCATGGTTGTGTTGAAAAATTTCATTAGAAACTTTCAAGGCAATGCTTATTGCATATGGAAATGAACGAGGGGTTTTCAATCAAAATGATCATGGGATTCCATGGAAAATGCTAAATAATACACATAATGGATATGTTGACAAAGCTCCAGAGACTTTTCACGCAAACACAAGGCAGAATGGGAATATGGGGCACCATTACCAGTGTGGATTGGTAATGCAAATGCATCAATATTGTCAAAAATACAACAACATATACAATAGATTTTTTTGAAAAAAACTTTAGAGACTTTCAAGAAAACAAAGGATGCTCAAACCATATTGAAGGACAACAAATGTAATGTTTCTAGTGTGCTGGCTAAAGTTATAGTGACAATGAAGAGAGATTTTTGCACTGGCATAATGCACCTATAGTAAAAATATCTCAGAGATAGAGGGCCCGATCATGGAGTTTGAGTCTACTTTGCAAAAGGGGGTTGTCGCCATGAATAAAACACAAATGGTAGGCAAGTTGCAGAGAATACACGAAAAATGGAGAAATTAGGGTAAGAAACAGTGGAAACGAGAATCAATGGTCAGTAAGTGAGATGTGTATGTAGAAAGATCTAGACTGTAGCCATTGGTTTGCATATCTAAGGTGCTCACTAGTTAAAACCCGTAAGATAGCGAAAATGGGACACGTGGTAGGTGGGCCCAGGTTGCGTCTTCGTTCACGAGTTAAGGATTTTAAAAGGAAAGTGTTTGGTAAATAAAAGGGGCCCAATATTTTAATTTTTTGAAAGCTCATTTGCTTAGTTCAAAAGCAAAACATTTAATAAGATTAAAATGTGTCGGTAAAAGTTAAATTCTTTCCCTATGAGCTCGTAGGAGCAAAGGGTAGGCTCATTATTCCTAGCAAGATCAGCGAGAGGAAGGAAAGAATGAGGTAGGGCCCATCATAATTTAAAGGCTTGGATACAATTTTATTTTCCCATGAAATATTTAGTGAAAACATTTAAATCAAATGTTTTTCCCACATAAAGTTAAATGGGCTTGCTTTTAAAACAAAAGGTTAAATATTTTAAAGATTGAAAGCAAATGAGCCCAGAGTAAAAGTTACAAAGCACGATGAAAATGAAATTTTGTGTTGTTTTCATTGAAATGAAAATGTGGGTAATGTGCACGAGGGAATTTTTTGAAGTGAATTTAATATTCACTTTGTGGTGAAATATTATATGTTGGGCAATAAAAGGAGGTCATAGTTTAAAATATTAAAGTTATGAAACTTTAATATTTGAAAAAGTAATGTGCAGCAACAGTAAAGAACAAAAATGAGGGGTTTTACAGGCAGAGATATTTTCTCCCAGCTGATGGGTGTAACTGGAGTGAATTTCATCACATGGAGAAATTTTCAGTTGCAAAACAACAGATTGCAAAGGCATAAATTGGAGGCAAAGTTTGTTGCTGCAGAGGGATGAGAAAATCTTTGCAAATGTGTTGATCAACGAGAGAGAGGCTTCCAAATGACATCTTCAGATCTTCTTTTGGAACATTCCATTCTTTTATTTATTCTCTTCTTCTCTCATTTGTAAAGGGTTTTGAGGTTGAGTTTTGGGTTTTGAATTCTTGTATGGGGTTGGGTAGATAGAAAATGCTAAGTTTGAATCATATTTTGAGTTTGTAAAACTATTAATGCTGATTTCATGAGAAAATATTAGCTAGTTTATGAAAATAAATCATGAATGTCTTCAAAGTGTTTTCACATTCATGAATATCTTCAAATTGTCTCCAGAATTGTACAGTTAAATCATATGAATTCAATAATACCGAGTATCTTTGAGTTTGTCATCTCAAATTTCATGAGATTGTGTTATTTGTTTATGGGTCTATTTCAAAGAAATGGTTAAATACTTTGAGCAGATAGCAGTGATTTCAAGTATGCAGGTTGGATTTGATAAGGAGAATTTGATTGATAATAAGAGAGGATCTATTAATGTAATGCATTAACAATTATAAATCCATTTGTTGAAGTCTATTTGTTGATGAATTCATTTTATGTGTTTGACTCCATGGCCTAGAATTAGGCACTAATTTATCTTGTAGCTTAGTGCATCTAAGAAAATTCTTATAAATCAAAATAATTTTAAATTCCTTGTTGTTTGGTTGAGGTTTGTTGTATGTCCTACTTCCCAATTGCTGAGTGAGTGTTGAGTTACTAAGAATGTAGCCAGATTTGAGGTTGTCAATGATTTCCTTAGTGTATTTTCATTGGGAGTTATCTGCTATAAAAAACAATGTTTGTGTATGAGTTAATTAAGTTTTTAGGCATTGTATAGGTTGAACCACCTTGATCCTGCAAAGCCAAAAGTGTAGGAAATTTTAGTCTTTGATTGAATCTTGTCAGTTGGAAAATTCCCCCTTTGAGTCTAAGTATAAGACATTGGCTAAGTCTTTAGGATTCAATTGGTCTTGTTCAATTTGGAGCACCAACAAAATGGTGACTCTGATGGGGATAATTTTGAATTTTCAATTGTAGGATGTTTAGAAACAGAGTCATTTCAATTGCATAGAGTCATACCTTTTGCCATTCTGAATTTAGTTCAAATACTAAAGGATCTCAAACCTGGAGGAAGAATTTGTTGCAGATAATGTGAAAATTTCAGGATCTATGGTGCTCTGCTGGTGAAAGGAACTTAGAAAGAAGTTTACATGTGAAAGAACTTCTTGTTGTGTGAAGTTTAGTCCTCTAAGAAGAGAGGTGGCGAATTTGTCAAGAAGAACCTGTTGAAGAGGTGAATACAGTTCCGGATCTACAAGAAAATAATTTGCAGCAGTTGCAACATTTCCAGGTATTCTTCACCTTTGATTTTCAAGAAACTCTTGTATGAAGACCATATTTGAACATTTTAGGAGAAAATTTTTCTTCCCTATTTAGTGATTTAGCACTACCAAAGGGAAAGGATAGTAAATTTAAGTTTGAAAAATTCCATTTGTTGAATTTGTTGAATGTAATTGCAGTTCCATTGAAAGAATTTTGTCTAGTGCTCAAATATTTGCTAGTTTGGATGGTTAGAATGCATATCTATATCTTAGGATTTCCATCCATTTGCATTATCATATGATTCAAGCCTAGGTTTTCATTATGTTAGCAATTATCTTAGTTGTCCACCATCTGTTCATGCTTGTAATTATGCACAATTAGTGAGCCTTGATTTGTAATATCTATGGATCATCCAGGTAAAGTAGCCATACTAGTGAACACTTTGATTCAGCTTGTCAAGAAGTGTCAAAAGTCTAATAATCCTCAAGCATCTAACACCCCAAAGTGCAAGAACCCAAGGGTTAATAAGCCTAGGTTCAATCCAGAATGGAATGTTGTGTTTGAAAGAGGACTTAAAGAAATGGATAAAAGACACTGAATGTTTCAACAAGCCCAGTTAAGAGACAATCATACTATATCTACTTGCCAAGTTAGTGCACCTTTTGTGAATTCCTTTGATCCATTGTATTCTCAATTAGATTTGTCATTGGTTGATTACAAAGTTGAAAGTGTGTCAGCTCAAGTTTATAAGGAGATGCCTAAATTTAATGCATACAATATTTGTGAAGGAGATGCACATGTTAAAAGTTTTTCCAGCTTCATGGAGAAACATTCATTTGAATATCAGGATATGTGGATGAGATTCTTTGTTAGATCCCTTGAAGCAAGAGCTCGGGATTGGTATCTAAGTTTTCCTGAGAAGTCATTTCCTTGTTGGGATAAATTAGTGAATGCGGCCTATAGAGAAGAATTTGCGAAAGATCCCTCTGACCTTGTCATGAGGTTAAAGCAGATTAAGAAGCAAAATGAAGAGTCAAGCATTGAATTCAATCATAGATTTGCTGCTGCCTTGTCACAAATCCTAGAGAATTTTAGACCTAGTACATCAAGTTGTATTCATATGTACTTTGAAGCCTATGAGCAAGGATCTAGTGCATTGCTGAATTTTTTTGAAATATTGAGTATACAGATGGCTTATACATTTCTAGATGGTTTGGAGAAACACATGAATGAATATGTGCAGAGATTGTTGTCTTCACTTTTGGATAAACATGTTGATGAAATCAGCAACTGTGTGAATGTGAATGATTAGAGCTCCTCAAAAAAGTGCATAGTTGAGAAGGTAGAAGATGAGAATGATGCATCATCAAGTGATGAGAAATTTGTCTTTGAACAACTCACACAAGAGATGTACCCAAATGAAAATCAGTAGCCAAGTTTTCCAAGCCAAGAACTTGAAGAGGGATTTGAGTTGGATTTACTCTTTGAAGAAGAGATGTGCAATCAACAATGTGATGTTACAATTGATCATGTCAATTCTACATGTGTTGAATGTAGTTTTGATGCAAGTCTCCATAATGATACAAAGGATTTTTTTGATTTAGTAAGTGCTCTTGAGTATGTCAGTGTATCGGCTGCAAGTGATAGAGTATGTAATGAATTTCAGTTTGAAAGATCAAGCATAAGCAACTTTAATGAGGAAACCATTGATGGTTTTTAGTTTGATAAAGAATATATTTGTGCCTATCCTCAAGAGAATGAAGGTGCCAAGCTCAATGAAGACAACCAGATCAATGATGAGATGCAAAATGATGTGGATTTCTATTATGACAACCTAGAAGTAAGCAAGAGTGAAAAAATGAACAATCTATTTTCTATGATGGATTGTGACCATGTTTTTGACAAGTTTGTTAGTGATCCAATCTCTTATGATTGGGAAAGTCTAGTTTATGATCAGCTCATTGAGTTTTCAGATTTTGAAGATCATGACACCTTGAGATATCCTGATTTGCAATTTTATAATGTATCCACTTTAAGTGAAGGTCAAGAAGAGGAGGTGGTTGAGAGAATAGGTCAGAACAATGATCTATTAAGCAGTGAACAAATTTCAGATCTATTGACTGCTGACTATCAGAAAAGTGCACATATAGATAACTCTCAGTTGTTGTGTGCTTCTCCTATTGAATTTGACAACAATGATGATCTTCAAAATACAAGGTATGATGCATGTATTTATGATCTTTGCTTCAATGATGAACCATTTGGTCATGATGATGATAATGTGGATGAAAACAAGCAACCATTTGATTGCAATGATGCTTTGTATGATGAGTATGACAGTGTGCATGCTGATGCAAAATCAGAAATCTGTTTTGATGAGTTTGAAGTAGCAGATATCCATGAGGTTTGCACATCTAATGAGCCAAGTTTTGAAGATTTTAATGAATATTTAGACAAGTCTTTGTCTGCTGACTTAAATGAGCCTAGGCATGAGTCTTTTCATGTGAATGTGGAAGCTGGTTTCAATGAGAAATTAGATTATGCTTCTGAACCAGAATTTCTTATTGTTGAGCAAGCTTGTGATACTGAAGATGATGATACCTTATGTTCAAAACATGACAAGATGACTACAGATGATAATGAGTCAGAAATATCTAATGACTCTCAGTATCAACATGATGAAGAACAGTTACAAAGTGTGCCAATAGATGAGTGTATATATTTGCATACACTTGGAGATAGTTTACATGATGAGCCAGATCTTCTAGTAAGTTCTTGTGATGGTTTCACCTATGAATGCAAACTAGTGACCAAATTGAGCTTAATAGTTTCAGCCATAAGCCAGAATGTGAGTGCTACTTTTTTCAACTAGAAGGAGTTTTCACAAAGTGTGGCAATATGCAAGATACTGAAGGAAGTTGTCTTCAGCTTGAGAATGATTTACATGATGAACATGATAAGTTGTTGCCACATGATAATCAACATTCTAAAAATATGCTTGACTTTCAGATGCATAATGATAATGAACATGTTGATAATGTTGAATATGATTTCCTGTTGGGAGGTACTAGCATGTTTAATTAGGTAGATGGTTATGATCAAGCTATGCTATCATATGGTCTTGATTGTTATAAACCAAGATCAGACATGCAAACCAAAAAACCTTCCACATAAGAGAAAAAAAATAAAAGCAGAGCTTTGCATGAAGATGTGCAAATAATATTATCCAGGAATTCATAAATTACAATGAGATCAATCCTTATGAAGGAGATCATGAAACCATAAAGGAAACCCTAAAAGGAATAACCCTAGTGTGCATAATTAATAATTAATAAATAATTATTAATGTGCCTAGGTTTAGCTTAAGTAACTAAAGTGATAAGTGACTTAATTAATTAACTAGTATGATGTAATTAATTAAGTGAAATAACTTATTACTCTAACACCCTCCTTAAGATGAACTTAGGAAGTAGCTAAAACACTAAGTAAAAGATGCATGAAAGTGAAGATGGGTCCCAGAAACAAGGCCTGATTAGGTACCCATTTACAAATGCAATGAATGAGGTAGAGAAGGAAAACCCAGTGGGAAAAAACCCCCCTATAATGAGATAACTTGCTACAAAGAAACACTGTAGGAACACTATGGAGTAACACTGGAACCTGAATCCGACAAGCAAGGAAAGATACTTCTATTTACAAGAAACCAAATGAGATTCATTGAGGGACTCAAGAGGAATCATAATAATGCAACAGCAGACCTGATTCCATGAAACATTAGAAAACTCACAAACTGGAACAACCCTGGAATCTGTGAAGCAATAGTAAATGATAAAATGATGTGATACTGAAATGAAGTGCAAAGATTCAAGTTTCACCCTTCCAACTACCAAAACATCCAAGTAATCTCCAAAACACCCATTGGGCCAAATCTGGAATAATGATCAACCTAGGATAGATACAAAAAAAAGTGCATGAACAACAACATAGAGCTCCTCAATACCTTTTCCAATGCTGCAAAGATAGCAAAAATCGAAGATCGTGGCAAAAATTTATGAGCTTGGAGGCCATAAATGAACATTTTACTTCAAATATAAATAAATGTAGCTAAATAGAAAAATACTAAAAAATAAACTACACCACAGGATAGTGCTCAGAACCAGCTTTTTGGTGATATCTCGTTTGCCTGATTTTGATACCGTATGCCCAAGTTATGCCAAAAAGAAAAAAATTGCTCATTGAAGGAAAATCAGGACTAGGAGGGGGCAAAGAGGGTCATACGATCACTGATGTCATGCTGATTTTAACACTTCACAAGCTTAATTTTGATGGTTTGATGGCCATCATTTGAAAAAATTGACCCTGCTTGAAAAAAAAATCTAATTGCTTGAGAATCTGCTTGTGCCAGAATTTGAGGGAGAATATTCTCCCACCTTGGTTTGGTTGCTTCCAGATTTGAAGGCTATCGGTTGGATGCAAGTGTGGGGTTGCCAAAGTTTTAAAGCCGACCGGTATGTTTCCGTCGATTAATGGAGAAAGGATCCTGCCGCTTTTTGACTGTCAACCGACTCTTAATAGTTGTCGACAGGGTCTTACCCATGGTCAACGGTTATTAAAGTCACTGGTAAGGAAGGCAGAGGCCCAAGACCTACACAGTCTACCAGGGTACGGTGCAGTACCTTGTGCACTACTCAAAAAACTTTATTTTTTTAATTTCTTTTTCAAAAAAAATCTAATGAAGTTTTTGACTTTTTTGCAGGGAAAAAAATTTGAAAAAAAACCTGAATATATTTTTTTATTAGTGGAATTTTTTTTGAAAAACCATAAATTTGAAACCTTGTACTTGCATCCACACAAATCGAGGCACTTAGATTTATACAGATCTGGATGCCTCTAAATTTATTTTTCCTTTTGTTGCAACTGCTCGGATTTGAGAAAAACAATAGGCGATCTTAGGGTTTTGGGGCACTGTGAATGCGATGGCGATATTCGTTTTGCTCTAGAATGCACTAAAAAATTGCACAAGATCAGATCCTTCAAGGAACCCTAAATGGCTCTGCAATCAAATTTCTCCAAAATCTGAGAAGGGGTTGCATATCAAGGCTCTGATACTATGTTAGAAACCAAGATCAGACATGCAAACCAAAAAACCTTCCACATAAGAGAAAAGAAAATAAAAGCAAAGCCTTGCATGAAGATGTGCACATAATATTATTTAGGAATTCATAAATCACAATGAGATCAATCCTTATGAAGATCATGAAACCCTAAAGGAAACCTTGAAAGGAAAAACCCTAGTGTGCACAATTAATAATTAATAAATAATTATTAATGTGCCTAAGTTTAGCTTAAGTAACTAAAGTGATAAGTGACTTAATTAATTAACCAATATGATGTAATTAATTAAGTGAAATAACTTATTACTCTAACATTGATCACCATTTTCAAATGTTGCCACTTGATACAAAATCAGACAATGAATAAAGTGGCGATGTTGTTGCATATTTGATTTGGTTGCCACTCGATGACAAAGTTAAACAAAAAGAAAGTTTCCACTTGTACAAAGGAAGCTTGATACTTGTGTTTGCAATGGTGCATTCATTTAGGTTGTTGTGGTTTGACAGAAGCAAGCATGAGTTGAGGGAGATCAACTCTTTTTACAGAATTGTGTTTGATAGAGGTAAGTGTTGACTCCCATTTCTTCATTTGGTGGCTTGGTGTCACCAAATGAAGTTGAAAAAGAAGAATGAATAAAGGAGTAGTTTGAGGACACCTGATGAACTCAGTTTTTGGTCTACTTCCCAGAGATTTGGAATCTTGCTATGCCCGTAGGGAGCATACATCCCTAGTCAGAGCCACTAATGGCACTCTCAAATTTTGCAAATTTGAGATGCCCATTGCAAAATTTTGCCTTTGCACTCTCAGAAGTGCACTTGAAGACTCTACCTAAGTGACCCACTTTGGAGGGTCGTAATTTGAAGCCCATTGATTTTCATATGAAATACCTTTGCAAGCTCACTCATGTGTTCTAGGTGAGCAGGCATGCCAATTTTCAGATTCCCACGATGAGTTTTGCCAGGGTTTTAGAAAGTGAAGCTAGAGGGTTTTATCACTTTTCTGATGTTTGCAAACTTTTAGTTTTGCAAAGTAGCTGCTTGTTTGAGCTTGTATTTTGCAATTGGTTGTTCTTCATGTCAAACCGATTGTTCCTCTGCATTCTCCGTACCAAGATAAACTCACATGTCAAGTTTCAGAGCTTCATGAGTTGATTTTCTATTTTTAACAGATCAAAACCAAATGCAATTTATCTTGTTTTGCCCCTGCATTTTTTGAAACTATTCAAAGAGGTAAACTTTGACCGTTAATATCTTTTGATGAATGATGATTGAAGCTAAGCCCTTTTTCACACATGTTATTTGTACCAAAATGATTCCTATGTCCAGTGGCAGCTCACCAAGAGTTGATTTGATATTTTTTCAACAAGGTGATTGGATGTGTTTTAATTGGTTCAAAATAGCTGATTGTTGCAGAAAGTTCAAATAAGAAAATTTGATAGCAAATAACTTTCACCTCGTGATACATTTCACCGAGCCATATTTTTCACTCTATTCTCAGGACCGAGGTCTACATGCTTGCAAGTTTTCATGACTCCAGGAGGTCATTTACCCAGTTTCCCAGGTTGATTCCAGAGCCCACTTGGCCAGTTTTCACCATTTTTCAAGAGTGCCTGAAAGAAAGTTTTAATGAAAACCCAATTCATGTTTTCACTTTTGAAGCATTCAAAAGTTATCCTAGGTCAATTTGAGGGGAAAATTTGTATGAAAATATTTTTTTTTTTAGTCGGGCCACATGAGGCTCGATATGCTTTGCATTGTCATGATCTTGTATTGGTCAACAATTCAATTGCTCTGGGTTGGTCAGCAAATGGAAGAGCATGCAATTGTAATTAATTTCAAGTTTTGAAGTGCAACACGAAATCCACCTTCCAAATGTGGAGTTTTAAATTCATTTCATCAAAATGGGTAAAGCATGAGCATCCATTTAATATGGTTAAGCACATGTTGTTTTGCATTGGAAAGTGGTGTCTAAGATGAAAACTGTTTGAGATTCTTCTTTGGCCATCCCACCTGAACCTCATTGTATTCAAATTGAACACATCATGAACTCAGTATGGCAACATCATTCTAGAATTGTATTGTGTAGACATCACACAAGGAAAAGCCACATTGCCTATAGTGAAATGTATTAAAAACGTTGGAGGAGATATTTAGAGAGTGATTAAAAACACATGCAAAGAGGCTCAAACCAATGAAGGAGGGTGCAGTTGGAGATTGATTGGGTATATTAAAGTACCTCCTATTTACTTGGTGTAGAAATGGACAAAGCATATGAACTAAAAGGAGTCATAGATGAGTGTTGTTGCATCCAGTGCAACATAGTAAACAAAATGAAACCATTGAAAAGTTTTTAAAAAACTCTCAGGAAAATAGAAAGCACCATCACCAGATAAAAGGCCTTAGAAACTTGAAGAGGGTGCACACATCCATTAATGCGTAGAATTGGGGAATACACATAAGTGACTTATTAAAAAAAAAACCCAGAAACTATAAGCAGAGCCCACACCATAGATAAATGTAGCTTCTTGAGGCGCTATTGTGCACACTTAACCGATTTATTGATATGGCTTTAGGAACCTTCAAGAAAGTTTCATTTCCAGCGTAGCTTATGCATGAGGATGGGGGTGTTTTATTAGAAATCATCACACACTAGTAAGGAAGCAACCACCGGACATTCAATAGGATATGAGCATTCATCAAAGCATAAAATAGAGTTGTTGAAAAGACTTCAAAAACAACCAAGGTAAGCCCACACCTACATTCCAAATGGGTCAAGCTCATTTATGGGAGGATGGGGCAGTAAAAAATGCCATGAATGGAAGAGGCATGAATAGTATGCCATTAAAATGGATTCATTAAAAAAGATTTTGAAATCATAAAAAAATGTACCTAGCCCACACACTCAATGGGAGGATTGGTTGTGTTTTAAATTCCATGAGAAACAAAGCTAGTGTAGACTACACATGGTTGTGTTGAAAAATTCCATTAGAAAATTTCAAGGCAACACTTATTGCATATGGAAATGAACGGGGGGTTTTCAATCAAAATGATCATGGGACACCATGGAAAATGTTGCATAATACACATAATGGATATGTTGAAAAAGCTCCAGAAAATTTTCACACAAACACAAGGCAGAATGGGAATATGGGGCACCATTACCAGTGTGGATTGGCAATGTAAATGCATCAATATTGTCACAACTACAACAACATATACAATAGATTTGTTTAAAAAGAACTTTAGAGACTTTCAAGAAAACAAAGGATGCTCGAACCATATTGAAGGACAACAAATGTAATGTTTCCAGTGTGCTGGCTAAAGTTACAGTGACAATGAAGGGAGATCTGTGCAATGGAATAATGGGCCTATAGTAAAAATATCTCAGAAGCAGAGGGCTCGAGCATGGATTTTGAGTCTGATTTGCAAAAGGGGGTTGCCGCCATGAAAAAAACACAAATGGCAGGCAAGTTGCAGAGAATACACGACAAATGGAGAAATTAGGGTAAGAAATAGTGCAAATGAGAATCAACGGTCAACAAGTGAGATGTGTATGTAGCAAGATCTAGACCGTATCCCACTGGTTCACATCTCTAAGGTGCTCACTAGTTAAAACCCACGAGATAGCAAAAATGGGACATGGGGCAGGTGGGCCCAAGTTGAGTCTCTGTGCACAGGCTAAGGATTTTAAAAGGCAAGTGTTTGGTAAATAAAAGGGGCCCAATATTTTAATTTTTTGAAAGCTCATTTGCTTAGTTCAAAAGAAAAACATTTAATAAGATTAAAATTTGCTAGTAAAAGTTCAATTCTTTCCTTGCGAGCTCGCGGGAGCAAAGGGTAGGCTCATTATTGCTAGCGGGATCAACGAGAGGAAGGAAAGAATGAGGTAGGGCCCATCAAAATTTAAAGGCTTGAATAAAGTTTTATTTTCCCATGAAATATTTAGTGAAAATATTGAAATCAAATGTTTTTCCCACATAAAGTTAAATGGGCTTGCTTTTAAAACAAAAGGTTAAATATTTAAAGATGAAAATAAAATGAGACCAAAGTAAAAGTTACAAAGCATGATGAAAGTGAAATTTTGTATTGTTTTCATTGAAATGAAAACGTGGGTAATGTGCACAAGGGAATTTTTTCAAGTGAATTTAATATTCACTTTGTGGTGAAATATTATATGTTGGGCAATAAAAGGAGGTCATAGTTTAAAATATTAAAGTTATGAAACTTTAATATATGAAAAAGTAATGTGCGGCGACAGTAAAGAACAAAATGAGGAGTTTTATGTGCAGAGATATTTTCTCTCAGTTGATGGGTGTAAATGGAGTGAATTTCATCAAATGGAGAAATTTTCAGTTGCAAAACAATAGATTGCAAAGGAAAAAATTGGAGGCAAAGTTTGTTGCTGAAGAGAGATGAGAGAAGCTTTGCAAATATGTTGATCAACGGGAGAGAGACTTCTAGATGGCATCTTTAGATCTTCTTTTGGGACATTCCATTCTTCTATTTCTTCTCTTCTTCTCTCATTTGTAAAGGGTTTTGAGGTTGAGTTTTGGGTTCTGAATTCTTGTATGGGGCTGGGTAGATAGAAAATGCTAAGTTTGAATCATATTTTGAGTCTGTAAAATTGTTAATGCTGATTTCATGAGAAAATATTAGCTAGTTTATGCAATTAAATCATGAATGTCTTCAAAGTGTTTGCACATTCATGAATATCTTCAAATTGTCTCCAGAATTGTACAGTTAAATAATATGAATTCAATAATACCAAGTATCTTTGAGTTTTTTTATCTCAAATTTCATGAGATTGTGTTATTTGTTTATGGGTCTATTTCAAAGAAATTGTTAAATACTTTGAGCAGATAACAGTGATTTCAAGTGTGCAGGTTGGATCTGATAAGGAGAATTTGATTGATAATAAGAGAGGATATATTAGTGTAATGCATTAACAATTATAAATAAACTAGTTGAAGTCTATTTGTTGATGAATTCATTTTATGTGTTTGACTCCATGGCCCAGAATTAGGCACTAATTTATCTTGTAGCTTAGTTCATCTCAAAAAAAAATTATAAATCAAAATATTTTTAAATTCCTTGTTGTTTGGTTGATGTTTGTTGTATGTCCTGCTTCCCAATTTCTGAGTGAGTGTTGAGTTACTGAGAATGTAGCCATATTTGAGGTTTTCAATGCTTTCCTTAGTGTATTTTCATTGGGAGTTATCTGCTATAAAATGTAATGTCTGTGTATGAGTGAATTAAGTTTTTAGTCATTGTATAGGTCGACCCGCCTTGGTCCTGTAGAGCCAAAAGTGTAGGAGATTTCAATCTTTGACTAAATCTTGTCGGTTGGCCAAATCCCCCTTTGAGTCTAAGTATAAGACATTGGTTAAGTCTTTAGGATTCAATTGGTCTAGTTCAATTTGGATCACCAACACCTTCTTAGCCATAACAATAAGCCATTATGCCTAATACACCAAACATAATATCTTAGCCACCAAGACCACCACAATTACCTACCTATCTTGCACCTAACCCTAAAAACATTCTTGTCCAATAGGCTTATACTAATTAGGCTATACAATACCCCACTTATGGTTTAGAGGTGAGTGATGTCCACCTTAGGTTAGGGAAAACACTAGTTGGACCTTCATCCCCTCAAATCACTGATATGGAGGATGAGGAACCCACAATTGAAGCTTTAGACAATTCACCTCTAGAACCTAAATCAAATCAGGTAAACCAGACCACCTCAAGTATAGAGCCTCCTTTCCCTAAGTGTTTAGCCATTCAAAAACAACATACCCAAGCTAAGACAGACCTATTGGGTCAGCTTAAGGAAGTTAGTATCAAAATTCCCCTCATCCAAGTTATCAAGGATATCCCAATCTATACCAAGACAATAAGAAACCTATGGCTTAAGAAGCTATGGAGAAATAGGAAGGACTCTCATATAGTTCATTTCTTAGGGAACCTTGCTGATATTATGCTAGGGGATGTAACTATTCCTAAATACATAGACCCTAGAAGTCCAGTAGTGGAAGTTAAGATTAATGGGACCCTTATCAATAACACTTTGATTGAATTAGGGGAAAAAATTAATGTCATGACTAAGGAAACAGTGCAAGTACTTTAGTTAGCTAACCTTATACCTACACCAACTATTTAACAGTTGGTTGATAGGTCAACAGTGGAGCCTTAGGGGATCATTGAGAACTTATTCATTCCATTAGATTCATGGGAGTATCCTACATATTTAATAGTCTTGTAGCTAAAGGTAAAAATTGCAAGATATCCACTCATTTTAGGGAGACCATGATTAGCTACAACTGATGCATTCATAGGTTGTAGGTCTAGGAACATGATAATATCTAATGGGACTGTGACCAAGAAATTGGTTCTCTATCCACCAGCCTAACCTCATTAAAATCTAGAGATGACTATATGGCCTATATTGGATGAAGAACATCATTATTCCTTGCAAACTCTCATATAAATAGAACAAAGTCCATTGTTAGGAACCCAAGATGAGGATGAATTAATTGACCATATCATACATAATAATTGTAGTAGGGACTGACTTCAATAATATTATCTTTCATGTCTATAGAATCCACTATAGAACATTATACCTGCAAATTCATTAGAAGAGGTATCCCAACTGTTCCATTCTCTTTTTCCACGATAATTTTTTCCCAATATTAGTGGCCTTGATCTCTCATTTGTGTAATAAAAATCCAAAATTGGGAAATCATTCCAAGTAAAACCATGAACATAAAAAATGGATTAACTAAGGAACAATAGAATTCCTTGAACACTGTGATGCAGAAACACACAAAAACCTTTACATGGGACTACCATGATACAAATGGGATTGATCTAGAACTTTGTATGCATAAGATCTACACAAATGATGGTTTAAAGCCAATTATATAAGCCCAAAGTAGAATGAACCCTTCCTTAAGAGAAATAGTCAAGACTGAGTTGCAAAAGCTACTTGATGCAGACTTCATTTATTCCATTTCTGATAGCCAATGGGTATCACCATTAGTCATTGTTCCTAAGAAAGGAGGGAAATGGAGGGTAGTGTGGAATATAGGGAACTAAACAAAGCAACTATAAATGATCACTTTCCCCTACCTTTCATTGACTAAGTTCTTGATTACTTAGCAGGGAAAAAATAATTATCTTTCCTAGATGGGTTTAGTGGCTATATCAAGATAAAAATAGCTCCAAAAGACCAGGATAAGACTACATTTACATGCCCTTGGGGTACCTATATGTATTCTATTCTTCCCTTTGGACTATGTAATGCCCCAACAATTTTTAAGAGGGCAGTGCTAAGTATATTTTTAGACTATACTAATGATTCCATGAAAATATAAATGGATGACTTCACTACATATGGAGACACCTATGAAGATGAACTCAACAATATAGAATTTTTTTTGAAAAGGTGTAAATAATATAACCTATCATTGAGTCATGAGAAATGTTTATTGATGATGACTCAAGGGATTGTTCTAGGACACTTTATCTGAAGTGAAGGAACTTAGGTGGATCCCAACAAGATTGAGATCATTTCTACACTTCCTATGCCATAGAAGCAAAATGATGTCAAGAGTTTTTAAAGACATGCAGACTACTATAGGAGATTCATTCAATATTTAAATAAAATTGTAGCACCCTTATTTGTCTTACTCACCAAAGACATAGAATTTGAATGGACTGTAGAATTTCAATGTTCCTTTAAAGCACTTAAGATAGCTTTGACACAAGTGCTTGTCTTAAGAGGGCCAAATTGGAAACTACCTTTCCATATACACTGATGCTTCAAATTTTTCTATAGGAGCAATCCTGGGACAAAAATAAGGTAACAAGGAATATGCCATCTACTATATCAACAAAAACTTGCAAGGAGTTGGAATTAACTACACTGTCACAGAGAAAGAGATGTTGGAAGTTGCTTATGCTATCAACAAATTCAGACATTATATCACTATTTATCAAGTATTTATCCACACATATCATATCACCATAAGATACTTAATGAACAAACCTATAGTTGTGGGGAGACTAGTTAGATGGTTGCTCTTGCTATAGGAGTTTGATATTAAAATAGTGGAAAATCTAAGGAAAGCTAATGTGGTGGAATTTTTTTTGTCTAGGTTGCCTACACAAATAGAAGGTGTTGTGTATGGCTCTTTTCCAGATGAGCATTTTTTCTCTTATTGTACACACACCATGGTTTTTTGATATTGCAAATTACCTAGTGGCAAGGCAGATACCATCACATTTCTCTCCTATAGAAAATAGATAGTTGATGCATAAAATCTTTCCATATTCTTGGTAGTTGGTTACTTATTTTACACTAGACTAGATAATATCATGAGAAGATGTATAAGAGAAGATGAGGTCTTTTAAAATCTAAAATATTTCCATGATGATCTTGTGGGGGTCACTTTGCAACCAAAAAGGACTGTTGGAACCTAATATTTTTGAAAATTTTACTAGTAATTTATGCTTATAAATTACTAAAAAATGGTCATAATATGCCAAGTAGAACATAAATTGCTTGTAATCACCTTGTCTTGTCCATATAGTCTCAAAATGTCCTTTTAAGAAAAATTATTCAAGCAACAATTTACATCAGCAAGAGTTGGTAAAGGTCTCTCTGACTCAAAAGTCATTATATTCTAATGCACACCTTTTTCAGCATATCGGTGATAAATCACAAATGTCACACTAATTAGATTTCACAAGAAGGTGCATATCGGAAAGAAACGATTCATGGTATCACTGATGAAGAGATTCATCGGCGAGACAAACTCTAGCGGGGAGAAATAAGGTCATACTGAGCATAGTTCCATCGGCAAGAAAATCATCATGTCTCAATAATCAGAATTGTCGAAGAAGACATACTAGGAGGATTGGCTTGGGGTCTCATCGAGGAAGCATGAGGGAAATATCTCGGTGAGACATATACCTTTGGAGTAAGCTCAAGATTGTCTTCCCAACCTGCTATGTCACAATGATAAGTTTGTATAGGCAGGATTTTTAGCGATATGCTTGAGACCGAAGAAATAATTCTCGAGGAGACTCATAATGTCGATGAAACTGTAGGACATATTAGGGATACATGATTTGTTACTGATGAAGATACAAATGGATCAAAGTAATTATCGAGGTGATTTTGAGTGATATTTGATGAATGGATTTTGTATCGGCGAAAAGGATGTGATATCTTTTTGATCAACAAGAGGTCTAGTGAATGTTGGTTAAGCTCAAAAATAAAGGATCGCCCAAGGTTTTGAAATCTCTTGCCGATGTAATCACATGATGTGACAGTGAGGACTTCAAAAATCTACTACACTCATGCTTAAGATAAGATATTAATGGCACCACAAAGCATAAGTAATTTCTTGAATTGAAGTGAATTGATCAAGGACATTATTCTAGAATTGGTAGCAAGGAAGCAAAAGGGAAAAACGAAGGGCCAGGGTATCTCTTCAGTTCAAAGATTCTAAAAAAAACACAGTAAGTTCTTTGTACTCTAAATTCTTCAATTTTAAGAAGATAAAATGAAAGCCACCAGCTCAGGAAAATTGAAGGGTAGGAAACATGGGGAAAGTAGTCACCCTAAAGAGAAAATATAGAAAATTGAGTCTAAGGTTGAGCTAGTGGGGACCGAGAGAAAATTGAATCAGGATCTTATTGATCAGCTACCTGGCTCTGGACCCAAAGCTAGATGCTCTACACAACTTAGGGAAGAAATAGATAAATTGGATGACAAATGTAAACTCATAGGTGATATTTGGACCCAAATAATAGGTTATGAGCTTTTTTGTTTTCATTATCATCAAAGGAATCATTTCAAACCATGTAATCCATGGAATCTTAATCTGGGGAAGCTTGTTTTCCCTAATGTGTTCGTGAATGTAGAGTTGGTGAAATTGTTAGCTACCCATTATGATTCAAAGCTTAAATCCATTTGTGACCCATCCAGGAAACCGTTTGTACACATATTAGAAGATGCAATAGGAGAGGTTTTTAAGACAGAAGGGGTATGTAAGGAAAATATTGTACACGAAGAATTAGAGAAGGAATTCTGGAGGATGGATACAATTTATAAAGGTTGGAGGCTACCATTACACAAAACTAAATAGACTGGCAAACCAATTCCACTAGAGGATAGTGATGGACCCCCATTCCATGTTGAATTATTTGAGCTATATATGAAATACACATACTACTTGGTGGGCCAAGTGTTGGGAATGGAAGTCCCTGAATACACGTCAACTGTGCCCATGGTAATTTCAACAGATATTTAGTGCCACAACTCAAGGCCTTTGGACTATGCCTCATATTTTCAAAGGGCTTGACTTAAGATTGATGACTATAAAAAATAGAGCCCCTATTTTACATCTTAAACCTTATTCATTGTTAATGTGCATGGTGTTATATTATGGGTAGGAGTTAGGGATATGGCTTGAGGAACTAAGGGTTTCACAGTTTGACAAGAAAGGCCAGTTATTTCCTATTCAATTATGGACTGCTATCTGGGACAACAGGTTTTCTAACTCTTATTTTTTACATTTTGAGGAGTATTTTGTAAAACCATTGTATAAATTCTACAATCATCCATGTGATTATTCTTTGTCTGATGAAATAAAGAGTTTTCTTAGACCTAAGGATTTTAATGGGACAATTGGTCACAACTGGGGGGACTAGTATTGTTTGGAGGATGCTACCATGGTTAGAGTATATTGATTTGAGGATGCCCCATTTATTTTTCCCAAGACAGTCCCAGATAGGATTGCTTATTTGGAAATTGTTAGGAAAATGGACTTTTCTAGTGTTGTGAAATTGAGTTCCTTTGGAAAGTAGGCTTTTATGCCTAGTACTCTGTGCTTTGGTGATTTTACTGTACTGGTGAAGGAAGGATATGAATTGATTCTTGAAAAATTATTGCAATACAATATGAAAAAGGGACCACCAAGAAAGAACTTTGATCCAAAAGGATACATTAATTCTACTAAGCAAAAGATAAATTTTGGAGGGTATAATCATGTACCCTATCAGTTTGATGATATGATCAGGAATTTAGAAGCAAAAAGAGTGATTGAAGAGTATAACCAAGGATTGCAGGAAAACAAATTACTATCTTCTGGAGAAGAGGAATATAGAGATGATATGCCACAAATCCCACCTAATAAGATTTCTAGAGTGAGGACTCAGGATTATAAGTGCCCTGCTAGAGAATTGAGTACTGAATGTAAGGAAAGCAGAGGTGTAGAAGCAACTTTCCTAACACCAAAACCACAGGGAAGAAAGCAGATAGTACTTTTAATCTTCAAATTACAATCCAATTAAGACACACATGAAAGATTTACAGAAACAAAAATAATACACAAAGACAATGAACAACAGATTTATATGGGAAAACCCTTTCAAGAAAAAACCCACCACACCAAGCTGAATCTTTTTGTATTACAGTAACAAAGAATTACATATAATGCAGAGATACAACTCTCTGGTATTAGTTCACAGTAGCTTCATTCACTGTTCAATCTCTTATAGAAATGCTCTCAACAATCCAATGATATTCAACTCAAAATTGATCCCTTAAATCTTATCACATTCTGATTTTTATCTTCGGTTCATCCTTATTTGCCAGTACCCATCGTAGAAAGTTTCCTTTTGAGTGTTGATTTTTCCTTGCATGCAGTTCAGCTCTAGCGTTGCAACTGTTACAAAAAATCAAACCGCCTACTATTTGAATTTTGCTTTCTCTAATTGGTCCATGAGACACCACATAGGATAGTCAAACGGTCAAGGAAAAATTCAACTGAGTTCGCATTTCAATGAGACACAATAAGTGTCTCCTTGATGCCACAAGAATTCATATTGATATTGGTGTAAGTTCCAATGGTCGAAAAGATGATATAGCGAATGCCACAAGTCATACCGAAACCACCAATATTCATTTCATTCCTATTAGCAAGAGTTTCCTCATCGACAAGACTCATACCGATGCTCACAAGTCACAATGACCTCTACCTTGCAATTGGCAATACTACCATAGTTCACCAAGACTTCATACCAAAGTCTTCAAGTCATGCTGAAAGGAACACTCGTCGACAAGACTTTACCGCTTGCCAAGAGGTTACATTGAAGCATCTGACAGTCGGCAAGACATTCGTCTTTCACCAAGACATCACACCAAGTTCAACATGTCATCCTGAAGACCTTTTACTATCAGCGAGACTCTCCAAGTTGCCAAGACTTCATACCAAATTCTTTTTGTCACTGCGAAGACACCAAGTATATCCCCATCGGTGAGACCTTCATCAATCGCTGGGACCGAAACCTCCACCTTCAGTGAGACTTCACTTAGTCACTGAGAGTTCTTCCCGAGACCTTTGTGTTATGCCAATGACCATATGCTATTGGTGAGACTCTCTTCAGTCGCTAATACTTCATATTGAAGTCTTGTGTTACTCCGATGACTCTAGTCACTAGGAGTCTCACTAAAGATACCTAATACCAAACACATGTAGCTCTATCAGTGAGACATTCCACTCAGGAAAAGGTTATAGCAAATACTGACAAGTCACAATGACAACACCAGTTGGTGAGACAGTAGCATTGTCTCGGCGACATGAACATTTCAAAAGGATTTAGAACAGCTAGTTGGCCAGACATCAATAATGTCACAACGAATTTTCCCTTTAGGAGTTACATGCCAGTAAGAATTAAGGCACCTATTCCAACAATCTCCCACTTGACAAAGATCATACTGACACCTCCAGAGCATAATCAAACTATTGAAAATCATGGGCCAAGAGGCCCATTGAGCTAGCATGCCACCTGTACTTGTCTGTGCTCACAAGCTTCATCAATGCATCTACAACATTCTCCAGAGTATCCACTTTCTCCAAAGAGACCTTCCCATCCTCCACCATATCTCGTACAAAGTGATACTGTACATCTATATGTTTCATCCTGGCATGGAAAGTAGGATTTTTCACCAAACATATAGCACTCTAACTGTCACAGTAAATAGTAATTTTTCCTACATCAAAACCAATGTTAGAACACAAACTTTTTAACTAGATTGCTTCTTTACAGGAATGTGTAGCTACCATGTATTGTTCCTTTGTAGTGGACAAAGTGACTACAACCTACCACTTGCTCATCCAACTCCCTACACCACCATTCATCATGAAAATATATCCACTGGTGGATCTCCTGATGTCAATGTCCCCTACCCAATCAGAATCCACATAACCTCAAATACTGAGAGTCCTCTGTGATTCAACCAAGTTCCCATGGTAACACAAAGCATAGTTTGAAGTTCCCTTTAGATATCTAACCAATCTTTTCACAACATCCCAATGTGTCCTTCCAGGATTAGCCATAAACCAACTAAGTACTCCCACTGCTTGGGCAATGTCTGGCCTTGTACATACCATTGCATACATAAGGCTGCCAACCACACTAGCATAAGGTACACTAGTCATGTCCTCCATCTCAGTAGGAGATTTTGGACAGTCTTCAACAGATAGCTTCATTCCCTGCAAAACTAGAACAACTAGCTGCTTGCAATCAGTCATACAAAATCTCTCTAGAACAATCATGATGTACTTACTCTGACTGAGTCAAAGTTTTCTATTTTTCCTATCCTTGGTTATTTCTATTCCCATAATAGACCTTGGTGCACCAAGATCTTTCATTTTGAACTTTGCAGACAACTAAGACTTAAGACAAAAAATCATTAGCTTACTATTGCCTATGAATAGCATATCATCAACATAGAGAGCAATAATAAGAACTTGATCACTTTCAGCTTTGTAATATACACAATGATCATATTTTTATCTTACAAATCCCAATGACAAAACAAAAGTGTCAAAATTTTGGTACCACATTCTAGGAGACTGTTTTAACCCATACAGAGATTTCTTCAACTTGTAAACCAATCTTTCTTTACCTTTTTCTACAAAGTGCTCTAGCTAGGACATATAAATTTCTTCTTCAAGATCACCATGAAGAAACATTGTCTTCACATCCATCTGTTCAATCTCTAAGTCATACGCTACTGCAAGTGACAAAAGAAATCTAATAGATGTCAGCTTAGCTACAGGAGAAAATATTTCTCCATAATCAATTCCCTCTACCTAGGAATAACCTTTTGCAACCAGCCTCGCTTTATGTTTTTCTACACTGCCTTCTAGACCAATTTTCCTTTTAAATACCCGTTTGTAGCCCATATATTTTCTACCTTTAGGCAATGGCACCAAACTCTAGGTATCATTCTTTTCTAATGATGCCATTTCTTCATTCATGGCTTTCAACCAAGAGTTTGAATCAAGCATTTTAAATGCTTCTTTCATAGTCCTAGGTTCATTAGTGCTAGAAATTAAAGCATAGGCACAAGTAGACTCTACCAAAGAAAACCCATACCTATCAGGTTGCTTTCTTTCACGAGTTGACCTCCTCACAGGTTGAGGCTAAGGCAATTATTCATCTTCTTCAGAACTTTCAGAGCTACTTGAGCTTTCCTCAGTATTAGGTACATTTTGATTTTTCAATTCCTCTTTATCTAGTGTTGAAGGAATATCTACTACATTCTTTTCATTTTCTGATTTATTCTCTGACTGCAGATCCAATGTAGAAGACTTCAACTCATGAAAGATAACACTTATGCTACTCAAAACCTTCTATCTCAAGATTCCAAAGCTTATATCCTTTTATGCCAACACTATAGCCAATAAAAATACACTTTACAACTTTGTTTACCAACTTAGATTTTTTTTCAAACAGCACATAAGCATATGCCTCACAGCTAAATACACGAATATGTCTCAGAGAGGGCTTCTTTCTAGACCATGCTTCCAAAGGTGTCTTCTCAAAAAGAGCAGAGTTAGGAGAATGATTTACCAAGTAACATGTTATAGAGACTGCTTCAGCCCAAAACTTCTCCTCCAAGCCAGCACTGCTCAACATACTTCGTGCTTTTTCCATTACTGTCCTGTTGAACCTTTTAGCAACTCCATTTTGTTGTGTAGTGTAAGGTGTAGTCTTATGTCTTTTAATCCCATGATTTTTACAATACCTTTCGAATTCATTTGAACAAAACTCACTGCCATTATCAGTCCTTAAACATTTTATTTTCCTACCAGTATGATTTTCAACAAGGTTTTTAAATTCCTTAAACTGACTAAACACTTCTAGTTTAATTCTCAAAAAATATACAAATGCTCTTCTTGAATAATCATCAATAAATGACACATAGTATCTTGATTTAGATAAAGAAGAAACATTCACTAGACCAAACACATCAGAATGTATATAATCAAGCAAACCAGAAGATTTGTGAAGATTGGAATAAAATGAAACACGGTGTTGTTTACTATATATACAATGTTCACAAAACTCGAATTCAAGGTTACAATCTTCAAGCCCCTCAACTAGGTTTTTATTTTTCAAGGTTTTTAGACCTTTCTCACCAATGTGGCCTAGCCTATGATGCCAGAGCATTGTCTTTTCTGTTGGAAGTTTAACCTCCATGGATTTTACACCATCAAGAATGTTTCCCTCTTTTCCTCCATGAGTAGCTTTTTGTGACTTCACAAAGACAATATTGCATTGAATAGCTTGTGCATCCAGCTTATACATGGTATCAATACGAGCACCCTGTGCTAACACCATAAAGCCTCTAGTCATCTTGCAGTCATTTCTAGAGAACATAACATGCACTCCAATATCATTCAGCTTACTTACAAAAAGTAAATTACGAGCCAGACCTAGTATATGCATCACATCATTGATTCCCTTCACTCTTCCATTAGGGAATTGAATTATGACTCTTCCACGACCAACAATTTCCAAAGATGAATCACTTGCCAAATACACCTTTCCACCATCATAGTTTTCATACTTTGTGAACCAATCTCTATGAGATGTCATGTGAAAAGATGCTCCAGAATCAATTAGCCAAACATCATTAGATGCCCGCATAGCCAAGGCTGCAATGAAGGCATCTACATCACTCTAAGAAGAATCATTGTCAAAAGAGGTCTTCTTCTTCTTCTTCTTTTTATCCTCCTTACAATCCTTTCAGACATGACCAGGTTTCCCACAATTCCAGTACTTCACCTTGGACTTCTTGCTAGGATACTTTGATCTCCCTTCTAATTTCGATCTAGACTTCTTGTCCTTCTTTCCTTTTTCTTTTGATTTTCCTCTAACAGCTAGAGCCACCTTCGCCATCTCAGAAGATTTTCTTCTCATTTCTTCTTACAACAAAGAAGCAACAACATCTTCCATCTTGAAAGTGGATGCCATACTCCCAATAGCCATCACCAGGTGATCCCAAGAATCTGGCAAAGAACAAAATAAGAGCATACAACGATCTTCATCTTCAATCTTCACACCAATAGATGTTAACTATGCAATCAGCATGTTGAAAGGATTCAAGTGATCAACAATAGATCCTCCCTCTTGCATTCTCAAAGAGTACTTCTTCCTCAAGAACAATTTGTTCACCAAGGACTTGCCCTGATAAATAAATGTTAGTCTTTTCCACAAGGAAGATGTAGTCTTTTCTTCATGAACGTTCAGAAGAACAGAGTCTGCCAAATAAAGCCTTATTAGCCCCTTATACTTTCTATCTGCAAGGTCCCAATCCTCTTGCTTCATGCCTTGAGGCATCATTCTAGACACAACAAGCCACAGATCACGATCCACTAATATATCTTCCATTTTGAGTTTCCACAACTCAAAATTGTTCCCATTGAATTTCTCTATTTCCATCTTTCCAGATGTGCTCGCTATCTTAATTTGTAATTAAATTATCAGACCTCTACCAAACTCCCACTGAAAAAGAATTGACACACAAAACCCAACCCACTCACAAGGATAACACAACTAGCCAAGCTTTGATACCACTTGTAAGGAAAGCAGAGGTGGGGAAGCAACTTTCCTAACATCAAAACCATAGGGAAGAAAGCAAACAATACTTTTAATTTTCAAATTACAATCCAATTAAGACACATATGAAAGATTTATAGAAACATAAATAATACACATAGACAATGAACAATAGATTTATATGGGAAAACCCTTTCGGGAAAAAACCCACCACACCAAGCTGAATCTATTTGTATTATAGTAACAAACAATTACATACAATGCAGAGATACAACTCTTTGGTATTAGCTCATAGTAGCTTCATTCACTGTTCAATCTCTTACAGAAATTCTCTCAACAATCCAATGATATTCAACTTAGAATCAATCCCTTAAATATTATCACATTCTAATTTTTATCTTTTGTTCATCCTTATCTACCATTACCCATCATAGAAAGTTTCCTTTCGAGTGTTGATTTTTCCTTGCATGCAGTTCAGCTCCAGCGTCACAACTGTTACAAGAAATCCGACCGCCAACTATTTGAATTTCACTTCCTCTGATTGGTCCATGAGACACCACATAGGATAGTCAAATGGTCAAGGAAACATTCAACTGAGTTCTCATGTTAGTGAGACACAAGAACTATCTCCCCAATGCGACAAGACTTCATATCAATATCAACGTAAGTTCCAACAATCGGCAAGACAATATAGCAAATGCCACAAGTCATACCAAAACCATTGATATTCATTTCATTCCTATCGGCAAGAGTTTCCTCATTGGAAAGAATCATACCAATGCTCACAAGTCACAATGACCTCTACCTTGCCATTGGCAAGACTACCGTAGTTTGCCAAGACTTCATACCAAAGTCTTCAAGGCATGCTGAAAGGAACACTTGTTGGCAAGACTTTACTGCTTGCCAAGAGGTTACACCGAGACTTCTTAGTTACATCAAAGCATCCGACAGTCGGCAAGACATTCATCTTTCACCAAGACATCACATCGAGTTCAACATGTCATCCCAAAGACCTTTTACTATAAGCGAGACTCTCCAAGTCGCCAAGACTTCATACCGAAGTCTTTTTTTCACCATGAAGACACTAAGTATATCCCCATTGGCGAGACCTTCATCAATCGCTAGGACTTCATACCGGAACCTCCACCTTCGGCGAGACTTCACTTAGTCACTGAGAGTTCTTCTTGATACCTTTGTGTTACACCAATGACCATATGCTATCGGTGAGACTCTCTTCAGTCACTAAGACTTCATACCAAATTTTTGTGTTACTCTAATGACTCCAGTCACTAGGAGTCTCACCGAAGACACCCGATACCAAACACATGTAGCTCTGTCGGTGAGACATTCCACGTGGAAAATGGTTACAGCGAATACTGACAAGTCACAGTGACAACACCAATCGGCGAGACAGCAACATTGTCTCGATGACATGAACATTTCAAAAGGATTTAGAACAGCTAGTCAGCCAGACATCAATAATGTCACAGTGACTTTGCCCTTCAGGAGTTACATGCTAGTAAGAATTGAGGCACCTATTCCAACACTGAAGAAAGCCTAGATATAGACATAAGGAAAATTGAATACAGGTCATTTGTATCAGACAATGAATTTGTGAATTCTCGAGAGTTTAGGGATTTTTTGTATAAAAAAAAAGGAAAATAAATAAGAGAAATAGTTGATAATATTACACCAGGTAATGAGGAGTAGTTGTTAGATGAGTTAAAATTAAGTGTAGAGAGAGATTTTGTGGGTATGACCCTTGAGAAAGGAAGGAAAATGTTAGAAAATTCTGGTGTCATGATCTTTCCAAGATTGGACCTTAATTTTGCATGGGTTTTTGACAGTTTCCTTAGGAATAATAATGCCACACATAAGCTCAGTCCTAAGGGGGTGACAAAAGTATATGTAGGGTCTAAATATAATCCAGATGAAGGATCATTGATGATTTGGGATTTATATCCACCTCATAGGAAGTTTTTTGTTATTGATACTAAGAAATCAATAGGGCATGTTATGACTATGAGGGTTGGGGAGGTTGATCCTGTGACAACAGCAAAAATTGGAATCAACATAGAAAAACTAAATAAGGCTCAGATACAAATGTTGATCAAAGAAAAGGAAATGTATAAAATGAACCATGAGAGAGTGTTAAGAGAAAATGATTTCCTAAAATACATGCTAGGAGTCACAATGGGATCAAATAAGTTGTTAATGCATGGTGAAAGTTTGTAGACAAATGATCAGTGGGAAGGATTAAGTGCATATTCTCAAGGAAAATATGATGCACTTGTAGCAGTAATTAAAAAGAGACAGGCTAGCCTAGTGATCTGGTTGAGTAAGCTCTGGGGAACACATTCACACAATTTTAATATAGTATAGGAGCATAAGAGGATAGATGGAAGGATCCAAGAGAAGCTCCAGGAAATAAATAAAGGGATGCTCCTGATAACATGGCAATTGATACTGCAAAACATCTTATGAGGAAACACCAAGACTTCCTTGAAGAATTACAGGGGGATGCACAAGGATTAATCGATGCCACTAAGGAGGGATTGACTGTATTCTTTGATGATAAAGGTAGAATTAAGGAAATGACCAAGTGGAACAGTGAAAATGAATTAATACTGCAGGAGATTCTGAAGAAAGCTACTAAGAAAGATACAACGTTGGATGAAGCATGCGAACAAAAGGAGAAGATGGTGAAAATGGAGATCACAATTCAGAATGTGTTGGGAGATGCAGATACACATGACCGTTGGGACTACTTGGATCACTTGTCAAAGATTCACATATGGCTTAATAGAGCCTAATCACTTGTTTTAATTTATTTTTGTTTAAACATAAGACATTTCTGAAAGGATGTGTCCTTTCAAATAGTTGATGTATAAATATTCATTTTTTGATGTCAAAAGGATATAGGAAAATAGGAAAAAAGATACAGTAGATCATAATGTTTAAAACTATGAGACTATGATGCACGTTTGAAATTATTGAGATATCAATGAAAATCATTTGATTTGTGGCGTACTTCTGGTATCAGTTGTTTGTTGTGTTAATTGAAATTATTGCTAAAGTTTTCTCCAAGGTTGATGTTTTCTAGTTATTTAAATTGGTATATCAAGCATATATTCAGTTTATTAGTGCACACTTGTTGTATTTGTATGGTTTGATTAATTGGTTCTTTCAAAGAAAGATTAAATTTGTTTAGTCAATCATAGTAATTAGGGAATCTCATTTGGATCATTAATAAGAACTTGGTAATCATATTCTTGCATGTTTATACAAGTTGTAAACTCAAATTTATATGTCAAACAATTAGAATATCTGCTACAAAGAAGTTACGCATTTTAGATATTTCATTTGAATCTGTTACACCTAATAAGGCACTAGTCTCCTCCACTCCACCATTTAGTTTCATTCATTTTTTACATCTGTTAACTGAACATATTAGGTTTTAGCCTTGATCTTGCTTATACAATTTATACCAAAATAAAACTTATTTATCCACTCCCACTTGCCATTATGGATTAATTACTTTAGAGAACAAACACAAATCAAGTTTGCCTCATTCATATAGGTGTACCCGCCTAGGTCTAGCAACACCTGAAGAGAAGAAGGTCTAAGCCATTTGGTCTTGTCTGTTACCCTAAAATGTACCAAGATTTTGGCAACCTCTTGAGGTATTTTTCCTATGTTTTTGAGAGCTAACAAGGACAACATTTAAGATCTTGAAAATAGGTTACTATTGACCAAATCACCATAAGGATTTAGTGAAGTATACCAAGAGCTATGACAGATGTCAGAGAATGGGAAAACCAACAAGGAAAAATGAAATTCCTTTACAGTCATAGATTGCACTAGCACCATTTGAGAAATGAGGGCTTTACTTCATTGGCCCAATTTCACCAGCCTCTAACAATAAATAGTATATTTTAGTTTGTATAGACTATCTAACATAATGGGTTGAAGTCAAGGAATTACAATTTGCAAGAGATGGGAATGTAGCTAAGTTCTTATATGAAGACATATTTATTAGATATGGAGTACCTAGATAAATTATCACTGATCAAGGTCCTCAATTTACTTTTGACCTTATTTATCAATTGGTCAAAAAAATTCAATAATACATAGAAAATCAACACCTCATCATCCCCAAGCCAAAGGGTAGGTGGAGGTTAAAAATAGAGAAATTATGAATATTCTAACCAAAACAGTGCAAATTCACGGGAAGGATTGGGCATCAAGATTACCTGAAGCAGTGCAGGCCTACAAATAAATATAGAAAAAAATATAGTTTTCACACCTTATGAATTAGTCTATGGGAAAACAACGGTTCTACCAATAGAGTTTGAGTACAAAACACTAAGAACAACATTTGGCTTAGGAATGGATTTGACATAAGAACATAAAGAAATGTTACACAACCTAAATGGATTGGATGGAATTAGAATGGAGGCCATGCATCATAAAAAGATCATTCAAAAATAGAGAACTAAATGGCATAATCAATTTATAAAGGTGAAAGAGTTCACTATAGGTGATTGGGCTTTACTATATGATTCTAGGTACAAAGACTACAAGGGTGAGTTACACTCTAAATGGTTGGGACCCTATGAAATTCAACAAGTATTTCCCAATGGAGTATTCAAGTTACAAACTATAGATGTAGTTAGATTCACACTGCTAGTGAATGGAAATAGATTGAAGATATACAAGCAACCAACTTAGAAAGATGATTTTCTTCTTTCTCTAATACATCTATATGGTCAAAACAATGGTTTAGATATAGAAAAACTATCACAAGATAACAACTCAGTAACATATACTACTAGTTCTCATAGTGCCTCAATAGATGACCTACACAGTTCATCTCCAAAGGTTACTCAGGTATAAATTACTCTCCCACACTTTTAAGCACACACAACATAGTTACTATGATTCAAAATATTCTTCCAAGTATGCTTCATATTGCTAAAGGGACTTGTAGCTTCATCTATTAAATTTTTCATAATCCAATTTGGGCCCTATTGCAGTAGGGACCTGTAGCTTAATATATATGAGCTGTCACAATTTAGTTTGAGACCTGTTGCAGAAGGTACTCATAGTGCTATCTGTCAAAATATTTCAAAATTTTTGCTAAAATTAATTGCAGTTCATCACCTTTAAATCCACTTTTTCCCACACATGTTGCATTAATCTTATCATATCATTACATGCAACATGAACTTTCCATTACATATCAACTATTTTGAATTTCAAGGATTTGAACCATCACTTCACATCCCATCATTTGTATATTCTGCTTTAGTTCATTACACTCACCAACCTGTCATTAATTTCACCATACATTAATTAACTCTTGTCAAATCAATATCATACTATGGATACTCTTCAATTTTTCTCACACATGTAGAGTTATGTTAATCACATCTCATGGTACGCATACTAAACTAGCATAATTATAATAGGTTTCCAACACTTTCATTATGTATTTGCATTAAATTTTGCATGATATCTATTCATTACTTATATTTCCATACTTTACAATCACACCCTTCATCTATTTCACATAAATTGAAGTGTGTTCACTTCAAAATTTAAGTTGGGGGGGTAATATATAGCCAAATTTTTATTTTTTAGTTTTTTGCCACAAAAAGCCAAACATAAAAACAAACATATAAACTCTTTTTGCACCTACAACCTTTTGTTGTCAATTACCCAGATTCTGAGCTAATTTGAAACCAAATTCAAGTTAAATTAAGTTGATACCGAGGACAAAGGGATGTAACAATTGCAATTATAGTGGAAAAGTGCATGTGAGTGTAGCAAAACAAAGAGGGTTTGAGGGTGGCTGAATCAATTTTGAGTTGAATTTCTAGAGATTTGAGTAGAGGTAGAGTATTTTCACCATGGGAGGTGATATTATATGAAGAGAACCATCAACACATAAGAACATACTAGATGATACATTAATGTTTCCCATTTTCACAAGGGCAAGATGGTTGGATTATTTCTTGAAGTTGAAAAAATTTGATAAGGAAATGACAAGGCAGTTTGCAACTATGTTAGAGCATGATGAAGCCACTGTAAAGGGATTGAAAGTGGATGTCTTAGAGGTTGAAATTACATAAGTTTTTGGTTTATCAAGGTTTGGAGCTAAATACCATGTTCAAGATAATGTAGTTGCAGCCAGGGACAAGTTTAGAGAGCCAATAGAAAACCTAGATTCATCATCCCAAGGTACTAAGATATTGTCACTTCCATGGGTATGAACCTCATGTGCTTCTTATATCATTAAGTATATTACTTGTGATGGTAGACTATCTCTTTTGTACAATATGCATTTTAAGTTGCTAAGTCATCTCTGTCATAATAGATTGGTCAATTTTCCCAATTATCTCTATAATTTGTTAAAAAGAATGGGGTTAGAATATTAGAGGAAGAAAAATGATTCAACCTTATCAAATTATTGTCTAATAACCTTGTTAGTAAAAAGGATTCTTAGGATTCAAGATCTTTAGGTGTCTTGGGAAGGTTTTATAATTTTTAAATACATTAGTCACATTCTTGAGTAACCTATGGTTCTAGAAACCCTAGAATCACCTGTTGCTTCTATAAGAGAAACTGCTCCTGTTTCACCTACTGCTTCACCTACCCACATCCAAGGTGAACCTGAGGAACAAAATGTGCAAGATTTACCACATGCAGCCTCTGGCTAGCCTGCAACAAAAGAGATACCATCTTCTTCCAAAACACCTAAGACTAAGAAAAAGAAAGGTAGTTCTTCCACACCTTCTAAGGTACATAAGAAAAAGGATACAAAGGAAAGGAGATATACCAGGCACCTAGGTGTTCAGGCCACTTGAGGAAGAAAGGTGTTATGAGAGAAATTGTAGAGAAATAAGAAGAGGAAAGAAGGGACAAAGGAAAAAAAGAAGAATATTTTATGATGGTTGAAACTAATTTTGAAATGAAGGGAAATATCTTTGAGAATGTACATGTTCCTTTAAAAATAAAATGGTATGTATCCACTACCACTAAGTTAAATCAAGAGGATGCTTTTTTTGCTAATAAAATAAGAAAGATAACCCTAGTTATTCCTGATAAGGAGGGTTATGATTATACAAGGGTTGTGATAAGCAATTTTTAGAAGATAATTTTTTTTTTGGAAGACATAAATGTTAGGAAAGAGTTACAAGAAGCTTTAGAAAGGATTAAACAACTAGAGGAATTTGTATAGACTTATGAGAAAAGGGATAAAGAAAGGGTGATAAAGATATAGGAGTTGGATGAGAAGCTACAAACATATGGACATGGGGGAAAATTGGACTTGTTGGCACAAATTGCCATGGTTAAAGAATAGAGAGCTCACAATTGAAGATAAGAGACCCCCTACTACAAAAACCCCAACTTATCATACAACCTTGTCCCTTGGGTACCAAATATGGAAGGTTACTCAAAAAATTTCTCAACAAAAGGAAAATTAGAAAAAAGAAAAGAAAGAAATGATGGAAGAGCATGCCAAAATACTAGAAGGTAAGGAAATTGAATTGAAGAAGTTGGTAGTTAAAGTGGAAGAGGTAGCAAAAAAAGCTACCCAGATTGTCAGATGTAGACCCACATCCAAGAATTGTTCCTTGTTTCTATAGGAAAAGTTTTTAAGACTCCAATTTAGTAGGTTGATAAGCAACCTACTAGTTTCCATGAGTAGGAAATTTTATTTTCTTAACATTTTTGCTAATTCTACACTTAATGAACTGGACCAACTCTGTGAATACTATCTGCATAATTATGTAGTGTCAGAGGAGGTAGAATAGAACCCCTTGATGTTTTGGGGGGAATAACAGGTAAGGGCACTAATATCCTACTTCAAAAATGAGAAATTTAGGGGTGAAGTCATTGAAGAGTATGTGGAGAGAAAAATTAGTTTCTCTCCTAGTGAGAAAAGAATCCAAGAACCCTGATGCAATCATCGATGAATGGTTATAAGTTCTAGATCACAAGGGTGGAAGAGGAAAGATCATGAAATTAAGGATACATGATTACAATAGAATGCATACATTGACTATTGGATTGTTTAATCTTTGTTACAAGTATGTGCAAGAAATATGGGATAGTTTGACTCCATAATTTTAGAGAAAAGAGCCTCATTCAGTGTATAACTTTATGGAGATGATTGAAAGAGTATACAAGTACATTTTCATTGTTGTTGAAAAAACACTTGTATAGGTACCACTTACATTCCAGCCACCAATACTCCTTTATCTAGTGCTACATTGGACATGAGATAAAATGGAGGAATGTGAGCAGGTTGAACTTACCAGAATGAGGAGAATTTCATGCTAAAAAGGATTTCACTTGAAGCAGTTCAAAGGAGTGAACACTATCATGGATCTCCGAGAAATCACATTGAACTACAATCTCCAGCCCTAGTTGATTTTCCTAGGGGAAATTTGGGGGGAAATGATGAGTCCATATATTAGTTAGTTTTTATATCTTTTATGCATGCTTATAGAAATTACCAAGGCATTTATCCTATACATGTTCATACATTATGCTATCTTGTATGCCTATTATGCAAACCCTGAACCTAGTTTAAGTATATGGAAATATGATTATGATGTGATGGTTAATGCATGATTTATGTGTGAATATGTATGAATTGTGATTGAATATCTATTATTAGTCATGGTTGTTAGTATTGTGTGCATGTTTTGTGAACTAACCCCTTGCAACTAGAGGAGGCACGATAGCCTGCAACAATTGCAGGACCTAGCCCACACCCAAAGGAGTTCTTGGACAACAAAACAAGGGATGTCCCAAAATAAACTAAACACAATGACTACAACATGGAGACATTTAATGAAGGAGATATTGCATCATTATGACATTCAATAAAGACACTGGAGAAGGAAGAACCCTGTTACAATCAAGATTCTAACATAACTGATTTTGAGCATTCCACATTCTAGTTTGTCACAACAAAGTCACAATCCAACCTAGAATCTTATTTTCTAGTTGCAGTTAGATTTAACTGAATCTTTGTCACACTCTGAAATTTAGGGAGTGGTAATCAATAGTTTTAGTTTAGAGTCCTTTTTTGAATAAGCTCCCTTGTGCCTATATGTACAACTCGGTGGCTGAGTCTTAAGTTAGCTAGTTAGTCAATTTTCAGTTAGTTAGTTTATCATATAGTTACCAGATACTTTTAGTTTTTAGTTTTTATGCAAAATATATTTATTATGCAATTATTATTTCATGAATAAGATCTTTCAGTAGAATTTTATGTGATATTCTTGATTTGTGCAATGAATCAATTTGAGTTATTATGATTGTGTTGAATCTAAGGAGTTAGATTTGGTTTTAGATTAGTGAAGAAAACTAATTGAGCAAGGGCCACTCAAGGTAACTGTCCTCCACTCATTTCTTTTCAGTTATTTCATTTATGTTTTAGTTATTACTTCATAAACACAAACTGTGTTAAACAAATTCTTTGTGTTTCAGTCATTGATGAATGCATGAACAATTCCTGTTTCATAGCTATACTATAATTGTTAGAGTTATTATACCCCAGAGTGTAGAATAGGTTTAATTATTAATTCAGTTAATTTTCAACAATCACTTCTGAACAATAGTTAACTACAGTCTTATACTATAGGTACTCGTAGCCATAGAGACAACTTTACTTTCTTTACTGTTTCACAGTCTTATGATTTTCTAGCAAGTGTAATACCTTTACTAGAATGTTTAGGTAGTCCCAAGTATTTGAAAGAACATATAGTGGTAGTACCATCACAAGCCTACTAGCCCTGGTTGATAATTCAATGAAGGTCTTTGCAAATGTTGATTGAACTATTCAGCTAGGTTTTCCCTCTGAATTGTGTGATTGCCACCAAGTTTACTAGACACTAGTAGGGACTCTACAATATCCACACAAGAATGTTATTTTATTTGATTATTATATGTATTTAAAAAGAGAGAAAAATAAAAATAAAAATAAAAATAAAAAATACAATAAATTCTAACAATGAAAACCTTTAAGCATTAGTAGACAACTACAATTTGAAAATCAATTTCTAGAGGTTTGTAATTGAAAAAATTCTTAGTGTTGAAAATTATTTTCATAGTTCTACTAAGTGGTAGGTGATTGAAAATTGACTTACTAGAAATCACTTGTCATTAAAATAAATAAATAAAAATACTTATCACGTATTTGTTTCTTTATTTTAATGAACTAATCATTATTTAGGTGCACTCAATTGATTCCATGATTGCTTCACTCTATCTAAGAACTTATTGAATATCATGTATCTCACTTGTAGCAATGCTATAGCTTTTTGTGGTAAAAATTAATTTACATGGTTGTAGCAATAGCTATAAATTACTGCACCTACATTGCTTCCTATTCAATTGAAGTATTACTAAAATTGGAGGAGGAATCAACTACCAAAAGTATGATCTATGGATGCTTCAATGGGGAAAAGAGTTCATATTGCATAATTCTCATTTCTATCAAAATTTCTATTGTAACTCTTGTTGCCTCTCTTCTTGGATATTCACATTTGTAGAGTTACTTTTTGATGCATTAGCATACAAAGTGGTAAAAAAATTGGATTTATTAAATTGCAAGGTGATCATTGATAATTTACTTTCAATTAAATGGTATAAAATTTTAATATGCAAATGGTTTACCATCCCAATCCTTATAGGTATCTTTATTGTGCAAAAAATATCATAAGATTCTAGTTCATGATCAATGTCTTATGAAATTTAAGATTAGATTTTATGAAGATGAATTTTTATGTGAGATCATGTCTATGGATGTTTCTAATGTCATATTGGGTAGACCAAGATATTTTTATAATATATATACATTATGGTAGAGAGAATACTTAAAGGTTGATAAAGGATGGAGTGAAACATGTACATTTTGTTGAATGCACAAGACAAATGAGAGGGAGGGTGATTGTTGCAAAGGATAGTTGGGAGAATGGTAAATCTGTATGGGAATGCATTCTGAAGGAGCTTCGAGGATCACCATCCTCTGGTTGATACATGTTTCTTTTTTTTCATATTTCAATTTCATTTTTTGGAAACCCTTTTTCCTTGATGTCAAAGGGGGAGTGAAGAGTGAAGAATGGTGAAATGTTGGTGTTAGGGGGAGAAGTGTTGTAAATAAGAAGTTTAGTAAATATTCTTTTTAGCACATGTTGCCATCAATGACAAAGGGGGAGATTGTTGGAAAAATGAAGAACATCTCATTTTGTTATTTTTTGTTGTCATTGATGTCACCATGATATATGGGTTGCAATTGCAAGATCAATTCTAAATTTGTTCTGGTATTCTAGTCCAGTATCTGAGCCAGTATAATGCTTATATCCTTTGGTATTTTGGTATACCCTCCAATATTTTGGTCTGCATTTGTTTGATGGTGATTACTGTTGATAGAAGTTTTTGGAAATGGTTTGTGGATGCTGGGAGCGCGCACATTCAATATTTCACATACTTAGAAGCTCATATGGTGTATTGGTATTACTTTGTTGTGCTATTAGGTCTTTCCTTGTCCAACCTAATGGATGTATTGTAATGGTGAATTAATTTTTGTTATGCGGACATATGTGCAACCTACCTTAGGTCCATGCTGACTTGATGTAGCATGTTGGATGTTTGAATTGATTTTTGGAAAGATTTTGTGAAAGCTTGGAGCCGATAGTTGGTATTTTTGGTGAATAATAAGTGCATCTAATTAGGCCAACCTAATTGATACTTGCAGAGAGATTAGATATATATGCTCGATAGTTTTTGAAGATTATGTGTGGTGCTTGTGTTGCAAATGTGAATGTGAAGAAGAGCAAATATGATGAAGTGTGTCAAGTTAGTTTACTGAGCTTCATTGGAACTGAATCTACACTCACTAGGTGTACTTTATCAGTTCATTTTGGTCATAAGCCAATATTTGTCATTGTAATTCTATAGGTAGTGAGCCTTTGTATTTGGATAGTGAGTCCTAGCAATGAGTCACCCATTCTGTAATATTTTATAACTAGCTATACTATATTGTGAGCTAACACTCACCATGGTTTTTCCCATTTTTGGTTTTCCGTGTAAAAATCCTAGTGTTCATGTGTTTTTTGATCTCAAGCTCTGTTAATGCTTTTACTTATCTTTACAGTTGTATGCATTGGAATAATTGGATGGTATTTCATCAAAAAATTTAAGAAGATATTGATTCACCCCCCCTCTCAATATCTTGGATATTCAACAATTGGTATCAAAGCCGAGGTCACAGGTTCAAACCCCTCGCTTCTGCTGGGGGGATTGTCACAAGATGGTGTCCCTTGGTCTTCCATGTCCAACACAATGCTTGGGTTTGTGACATGGCTTAACCACCTCTTGTGGATCTTATCTGAATCTTGTATTGGGCATTGATAGGCTGACCTTTTGGTGCAATGACAAGGCCAAAAATTGATATAAAAGCTAATTCACTATATAAAGAGATAATAAAACTGCATAGTTGTCCTGTGGATTGTCTGACCGCACTTGATAACTAAAGAGGTGATTAGGGCTGTTACTAGTCTCTAGGATAAAGTTACAATACCTATATTCAAAACTATGAAGAATGGGGTAGTAACTAAACTTACAGGGGCCACATATAACAAGAGAGCTTTAATGACGAAGTCCATCACCAATCTAGATGCAAAGTATACCGCTATCATGATTGGTCACAAAATATAATTCACAAACAAAGAGAACTCTATTTCAGCTACAACAATTTATACTAGCTTTGATATGGTTGTAAATGACGTAGATTATGGCTTATGTGAGTTTCTCTAGCAATAGTTGCTTGAGAATTTGAATTCGAAAAAGAAAAGGAAGTATGCTTTCAAATTTGGTTTATTGATTATTTGTCTATTGTTTTATTTCTCAAAGATACTTCCTAGAAAGAATGGCGAAGTGTTATGGGACTCATTCAGATCGGTAGCACATCAAATTTTTGACTATGTGCATAGTTTGGGTGATTTGAAAGATCAAGAAAATGCTCTAACAACATTCTTTGTTGTATTTAAGACCAACATGAATGAAAGGGAAATGATTATGAGGAAAATTGTTGAGAAGTATAAATATGACATCATTTTCCATATTTCCTCTAATGAATGGGTGATCGAGGCAGTAGAACCCAAAACCATATGGATTCAACCTTTGGGATATGAGATTACAAAAGAAGAGGTTGAAGGTTATGTGCAAATACTACTAAAGAATCTGAAGGATCCTAATGAACCTATAATTAGGACTTATGCTAAAAATTCTATGGAAGTTCACTTGGAGCATCAGAAGCCCAAAATCATAAAGAAAGTGGAGAAAAAGCTTAAAGAAGTTGGATCCACTAATGAGGATATTTCCATTGAAAGGGCTAAGGGAGAACAGTTGGAGGTAGAATCTTCTAGATTGAGGAGATCTGGCAAGACTACTCCTGCTAAATCCTCTACAGCCCCTACAACAAAGATTGAACCTAGTACAACTGAGAAAGGAAAAGGTCCTGTTTCCTCCATAACGACTACTAGATCTGGGAAGAGGAATGAAAATCCTCCAATAGCCCCTACAAATAGAGGAAAGAAAGAGAAAGCAACAAGGGAGAAGAACCTTAGTGTCATAGATGATTAGGATGAAGAGGAAGGGGATCCTTCTGCAAGATTGGTGAGGAGAAGAAGAGGAAGTTTATCCTCTAGTGAAGGTACCTCTAAGGAATTTTTTGGTTCTAAGAGAGTTCATGTTGTATCATCTTTTGATGATGAGGAAGTGCATGAATTTGGTATCCATTTGCACAAAAAACTAGAATTGAAGAAGTCTAAGGTGTTTGGTGAAGCCTCTGTGGACCAGAGAGAAGAATAGGACAATCCGGTAAGTTCTGGTCCCCATTTTAAATTAGAGACAACTATCAACACTTCGATACATTTTGAGAATAGGCTAAAACCTACAATGGAATATTATGATAATGTTGGAGATGAGGATAAGAAAACTTCTATTAGATGTCATTCAATATTTTATCATCTTGGAAGTTAAGTGGGATGATATAAGGAAAGATGGAACTGAAAATTTGTGGGAAGCCTTGATGAAAAGGAGATCAGAGGTAGTTTAATTTGAAGAGGAAATCAGGAATGATGCATACAATAAGATTGGGTCTTCCCTGACCCGGATGATCTGGAATCCTTGAAAAATATTTGTGTAGAGATGTTTCAAATGAAGAAAAGGGTAAATATTTTAATGACAAGGAATAAAAAGATGACAAAGAAGATAAGGAAGGAAACAACAAAAGTGATCTATGAAACAACAAAGAAATATGGCATGCTTAAGGCTGATGAAGATGTTGCTGCTGAAAATGTTGAGGAAAATATTCCTCTTGATATAGGTAATGCAAATATTTTTGAAAACATTGATGTTGAAGTTGATGCTAGTGGTGAAAATAATCCTCTAGTAAATGAGAAGCAAAATGAAGGTGAAGCTGATCCTAAAAAACATAATGATGTTTCTCCAAAGCACACTAAAGAAGGAAAAGTAAATGACAAAGAAGAAAAAGATAATCCAAAGCAAGAGCAACATAAAAATGGAAAAGATGAAAAGGATGGAAATGATGAAGAAGATAACAAAGATAAGGATAAAGATGAAAATAAAAAGGAAGAAAAGAAAGAAGAAGAAGAAGAGAAAGTGGAAGAAGAAAAGGAGGAAGAAGAGAAGGAAAAGGGAGAGGAAGAAAAGAAAAATGAAGAATCTGATGGAAAAAATGAAGAAAGTCAAAAGCAGATTGTAAAATCTCTTAAGCATCCTAGAGAATCATCCTCTGGAAATGATGTTTTGAAAGGCTTGCTATCCAAGCAAATTAGATTCTAGCCAATAACTCCCTAGGAACTTCTACAACTTCCTATGATTGAAGGGTTTTTTGATGTGGAGAAGATGTGTCTGATACATAAAGTAGTGTTAGGAGATACATTATAGGCATCTGGAAGGAAGGAGATTCTTGAAACGCATTAGAAAGGAACAAAACTGATGGAATATTATCTTAAGGCATTGCAAGAGGTCATACCTGGTGCATCTGTTGATGCATCTCTTGCTCCTATTGAAAATTTGAGATCGTTTTTAGATTCTTTCAAGGAGTATACCTCTAGGCTTAATGAAAAGACAAAGCAAGAGGTTGAGGAGAAACTAGCAAAGAAAAGGCTATTGGAACTACATGACAAGTGTGCTCTTGCACACTCAAATGTTGAAAAAATTTGGAAGCCGTGAAGTTTTGTGAGTTAGAAGCAAATGTTGTTCTTTCTTATTGCTTGAATTGGTTGGATGCCACTCAAAAAATTAAGGTTGTTATGGATTCCATTGAGTCTCAGCTAACTGCTATCTCTGATACTTAGAATATATCCAAAGACAAAGACAAATCAACCTGGAATGCCATCATTGCACATAAAGAAAAATTCTTTGTCTTGCAAAAGTAGAAGGAAGATATTATCAGGAAATTTGATCAGTTGAGTGACTTCATAAGAGTGGAATACACTCTAGTTAGAAAGGCTTTGGCAGGAACAAAAAAACTTGAGAAGATAAATTTGACTCTTGATACTTCAAATGGTGAAGAAGAAACTCTGGTAGAGTTGGAATCCATGAACGGATGTTGGTTGCTACAAAGGCTAGTTGGGAGAATGGAAAATCTGTATGGGAATGTATTCTGAAGGAGCTTCAAGGCTCACCATCCTCTGGTTGGTACATGTTTCCTTTTTTTCTTTGTTTTCATATTTCAATTTTATTTATTGGACACCCTTTTTCCTTGATGTCAAAGGGGGAGTGAAGAGTGAAGAATGGTGAAATGTTGGTGTTAGGGGGAGAAGTGTTGTAAATAAGAAGTTTAGTAAATATTATTTTTGGCACATGTTGCCATCAATGACAAAGGGGGAGATTGTTGGAAAAATGAAGAACATATCATTTTGTTATTTTGTGTTGTCATTGATGTCACCATGATATATGAGTTGCAATTGCAAGATCAAGTCTGGATTTCTTCTAGTATTCTGGTCCAGTATCTAAGCTGGTATTTTGGTTTTCATTTGTTTGATGATGATTATTGTTGATTGTGGTTTTTGGAAATGGTTTGTGGATGTTGGGAGCATGTACATTCAATATTTCATGTACTTAGTTGCTCGTATAGTGTATCAGTATTACTTTGTTGTGCTATTAGGTCTTTCCTTGGCCGACCTAATGGATGTATTGTAATGGTGAATTAATTTTTGTTATGTAGACATATGTGTGACCTACCTTAGGTCCATGTCAACTTGATGTAGCTTGTTGGATGTTTGAATTTATTCTTGGAAAGATTTTGTTAAAGCTTGGAGCCAATAGTTGGTATTTTTGGTGAATAATAAGTGCATCTAATTAGGCCAACCTAATTGATGCTTGTAGAGAGATCAAATATATATGTTGGATAGTTTTTGAAGATTGTGTGTGGTGCTTGTGTTGTGAATGCAAATGTGAAGAAGAGCGAATATGATGAAGTGAGTCAAGTCAATTTACTAAGCTTCATTGGAACTGAATCTACACTCACTAGGTGTACTTTATTAGTTCATTTTGGCTGTAAGCCAATATTTTTCATTGTAATTCTATAGGTAGTGAGCCTTTGTATTTGGATAGTGAGTCCTAGTAGTGAGCCACCCATTTTGTAATATCTTATAACTGATTATACTATATTGTGAGCTAACACTCACCGTGGTTTTCCCATTTTAGGTTTTCCACGTAAAAATCCCAGTGTTCATGTGTTTTGTGATCTCATGCTCTATTAATGATTTTACTTATCTTTATGGTTGTATGCATTGGAATAATTGGATGGTCTCTGATTAGAAAATTTAAGAAGATACTGATTCAACCCCCCTCTCAGTATCTTGGATATTCAACAATCTTCAACCTTGAAACCATTCTCCAAGGTCAGCTATACACATCAACAATACAAATTTAATTTAGGTCGGCACCAAAATATTCCCGCAGTGGAAAGGAATGAAGGTAGACCACAACACACCTTGTCTAGGACCTAAATCCACTCATATATGCCACACCATGCTTCCACAATTTTTGCAAGTAGTGTAAAGTACTAGTTCAATCGTTACTCATGTAAACACCATTAAAATTTTAAGTACACACTTCCTTTGATCCAAAAACAACTTGCAGACAAAAAATATCACTTGAACACAATCTAGAATGTTCCACAAACACCTTAAGATCCAACAAACTTCTTTACAACAACTTTCACATGAGGAATGTACACACCCATTACACTCAAATAACTCTTCCATACACTGTAACTTTAGAAACCAACTTCCGAAGCACCAAACCTCAAACTACTTCAACTAAAGAAAGACACCAACACTATCAACATACCTTCAGATCTTCAAGACCTGAAACCAAATTGAGGAGAAATGAAAAGTAAAAACATTTCTCCTAGACACCTTTACAATACATAGTTCACACACTGGTGAGCACAACTTCTTTTGCAAAATGATCCAACACACCAAATTTTGAATACAACACCTTGGAATACCTCTAATCAACATATCTAAAATGCATAGATAGATCTTCAACCTAGAAGAAATGCAAAGCAACACCAGAACACTACTCTGCAACCCAAAACAATACGAAATTACATTGTTTCCTCTTTTCATCAATTTTTCAAAAGAACTTGGAAAAAAATCTCTAGAGGCACATCCTCATCATCTTCAGTACTTCTAGAACCAACTACAATCTAGCAGCTCAACCATACATCCATAGACAAAATCAACACTAGATGTTGACACCAGTAGCTTACTAATGTCAACATAATGCAACTAATCAAAGCATCGTTAATGCAACAACATAGACAACACATAATATTGTAACAACCTTCTCATAAATCACAAGATTTTTGACATAAATGATAACATCAACTACTCATACTTGCAACACATTTTCCATTAAAAGAGGAAGGTGAGGCTTGAATAGTATTTCTAAAGTAATTTTAGTAAATGGTGACTTTTGAAGAATTTTAAAAAGGAGAATATTTATTTTTATATAATTCCCAAGTGTATGCAAGTGAAGAAGACCATAGAAATTAATTTGGTGATATACTATGATATTATTTTTATATAAAATACTTGAAGTGTTATTAATATTGAGAAAGATAATTCATCATATAGATATGATTCCAAGACCAAGTTTACCTAAGAAGGAATATTTTAGATCATTAGTGTTGTAAGTGGAGAGTTGAATATGCAAGTTTAAGAGTTTTTGATGAAGGGATTGATTAGAGAAAGTTTGATTCTATATACAAAGTAATAAATATGTCTAATATCAAGTATATATTTTTCTTACCAAGGATGGATGATCTTATAGATTGTTTGAGCAACACAAAGTAGTTCAAAAAGATATGTTTGAAAAGTGAGTATCATCATGGTAGAATTAGAGAAGGATATGAGTGAAATATTAAATTTTAGACTAACGAAGGTTTATGTAACACCCCCACCAAGGAACCCCAGAGGACAACACTAAACTAGGTCAAATTAACAAAATAATTTTTTTATTCAAAACAAGAATAGAATGCATAACATAACATGATATACTAATATAAACCTAGGTCCTCCAAGGTTCCTCGACTGTGCTACTCACAAACTAAGAATCAAGATTACTGGAAACATTTCATCAATGATAAAAGATGCATGATCGATCTAACATACAAGGTTCATTTTAAAGCACCACATTAAATGATTCTACATGACGACTGATAATCAACATTAAAATCATTTCTAACTATCATATGACCATGCATTACTTTAGAATACTATTTACAAGATGAAATCATCAATAATTGTTACATTATTACAATATTTACAACAATGCTTCCCCTAGTCCTTATGGGAAGATAACATCAAGAGATACAATCCAATATACAAATACATGAAAGGGATGCCTTCATAACAACAACAACAACTAGATTCCATAGTGCGATGATCAATCAACACGCTCATGAACATGCAGCAAGAATACCCAATGGAGAAAAGCACCAACCTCTCGACCATGTGAAACCCTAAGGTCCACCCTCTATGCTAGGAGATAACACAAGGTTCCAAAACAAATAGAAAAACTAGGAAACAACATGCCAACACAATCAAGGGTTATACATGGCTACAACACCCACATCACTACAACACTTAGTTTACTTCCAAAGATACTCATACAATAGAATGAGGAAATACAACTAGGGAATGCTAGGCTACAATAGGGAGGAGTGTCATCACATAGCTTGATATGGGTTATTGTAGACACCACTTTAGGTTTCATCCCCCATTGAGATCCAATCCCTTACTTGCAACTAGGAAACCCTACACATCAAGCAAGGTATTGACCATCTTGCACACTTATCATAATCACATGAACCCATACCTAAATAGGAGGCAACACCCTTATGGTTTACATTTCACACAATACACATGTCCCACAACATAGCCAACCACTTTCGAGGTTAAACCACCCTAAGGACCATTCACACATAATATACCCCCTCCTAGGTCTCTGGAAACCAACCTTAAACAACTTTAACCAAATGACACCCACTTTCAATAATTACATATACACTTAATCCAATAGGCAAGACAATCAATTAATCATAACCATGATGACATTCACAAACTCATGCAATGAAACATACAATTTAACAATTTAAAATCTAATTACACAAATATTTATATTGTTATTAATTAATCCACAAATCACTCAATGAAATAACCAATATCATAATAATGCTCACATAACTAACTTTTAAATTAACATCACAAAAGTTAGATATAAATCTAGTCAATTTTCCTATCATAAAGGTATGACAATTAACTGAGTTATCTTTACATTATTTCCAACACAAATTAACCTAGTTAACTTTTCATTTAACTTTTAAGTAAACAAAATTGTTGATAGGTGTTTTAGCACTTTCTCAATATAGGTAGTGCATAAGTGCACTACCTCTCTTGAAAGACAATCTCCAACAACAGGTTCCTGAAAATCACCCCAAGGTCTCTTGGGTGTCAGGTCATAACGTGCTTGGAATCTCTTAGTTGTTTTGATGTGATTTTGTTGGTAATCACAGGGAAGACTTACAGAGTTAATCTGGAGGGAAGTTGGATCTTAAAATGGAGTCTTTGAGATGGGGAAGTGAGTGTGAAATTGCTATAGGTTCAAACAACAGTCTTAAACTCCTATTTCAACTTGAGATTTGGCTTTTACAATGTGCAATGAACTTTAGCATAGGTTACTTATAAAAAAAAGGAAAAAGGGAAGGGAGGAGAGGAGGTTCCCGGATCCGAAATAGCAACAACATACAAAACTTATAAACAACAAAGTAAATCTACTCAAATTAACTATGGGAGAAGAACCATGTAACATGCAAGTGAAACTCAAGAACCCACCAAAAGCCAATGAAATTCTATTAAAATTTTAGCAACATATCTTTACAACAACTCAACTCTCTCTTGAAAATGAGAGTAGACCCCCTAATTATAGTGTCCAAAAAGTAGAATGAATGGCCAAGATTCACTACAAACTAGGGTTTCACTTACCCCTAAATATATTACAATTTAAAATTTCATCTTGTCTTCTAGCCTATTTTGTCTTCTTGTGATAGCACTATAGCTCTTTTGTCTTTTGTTGATTTCCTTTTGTTGTAGCTACACTGTAAGGAATTCATCATCAATCATAGGAATTCCTTCATTCCTCTTTAAGGTGGCATACTCTACAAACTTGTTGATCAAGCCCTAAAGCTTATCCCACTCCAATATATCTAATTGAATCACCTGGAAGTTAAATTTTATGGATTTATTTATGAATTCATCCCATTCCTTGTCATATTTCTGTGCATTTTTAATTACCTACTCAGATTGAGCAAAGGCTTGAGTAGCAAAACACATGAAATCCCATGTTAGCGCATCCATAGTCCCATTTTCTATCTTCTTATGAAAGTAGGGCTTTATCTTTTCTGGATCTAGCTCAATGGTGGGAACATCAAATTTTGTCATTAGCCTAAGGTATTCTTCATAGGCAGCCCAAACTTCCTTGATCCAATCAATCTCTAGCTCCACCTCATGGAGAACTTGTTCTAACACCTCTTTTTTGTGGTCTAGGCTTAGTTTCCATGTCTCCACGAGCCAATGATCACCTTTTACCAAAGAAAACTCCTTCTCCCAGGATCCATCAGATACATTGAGGATAGCCTCAAGCTTGGGGTACGTGATCCTATATAACTTGGGGAAGTTGGTGCAAAATTTACTTATCCCCTCAAGCACCCTCTGTAACTCCAAGAATTTGTTGGCTGTCCTGACTGTACAATTTATGCCCATGTTTCTATTGTAGAGGACTTTCCTCAACCAATCCTTTGTGGCCTTCGTCCAATTATTTCTTTTCTCTAGTTGGTTAATGTGGTCCTTGGACAACAATTGTGGCAGTGTCGAGGACATGGTAGGGAGCTCTTCAACTAATGACCATTATTGAATATACATCATTAGGTTAGCCACTTGTGCCTTTAGCTCCTCCTTGGAAATCTTATCTTTATGCATTCGGTGCATAATAGTGGCGACAAACCCCTAGAGATGATCAATCTTTTGTTCCCTTGTCATGGTTCCTAGATCAAGGGTGGAGACATTGTAGCTTACCCATTATTCTCCCACAACTGGAGTGTCTATCTACACGGTCCTGGATCTAGATGCATCCATGGTCAGCTGATATCTGACCTTTGACTTCTTCTCTTTCTTTGTGCTTATTTGGGCTCAAACCAACATTGCCTCTAGGCTTTCCCTCAGACCCTTAGAGGTTGGGTTTTTCTTCTCCAATTATTTCTCTAGCCAATTAGGCATCTGAGATTCCCCTTTTGGTTATTCACAATCACCTTCCTCTTCATGGGCGTTGTTGGATTTCAATTTCTTTATTGCCCAAAGTCTCCTACTTTTTCTTTTCTCCTTCTTCCTCATCAGAATCTTGGATGAACATGGTTTCCTTTTATGAGGACTCAGTGGTTGCATGTTCTTTGGGATTGTCTTCCCCTTCGGTGGCCTTCTCTTCTTGGTCTTGCCCGTGTTCTTTATGATACCATGCTTCTGGAATTTTCTTAGTTTTAACCTCTTCCTCAAGCTTATCTTCTTCTTCTTCTTCTTTTCCTCATGTTGAGGCAACACCTCTTCATCATGCTTTAGGATCTCTTCCTGCTCTTCTTTTTCTTTCTCCTGTTGCCCCTCTGAAAGAGGCATTTCTTCATCATGTTTGGGGATTTTTCATGTTCCCCAGTTGGAGGTTCAATTTCTTTCTCCATTTCCTCTTCACCTTTCTTCTCCCTGTCAGAGGGTTGCCTCTCTCCTTCCTCTCCAATATCTTTGAGTTTTTGAGCCAACTCCTCTTCAAGGTTGGGATCAAATGTTTCCACAATGTACTTGGCACCTGGTTCGTCAGTGTCTTCCTCAGAGGACTATGTTTCTTATCCTTCCCATACCACTTCATCAATTGTCAGATGTTGATACTCAGGGTTTTCATGGTAATCATTTGCCTCCTCTTATATTTATTTCATTGCTTCCCTTTCTTGTCTCTCCAACTCTTCTGACATTTCCATGGTTGCTTTCATTTTGGGTGGTCCGGTTGGAGGAGTGTGGATAGGGAGATTGGCAACAATTTGTGCCAAGACAACTTGTATGGTTGGGTTCATCAGCACCCCAGATAGCTCTCTAGGAATTTTTTGCATGTGGTGGGAGAAGGCCTTGAGGAGTGAGAGAGTGGGCATTGGAATTGTTGTTGTAGCTAGTGGAAGATATTTTTTTAGAGACATAGAGGAAGAGGAGAGCAGAGAGGTGGTGGTAGAAGAAGAGTATATTATCATCACCTACGCAGTGGGTGGGGTGGAAGCAAGGTGGACAGAGATATCCACTGTAGGAAAAGAAGTAGCAACTATTTCCTGAGAAGCAGGCATCGGGGCAGTAGTTGCCATGAGAATGGAGGTAGTAGGTGGAGACTTTGTCTCCTCATCCTCTATATCTTCTCCTTTATGGAGAGGGTTCTCTTGGATGGTGGGAATGCTTGATGTCTTTAGTCTCTTGTAGGATTCACCTCCCGCTGCTTTTCTTGCATACACTTTGGGCTTGGGCTGACTTTCAGCCACTTCTTTTCTCTTCCACGACTTGGTGATTGGAGGATATTTTGAAGTTTCTCCAAATGGGGTAGTATTTGTCACATTTTTAGTTTCACTTTCTGGTTCATCTTCAAGCTCTCCATATGTCTGGGTGACCCCTTGTTTCTTCAATTGGGAAATCTTCCCATCAATCCATTCCTTGGTTCTAGCCTCAATGGGATTTGTTAGAATATCAAGGTCATTGACCTCTTTCTCGTTCCAATCAATCATCGGTAACAATAGATTGGCAACTACATTATACCAAGGATCCGTTATTGTATTTTCATCCTCCACCACTTGATCTGACACAAGGAACAAGTTGACCTTCTTCACAAAATATGTTGTAATGCACATTTAGTGCCTCATTCACACTTCTTTTTCATCCTTACAATTGGCCCAAAAGTCCTCAACATTATGCACATGAGTGTATTTAGCCATGACCATCTTTTTGAGTTTCCATAGGGGTCCATTCGTGGTCGGGTACTATGGAACTTTAGGTTATACTACACGAGTTCTTAATCTAATTTGACTGCACATTGAGATGTGTGGAGTTTTTACATCCCTTGGCCGAAGGAGAGGGGATAAGAAATCCCCTCGTTATGTTTGCAGCTTTGGAGGGCATGTGCATGTTGTAGCTTTCGAGAGAGTTCTAGTAATATTATCTAATCATTTGGGTACCGAGGTATCTTGTATGGTTTCTCTAAGAAACCTTTAGCATGAATATAATTAAACTTTGGAAATTGTACGAAAAATAAGGAAACCTGTCAAAGGAAGGAATTAGCATTGTGGGAGACTCTCCTTTCAAAATCACCCCCAAGTAATCTAATGATATGACCTACAAAAGCATCGTTGACTCTATAGTAGTCCCTTTTGAAATTATTGAATTGGAGCTAGGGATACCTTTAATAGACCTTTAATTCCCTGCCTGGTTATGTATTTGGTGCCACAAATAATCCCATGTATTGGGTATGGTCAGCAAGCAAATAGACAAGGTACGATGTCATATAGAAGTGCAAGGTCTTTTTCACAACCAAAAATTGTTCATGGAAGCAATTGCTGATTATTCCTGCCCAATAGAACTTGATTTTTCCCTGGAGAATCTCTTCTATGAAATATAACATCCATTCCTAGAAGTAAGCTACAGTTGGAAGGCACATGACTTTGCTTAATAAGGTTACCAAGTCATGGTAGTCCTCATAGAAGTCACTACAAAAGAGCTCTTGGGGCACCTTAACTACACTGCCCCTCTTCTCTTTCAACCTGTATTGATTGATAAGTCTTTTGCACTTGAGGGGGTCTTCATCCCACAACTCCTTCCCATCTTCCTTTGTTGCTTCCTCCATCTCCCTAAAGGTAGAGATGTGGAAGGTCTTCCCTATTGACTTGGCAGACAAGTCATCCAAAACATTCCCATCTCTATCTACTATTGTTCTAGATTCTAGCTGATATGCCTCCTTGTAGGCCATTACAAGCTCAAGAGCAATGAGGGCTAGTGGGAATCTGATAGCTTTAGCCAATCCACTACTTCTAATCTTTCTCACACTTTCTATGGTGGGGTTGATCCAGACCCTTTACTTGAATTCATCAATATCTATGTGTTTGATGTTTGTATCTAAGACCTCTTTCCAAGCTATGGTGACCTTGGAGTTGAGGGGTTCCCCTTGGAACTTGTATTTCATCTGGTCTTTGTCCTCTTTTCTTTGAGGTGCTTTGGCTGACTTCTTTCCTTTATCTTTCTCCACAGCTGCCTCTGAAGGTCCTGCACCTGGTTCCATATATCCTATGGGTGAGAGAGAGGTAAGCACATTCAAGCATGAAAACATGGGAAAGTTAGTCAAAATTCTGCAAAACGATAGTTGATCAGATAATTCATCATTTTAGAAGCCTAACATCTCTTCCATATTGATATTAACATTTCACAGGAAGGAGTTTCAGTAGTTTAGACTCAGGGGTGTGAACTTCCCTAGGTTGATGGCCATTCTAGAGCAGTTTCAGGAGGGACAATAATCAACGCACAATGGTCCACCTATCCCAACCTTCCCTAAGGTTTGATCAATGTGTGGGGTCCATCAAGGAGGTCGCTCTATTTTGGCAAGTGGGTCGAGGTCATTTTGAAACTTGGAGATGTTAAGATCATCTTTTCATCATGTAGGTACAACAAGATACTTGGATGTTTGGGGTCTACTATTGAAACAACATTGGGAAGATAGCGGCCCGTGGGCGGAGTTCTACCGAGCGGGACCCGCGGCTTCGAAAGGTAGCAGTGTAGTGCATTTGGAGTTTGGGCTTTTGGGTTGGATGAGGTGGGAAGACATTTTGTGATGGCCACTCAGGAAAGCAAAGATTAGATAGTGGTCGAAGAGGAGAAACCTGCACCATCAAGTCCGCCTGGAGGCTTCAATTTCATTCATCTATCTTTGGAAATTCAAAGGCAATGGGTTGGTTGGGTCATGTGTATCGTATGGACACAGATCATTTTCCATTTAGGAATGGCGGTGCTAGAATGGAGTTGTAGTGAGAAAAACCCGTAGGGGACAACTCAATTAAGGTTCATCATTTAACGATTTTCATTTTGGCATACAAGTGGACACCGAGGGCTCAGGACCCAAAGGATGAAAATTTGGTTTCTAGGAGCCGTTCAAAATGGCGAATTCACCATGGCAGTCTGCAGATGAAAGTCCACTAGGAGGGGCCTGTGATGAAGCTCAAACTTTGTCATTTTTGGGCAAGTGAAATTGATTGGAAGAGATAGGCTCGAGGATCGATAGTGGGGGTGGATGGTGAGGTTTTGCTATTTGGGATAGTCATTTATGCACTAGCAAAAGGGGAGCGGAAGTTTGTGGTGGACGACCCAACAAAGAAGATGACATGGATTTGGGTCGAGATGGAAGATGAGGCTGCGGAGCCTAATGGCAGAAGGAAGGGTCGCGAGATTCATTCAAAATGGTGGAACTTAGAAAAAATTCCCCGAATGGAAGTCCACAAGGCGGGATCTAAGATGGATAGAGTCTTAAGATTTTTTTGGAAAATTTTGAGTTCCTAGGGAGATTGAAACGATGGGGTCCATGCACCAAAAGGTCATGGTTGATTAGCCATTTGGAATGACAAGGCTAGAAGGTGGTTTACAGGTGAAGATCCATGCTTGGGGACTCAAGAGGGCCGATGGCTCTTCATTTCACTTCTTGAATTTATACTAAGTTCAAGGTGGCCGAGGAAGGGAGTCCTCCCACGAGGGTGAACCCAGAATAGATGGCTACCATTTTTAAGTTCAATTCATTTTCAAATTTGATGATGACAATGACGAGGGTGTGGGCCTACAAGGGACAAAGGCCCTGGTTTAGGAATGATGGTGGAGAGTGTGAGTTCCGTAGATGACACATGGATCGAGTTTGAAGTTTATCAAGATTTTAGTATGTGGGTTTCATGCACCCTAGTTAACTCTAGCTAGTTCATAAGTTTTCCTCTTTTGAATTCATCAATTTTGCATAGAAATCAAAGAAAACATAAAGTGGGACACATGACAAAAAATATACCTCTAAAACCCAATGAAGGTAGATGACCAAGCTATTAATAAAGACCTTGAAACAGTGAATTAACGATGTGAGAGCGACGGTGGTGTTTGTAGGGCTTTGACCCCTTCTCTGATCAACTGACAAGATGAAAATGATAGCTCAAGAGGGGGTATTTATAGAAAATGATGTATTTAATACACCCCATTAATGATCGTACAGAGCCCTTAGTGGTTGGTGAACGGTCAACAATTTTGAAAGTAGATGTGGGAAGGGAAAAACTCGGCAGGCAGATGACAGACGATAGTTAGTCTCTCAGAAGGTTGGCAATGGAGAACAACAATCATAGAGTTGGGTTTCATAGGGCGAAAGGACATCGAGCAATGGCCATTTTGAATGACCGTAGAGTGAAGGAGACCCACATGGGGCAGCCCAGCTGGGCAAACCTGCCCAACTGCAAGGACGTCAACTCTAATAAGTGAAGGCAATCAGCCAAGGAAGCCCTACAAAGGCATAAAGCCCTAAAAATTAGAGGGGTGGGGGTGAAACATGGTCAACTCAAGATGACTTCTCTAAAGTTCATTAACCATTCAGGACACAAAATAGGGGGCATGCAAAATGAGGTGGCAACTAAAGTGACCCAGAAAGGTGAAGAGAAAAGAGGGTCCCTGTTCTAAATGGGGTGTGTGTGATGAGGGCACAAAAAATGGCGACTCTGCTAGAGAACGCTCCTGAGCAGTCTAAGGATAAGTATTCACTCAGAACCCAAAATCTCTAGTTTCATAGACTAGAACCCTATTTCCTAAAATGAACTAGGAGAACTAGATCCTTAGCTAAATCAACCCACGAAACATCTCAGAAGTGTGTGCATTCAGTGAATTCATTCCCTTCCCTTAGAAACCTTGACAAGTGGTAGCTAATCAAACTGAGTAAGCTACATGAATCATTCAACCCCAAAAGTAACCTAGACATTGCCCCACTGCCAGTCAGGCATCCATAGCCCTAATGGAGTTGTTGTTGTGACCCCACAAACATTGATCTACTGCCAATCGGGCATCCATAGCCCCGGTAGAGTTATTTGTACACCCATATGGTTGCTTGATTTCAAAAAAAATCTTTTTCTTTTCTTTCTTTCAATACTTCTTTTAATATTTCCTTCTTTTGCTCAACCATGTAAGCATTGAAGCCTACTATGGGTTTGGGAACCACAGTGGTCGTTGGAGAAGACTTAATATTTTTTACTTGCTAATTCAGCATAAACAACTGCTATACAATTCTTTGGAAATAATTAATATGTGTTTTATGTTGGATCTAAGATGAACGTAAAAGGAAGATCAACCAAGGGTCGGGTTCTAGGTCAAAGTTCAAGTGAGGAAGCCATTTCATGGTAGCTATCAGAGACCAATAGTTGAGAGTAAATATTTAGCCAGAGAACACCAAGAGCAGGCAACAAAGTGAACCATTCATTGAACAAGCACAACCACCACAACAAGAATGAGAAACACCCTCATCAAATAAAAACAACTGGGAAACGAACAAAACAAAAGTGACATGAAACAAAAAACAAACCAAACCAAAAGCAACCTAAACTAACCTATATACACATATTTACAGGAATAGCTCCAGAAAAGATCAAGCTTGGAAGTAATGCTTTAGGTGTTGCCCGTTGATAGGAAATGGGACATCTTCACTAGTTAAAGTCTTGAGGCAGAAAGCATTGTCTTTGAGGATTTCAACAATATGAAAGGGGCCAAGCCAAAGCTTGTCAAATTTTTCATGTCCCCACTTCTTCTCATGGGCGTTGTCCCAACACAAGACTAGATCAACAATTCTAAAGGCCTTGATTTTGGCTCAACAATCAAACCATCTTTTGACTACGCTCTAATGTTTAGTGAAATTTTCAATGGCATGTTCACACACTTCTTCTAGGTGTAACAACTTAGCCAGGTGAGCTCTTTGATCCCCTTCATAAAATTCATTGATGAATTGGAGGGTGGGGATTTTCAGGTGAATTGGGAATATTGGTTCTAGGCCATAGACAAGGTGAAATGGTGAATCTCCTAAGGAAGCCTTATGACATGTGCGATCTACCCAGAGGGAAAAGCGGAGTTGGGTGTGCTAGTCCTTAGGATTCTTGTCAAGCATTTTTTTGATGACAGTAATTAGGTTTTTGTTTGTAGATTCAGCCAGGTTATTTCCCTGAGGATAGTAGTTGGATGAAAATTTGAGGGGAATTCCATAATCGAAGGCCTAACTGGTGAACTTAAGCAAGGAAAAGGTAGGGCCATTATCACACACTAAGGCATATGGGCAACCAAAATGGTTTAATATAAAGCTTTCAAGAAAATTCATAACTACCTTTGTTGTGCACTGCCTAATGCAATAACTTTTGTCCATCTGGTGCAATAGTCAGAGGCAGTTAGAATATACCTATGACTTGTAGATGATGGTGGGCTCACCAGACCAATGAATTCGATACCCCATTTCACAAACAACCTCACCTCCAAGACTGGTTGCAACAAGACAACAATGTTCCTTTCTTTAGTTGCAGTTGTCTAACAGACATGGCATATGCGAATGTGGGTATGAGCATCCTTGAAGACTGTTGGCCAATAGTAACCTACTAGTAGGATCTGATGCATGGTTGAATGACCAGATCCATGACCGGTGCCAAATTTGAAATGAAATTCTTTCAAGATCTGATCTGCTTCTTCTTTGCCAAGGCATCTCAGATAGACACCTTCATGGTTCTTCTCATAGAGTATGCATCCTTGTAGCATATAGCTACTACTTTTTAGTTTGAGGGAAAAATTTTGAACTCCTTGCAAGTGGGGTGAGCACTTTTTGTTAAGCAAATAATAGACAATGTCATCGTACCATTCCCCTAGGGAAACATCTTCAAGTTGATATTGCTACACCGTGAGTTTGGGTCCTACTTCCTTTACTATTTCAGCTATCATCTAAGTGAGGGCTTGTTCTCTCATTAATTTCATTGGCTGAATTTCCATGTCATATTCCTGTAGCAGGGTAACCCACTTGGCTCTTCATTCTCCCAGCTAATCTTACATTAGAAACATCTTCACAATGAGATCAGGGACAATGGTGAACACCTTGTTCCACAAGATGTAATTCCTAAACTTCTAACCCCTCTGACGAGAGCGTATTCTTATTTCTCCACATTGTGATACCTTAATTCAACATCTTTTAAGGGAGCACTCATAAAGGTGATCGAGTGCTCATTTCCTTCATCATCCTTTTGGGTTAGAATGTTGGCACACGAATGATCTGAAGCAAATGAATATATGTAGAAGGGCTTCAAATAGTGCACTCAATCTTGGCATCTTGCTTCAACATGGAATTAAGTGCCTTGACAATTTCAATAAATCCTATGATGAACTTCCTGACAAAGTTTATCTTTCTGAAGAAATATTTCAGCTCTTTCTTGCTACCTGGTAGCTAAATATTTATCAGGGATTGAATGCACTCGAGGTCTATGGAGATTCCTCATTCTAAGATAACATGCCTGAGTAACTTGCCTTTAGTGACTCTGAAGATACACTTTTTTTGGATTAAGGGAAACCCCAAATTCTCTACACCTTTGAAAAACCTTACATAGATCAGATACATGATCACTCTGCTTCTTTGAGAACATGGTCAGGTCATCCATATAGATGATTATGCAATTTTTGATCAGATCTTTGAAGGATCTATCCATTGCACATTGGAATGTGGCACCAGTGTTGATAAGTCCAAATGACATTCTCCTATAGGAAAAGGTTCCCCACTTGGTGGTGAACGTTGTCTTGTGTTGATCTTCATATTGCACCATGACTTGGTTATACCTGGAATATCCGTCGAGGAAGGACATCATTTGTGATCCATTAACAATCTATAATACCTCATCCAGTGAGGTCACAGGATAATTGTCCTTCTCTGAAGCTCTATTTAGATTATGAAAGTCCACACACAATCTGATTTCTCCTTTCTTTTTCCTTACCAGGACCAAGTTGGCCACCCATGTGGAGTGCCTAAGAGGAAAGATGATTCTAGCTAATAGTAGTTTCTACACTTCTTTGTAAATGATAGGTTCCAATAAGGCATTGATGGGATGTTATCTTTGTTAGAATGGTCTTACATCGGGCTTAAGAGGTATGGTGTGGGTGATGATGGAGGTGTCGTAAGTCTTCAAATCTTCATAGCTCCATGCTACCACATCATGATACTTTTGCAAAGGATCAATGATCCCTTTCTTCTCTTCTACAGTACATACCTTACCAATAAACACATTTTTGACTTCTTCGACTATTCTGAGGTTGTGGGTATCACACTAGTTGTTTATGGAGTCCTTCTTTGCTTTCTGGTCTTGATATATGATCTGATCTAAGTCAAATATGTGCTCAAACTAAACCATACCTCTAGGGATTGTATTGGTTTTAAGGTTAATGATCCCCTCTATATCTAATTCAGCTTCCTTGGGCTTAATTTCATCAATTATTTGGGTGGCGAATACATCGAAATTGGTGATGAACTCCAGGATGTGCTTATCATCATTGAATACTTGGAAATTGGTGACATTGTCTGGAATGGATGAGGTGGATGTCAACTCAATAGTGAATCTATTGAGGCCATACAAAGAGAGGGGTTGCAAAGTGTTGGCTACTTGAGCCAAAGCATCAGTAGTATGATTCTGAGAATGAGGGATCAATTGTATGTTGAATGCATCTAGACTCTCTAAAAGATCTCAAACTTTATGCCTATAGTTTTCCAACCTTCTATCATGGCATGAGTACAAATTCCTAACCTATTTCACTACCAGTTTGGAATTGCCAAACACTTGCAGCATTTTGAATTTCTTTCTCAAAGCCATTAAAAGACCATGAACTAATGCTTCGCATTCTGCTACATTATTGGTGCAATAAAACTAGAGTCTATGGGAAACAAAATAGGTCTTACCCATGGGGCTAATGAGTTCAAATTTGGCTCTAGCTCCATGCTTTCACTTAGATCCATTGAAGTGTAGCATCCAAAACTTGGAGGGCTCTTTGACCTCAAGGCCAATCATGTGCATCTATTATTTCTGGGGTAGGGATGGGCTCATTGTAGTTGGTGGCAAGTTGTTTGGATGGAAAATCCTTTTGAGATATGGCTTATCCTTTGATGTGCTCTACTATTTTCTAACACAAGTAGCATTCAAACTCCGAGTGGGAAACATGTGAACTCTGCACCAACTTGGCAACAAGATTTCCTAAAAAATTCATCCTTGCCCCCAAGCTGAGCTGATCTTGTATGCATTTCTCAATGAAATCTTGGAACCATTCTAGTAGTCCAAAATTACCATCTTCGTAGAACCCATCATATTATGATTCCACTAACATTTTTGTGCTTTGAGGTGCATAGGCCAAGTTAGTCAAAGGCCTACATTGCACTAGGAATACCTCCATAGGTAGTTCTTCTTCTTGAGGCTCTGATTCTTCCTGATAAGCAAAAGGGAAATAAATACCCAGCTCCATTTCAAAAAATACCTCATTAGTGTTATTGTATTTTGTGATCATAAATTTCATACGGGGTTCTCGGTCGATGCAGATCTAATTTGGCAGCCCTTTCCACAACAACCACATGTGAGAGAAATCAGTTGCAGCATATCCATTCAATGCTTAGGTGAAGTCTTGACCCAATATTATTCCATGTGTCCAAAATATCTACAACCTGGATATCAATAATCTACTGCACCCTCAGGTCTACAATGATCTGCATTGGGATACGATTGATCTCTCCAATGATGTTCACCTCTATTTTGTCCAGCTGAGTTACTTTCCTTCTTGAAGGTGTGGGAACAATTCCAAGAGCCTTGCATACAACCAAAGGAATGACATTGGCTAATGCTTTGGAGTTGATGAAATAGTTGTGGAGGTTCTTCCTGAATATCCTAATAGTGGTAATAAAAGGGGGCATTTCAAACCTTCCTTGGAAGAGACCCATAGGCGCGTCAGCCTGGGCCACTTGACCCTTTTCCTTTTCATTTGTCTTTTCCTTAGATTTCCCTTGATTTTTCTCTTCAGCAGGTTGCTTCCTAGCTTGATGGTTGGTGGAGGCATCCTTCTTTTTGCCTATGATTTCTTGGATTACGGGATCCTGTTGAGGCTCTTCAAAGGTGACTCTCTTGGTAGGTATTTCTTGTGTTACCATGGAGGGTGGGGTTCTGTTAATTACCCTAAAGAAGGCATTCCTAACTACAGGACTTTTAAGTAGCTCGAAGGCTAACACACTGAATTTAACCTTCTTGAACTCTTCTGCTACATATTCACCCATTTTCTCTATTTCAGCCTCAAAGAATCTTCCTATGGATGAGCTAGCGGCTTTGCATTTTTCCTGGTTATTTTTTATTTTTCAAATATTTTTTGGCACATAAGGGTAGCTTGGGTTTTTGCTAGCATTGGGGTCAGGTGGGGTACTGAAGTTATTAGGTGGAGTGGATGTAGTGAATAGTCCCCCTATTTGTTTATTTCTTAAGTCATATGAGGAGGCTCTTTGATGGAACATTTGCACTTCATCTTCACGGGACTCTTCTTCATCTATGGGGCCATTATCTACTAAAGTAAAGAGCTGAGACAAAGTTTCTTTGTTACTTACCTCATGTACTTCATTTTTGGAAGAGGCAGTCTCAATCTCGGGCTCATTACTCTCACTCCTCGAGAATGGGGCCTAGTTGACCACGATACATGAGGAATCATATGGGTTGGATAGAACTATGTCTGAAATTTTCATTGTCAACAACATTCTAGACCTCCACTTGAAAGATTTTGGTCATTTTTTGAAACTCAGGACAATCCAATTCAGAATGCCTACTAGTCTTGTGAATCCTACACCATCCGAATAAAGCAACCTTAATGAGGTATACTCCATTGGTGGTCTTCTCACTACTAGCAGGTTCATCAAGAGGAGTGGGAACACCCTCACTGTTGGGTCTTGTATTCCATGTTGTATTATGTATCTACGAGGGTCTTCATTTGAAATTTTGATTAGAATTTTTCCCTAGCTCATAGTTTAGTGCTGACAAGGTACCCACTTCCCAGTTGTCTCAGATATCTCGATTAAGATTGGCCTAAATGCTACATTGAGAAGCTTGTAGTTGGCTATTTTTATTTCTCAAGTGTGTCATCTCCATGGACATCTTTTTGATCATCTCCATTAGCTCATCCAACCGATCCTTCTCTGTATTGCTTGGTTGTGGTGTCTGATTCTGGAGGAAGATGGGTTGTGCTAAGCAGGTGGGAATTCAGGTCCTTGTGGGTATGTCGGTGCCTATGGCAGCTATGCATAAGTATGTGATTGTTGAGGCTGCATGTAATGAGGCACTAGGGGTGCTTGGTTCATGGGTTGCCATAGATGAGGCACTATGGGAAGTTGAGGCACTTGATTCATGAGAGGTGCTTGGTGTTGCAGAGCCTAAGTGAGTCCTTGAATCTACATAGGATGTGTAGCTTGCCCCAAGAAAGGAAGTGGACTGAAGATGTTCTATCCCAAGTTGGTGCTGGCAATAACTACCTTAGTGTAAGTGTCTACTAATTGAGTTGGATCTAGTCACATTCTCTTCACCAATGCAGCTATGAGGTTATCTAATGTTGTGTAGTAGACTGGAAAGGCAACAACATCATTGGGCACATACAAGGCTTGCAACCTTGTGTAGGCTTGGTGGAATCGATCGTTGAAGGAGTTGACCAGCTCATTGACTTCCCTATGAACTAATGTGAATTGTTGATATAGCTTCGAAGGGCTGATCGAGATCTTTTACTTTTGCAAGAAGGAATTCATTAACAAATCCCAAGATGTAATGGATCCCACTGACAAGTTAATATACCAATAAAAGACTTCTTCCCCCAATGAATAAGGGAAAAATCCTACATGCCACATCTTCTTGATTGATCTTCATGTCTTTTAGCGTTGTTTGGAATATCTTGATGTGCTCCTCAACTGTCCTCTGTGGATCCTGAGGATTGAACTTCCTATAAAAGCTCTCTAGATTCTTAGGCATGTCATGGTAGGCATTGAAGTGTAACAAAGAATTTCCCTAGCCAATCCATGAGGGGAGGTGAAGGTGGTATTTTTTGTTGAACAGTGATTTGGGGCTGCATAGGGGCAGTGGTAGTCGAGACTGTGCCTTGGACTTGGAGGGAAGGGAAGGGGGCAATACCCCAGCTGTGGGAAATGAGCGGTGGGAGAGCAGTGTGGTATGACTAAATGGAAGGGATGGAGGTGGAGAAATTCCATTAATTATGGGACAAATGGAAGGAGAAAGGAGGCAAAGGTGAAGGTGAAGTGGGTGGAATGGAGGAGGAAGAGGTTGTATCCCTGTTTTAGTTCTTCTAGCTCTTGTAGGAGGCTGTAATTCCTAAAATTCCCCTTTGTTTGGAGTAGACCTTAAAACTCTTTAGGATCTCTTAAGAGAGAGTGAATCACTTTGACCCAGCTTAACTCATACGCCCTCCTTCTAGTGCCAGTTCTGTTGATGGGTGTTTTAGCACTTTCTCAACATAGGCAGTGCATAAGTGCACTACCTCTCTTGAAAGGAAATCTCCAACAATGAGTTGCTGAAAATCACCCCAAGGTCTCTCGGGTGTCAGGTCATGACGTGCTTGGAATCTCTTAGTTGTTTTGATGTGATTTTGTTGGTAATCACAAGGTAGACTTATGGAGTTAAGTTGGAGGGAAGTTGGATCTTAAAATGGAGTCCTTGAGATGGGGAAATTAGTGTGTAATTGTTGCAGGTTCAAACAACAGTCTTAAACTCCTATTTCAACTTGATATTTGGCTTTACAGTGTGCAATGAACCTTAGAATAGGTTACTTATAAAAAAAAAGGGAAAAGGGCAAGGAGGAGAGGAGGTTCTCAGATCTGAACTAGTAATGAACAATGATCATGGAGGATTCTACTATGGACAACCTTCCTAAAATAGAATTCCACTTAACTAGATTACATCACAGTCTCATGAAATTTGTGCAAGATTCTAAGGACTATAGATATCCAACCTTTCATTCACCGTAAGCATGAATAAAAGATAGAAGTTTAGAGCAACTTTTAGTTTATACCTAGACTAACTTTACATAGTTATTTACCATCAATAAACAACAAAAAGTATGGACAAGGAAGGTTGCCAACACACAACAAAATTCTTGAAAACCAGTGAACAACATTAACTAATCTACTAACAACATGAAAAAATCATAAACAACAAAGTAAATCTACGCAAATTAACTAACTATGGGAGAAGAACCATGTAACATGCAAGTGAAACTCAAGAGTCCACCGAAAGCCAATGAACTATTAAAATTTCAGCAGCATGTCTTTACAAAAACTCAACTCTCTCTTGAAAATGAGAGGAGACCCCCTATTTATGTTGTCCAAAAAGTAAAATGAATGGCCAAGATTGATTTGCATTGTGTGACCAAGATTCACTACAAACTAGGGTTTCACCTACCCCCAAATATATTACAATTTAAAATTACATCTTGTCTTCTTGTGGCAACATAATAACTCTTTTGTCTTTTGTTGATTTCCTTTTGTTGTAGCTACACTGTAAGAAATTCATCATCAATCAAAGGAATTCCTTCATTCATGTTTAAGGTGGCATACTCTACAAACTCGCCGATCAATCCCCAGAGCTTATCCCACTCCAATATATCTGATTGGATCACCCTGTGCATTTTTAATTACCTGCTTAGATAGAGCGAAGGATCGAGTAGTAAAACCCATGAAATCTAGTGTCAGCGCATCTGCGGTCCCATTTTCTATCTTCTTAAGAAATTAGGGCTTTATATTATTTATATATAGCTTGACGGCAGGCACATCAAAGTCTATCATCAGACTAAGGTATTCTTCACAGGCAGCCTAGACTTCCTTGATCCAATCAATCTCTAGCTCCACCTCATGGAGCACTTGTTCTAACACCTCTTTTCTATGATCTAGGATCAGTTTCCATGTCTCCATGAGCCAATGATCATCTTTTACCAAAGCAAACTCCTCCCAAGATCCATCAGGTACCTTGAGGATAGCCTCAAGCTTGGGATACGTGATCCTATATAACTAGGGTAAGTTTGTGCAGAATTTCCTTATCCCCTCAAGCACCCTCTGCAACTACAAGAATTTGTTGGATATCCTGACCATACCCCTTATGCCCATGTTTTCGTTGTAGACTACTTTCCCAAACCAATCCTTTGTGGCCTTTGTCCAATTCTTTCTTTTCTCTAGTTGGTCAATATGGTCCTTGGAAAACAATTGCAGTGGCACCAAAGATGTGGTAGGGAGCTCTTCAACTGATGACCATTGTTGAATATACACTATTAGGTCAGCCACTTATGCCTTCAGCTCCTCCTTGGAAATCTTATCTTTGTGCATTTGGTGCACAATAGTGGCAATGGACCCCTGGAGCTAATCAATCTTTTGTTCCCTTGGCGCGGTTCCTAGATCAAGGGTGGAGACATTGTAGCTTACCCCTTCTTCTCCCAAAACTAGAGTGGCTATCTGCACAGTGCTAGATCCAAATGCATCCATGGTCAGCTGATATCTAACCTTTAGATTCTTCTCTTTCTTTTTGGTTATTTTGGCTCGAGCCAAGATTTCCTATAGCCTTGCCCTCAGATTCTTTGAGGTTGGGGTTTTCTTCTCCAAATTTTTCTCTAGCCACTCAGGCATCTGAGATTACCCTTTTGGTGATTTGCAATCACCTTCCTCTTCATGGGTGTGTTGGATTTCAATTTATTTATTGCTCAAAGTCTCCTACTCTACCTTTTCTCCTTCCTCATCAGAATCCTGGATGAACACGGTTTCCTTTTCTAGGGACTTAGTTGTTGCATGTTCCTTGGGGTTGTCTTCCCCTTCGGTGGCCTTCTCTTCTTGGTCTTGTCTGTGTTCTTTATGATGCCCCACTTCTAGACTTTTTTTAGTTTCAACCTCTTCCTCAGGCTTATCTTCTTTTTTTTCTTCCATTTCCTCATGCTAAGGCAACACCTCTTCATCGTGCTTTAGGCTCTCTTCCTAATCTTCTTTTTCTTTCTCTTGTCGCTCCTCTAAAAGAGGAATTTCTTCATCATGTTTGGGGATTTTTTCATGTTCCCCGGTTGGAGGTTCAGTGTCATCCTCCATTTCCTCTTCATCATTCTTCTCCTCATCAGAAGGCTACCTCTCAACTTCCTCTCCAACATCTTTGAGTTGTTGAGCCAACTCCTCTTCAAGGTTGGGATCAAATGTTTCCACAATGTACTTGGCACTTGGCTCATCAGTGTCTTCCTCAGAGGACTATCTTTCTTCTCCCCCCCGTACCACTTCATCAATTGTTAGATGCTGATACTCAGGGTGTTCATGGTAATCATCTTCCTCCTCTTCTATTTATTTCATTGCTTCCCTTTCTTTTCTATCCAACTCTTCTGATATTTCCATGGTTGCTTTCATTTTGGGTGGTTCGGTTGGAGGAGTGTGGATAGGGAGATTGGAAATAGTTTGTGCCAAGGCAGCTTGTATGGTTGGGTTCATCAACACCCTAAATAGCTCTGTAGGAATGTTTTGCATGTGGTAGGAGAAGGCCTCTAGGAGTGAGAGCGGGCATTGGAATTGTTGTTGTATCTAGTGGAAGAGATGTTGTCAGAGACATGGAGGAAGAGGAGAGTGGAGAGGTGGTGGAAGAAGAAGATTCTATTATCATCACTTTTTGTAGTGGGTGGGGTGGAAGCAAGGTGGATGGAGATATCCACTACAGGTGGAGAAGTAGCAACTACTACCTGAGAAGCAGGCATTGGGGCAGTAGTGGTCATGAGAATGGAGGCAATAGGTGGAGACTTTGGCTGCTCGACCTCTATATATTCTCCTTCATGGAGAGGGTCCTCTTAGACGGTGGGCATGCCTGATGTCTTTAGGCTCTTGGATGATTCACCTTCCACTGCTTTTGTTGCATACACTTTGGGCTTGGGATGGCTTTCAACCACTTCTTTTCTCTTCCTTGACTTGGTGTCTGGAGGAGATTTTGAATTTTCTCCAGATGGGGTAGTAGTTGTCCCACTATCAATTTCACTTGCTGATTCATCTTCAAGCTCTCCATAGGTCAAGGTGACCCCTTGTTGCTTCAATTGGGAAATTTTCCCATCAATCCATTCCTTGGTTCTAGCCTCAATGGGCTTTGTCAGAATATCAAGGTCATGGACCTCTTGCTCGTTCCAATCAATTAGCGATAATGGTAGATTGGAAAATGCATTATACTGAGGATCCATTACTGTATTTTCATCCTCCACCACTTGATCTAGCACAGGGAACAAGTTGAAATTCTTCAAAAAATACATCATCATGTGCATGTAGTGCCTCATTCACATTTTTTTGTCATCATTGTAGTTGGCCCAAAAGTCCTCAACATTATGCACATGAACATATTGAGCCGTGACCATCTTTTTGTGTTTTCCATAGGGGTCCATTCGCAGTCGAGTAGTGTGGAACTTCAGGTTATACTCCATGAGTTCTTTATATGAATTTTATGCACATTGAGATGTGTGGAGTTTGTACATCCCTTAGCTAAAGGAGAGGGGATAAGGAATCCCCACCATATGTTTGTTGCTTAGGAGGGTGTGTGCATGCTACAACTGCCAAGAGAGTTCTAGCAATATTATCTGGTCATTCGAGTACCGGGGAAGCTTGTATGGTTTCTCTAAGAAATCTTCAACACGAATATAGGTAAACTTTGGAAATTGTATGAATAAGAAGGTGAACTGTCAAAGGAAGGCATTAGCACTGTGGAAAACTGTACTTTCAAAATCACCCCCAAGTAATATGATGATATGACCTATGAAAGCGTCGTTGACTCTGCAATAGTCCCTTTTGAAATTCCTGAATTGGAGCTGGCGGTACCTATCATAGACCTATAATTCCCTACCTAGTTCTGTATTTGGTGCCACAAATAATCCCATGTATTGGGTATGGTTAGTAAGAAAATAGACAAGGTAAGATGTCATATAGAAGTACGACTTCTTTTTCATAGCCACAAATTGTTCGTGCAAGCAATTGTTGATTATTCCTGCCTAATAAAACTTGGTTTTTCCCTAGAGGATCTCTTCCATGAAATATAGCATCCATTCCTAGAAGTAATCTATAGTTGGAAGGCCCATGACTCTGCTCAGTAAGGTTACCAAGTCATGGTAGTCCTCATAGAAGTCACTACAGAAGCGCTCTTGGGGCACCTTAACTACATTGCCCCTCTTCTCTTTCAACCAATATTGATTGATAAGTCTTTTGCACTTGAGGGGGTCTTCACCCCACATCTCCTTGCCATCTTCATTGGTTTCTTCCTCCATCTCCCTGAAGGTAGGGATATGGAAGGTCTTCCCTATTGACTTGGTAGACAAATCAGCCAAAACATTCCCATCTCCATCTACTATTTTTCTTGATTCTGGCTGATATGCCTCCCTATAAGCCATTACAAGCTCGGGAGCAATGAGGGATGGTGGGAATCTAACAACTTTAGCCAATCCACTAGTTCTGATCTTTCTCTCACTTTCTATGGTGGGGTTGATCCAAACCCTTTTCTTGAATTCATTGATATCTACATGTCTAATGCTTGTATCTGAGACCTCTTTCCATGCTATGGTGACCTTGGAGTTGAGGGGTTCCCCTTGGAACTTGTATTTCATTTGGTCTTTGTCCTCTTTGCCTCAAGGTGCTTTGGCTGACTTATTTCCTTTATCTTTCTCCACGACTTCCTCCAAAGGTCTTGCCCCTAGTTCCATATATCCTACGTGCAAGAGAGAGGTAAGCACATTGAAGCATGAAAACATGGGAAAGTTAGCCAAAAGCCTACAAAATGGAAGTTGATCAGATAATTCATCATTTAAGAAGCCGAACATCTCTTTCATATTGATATTAACATTTCACAGGAAGGAGTTTCAACAGTTTGGACCCAGGGGTGTGGACTTCCCTAGGCTGATGGTCATTCTAGAGTAGCTACAGGAGGGATGACAATCAAGGCACGATGACCCACCTGTCCCAACCCACCATAAGGTTTGATCAATGTGTGGGGTCCATCAAGGAGGTCACTCTATTTTGGCATGTGGTTCAAGTTCATTTTGAAATTTGGAAGCATTAAGATCATCTTATAGGCATGTGGCTACAACAAGATACAAAGTCAGGGTCTGCTATGGAAACGACATTGGGAAGACAACGACCTATAGGAAAAGTTCCACTGGGAAGGACATGTGGCTTTGAAAGGTAGTAGCATAGTGCATTTGGAGTTTGGGCTTTTGGGTCGGATGAGGCAAGAAGATGTTTGGTGATGGCTGCTCGTGATGATGAAGATCAGACGGCACCCTAGGAGGAGAAACCCGCAACATTAGTTTTGCCAGGAGGATTCTGTTTCATTCGTTTATCATTGGAAATTCAAAGGCAATGGGTAGGTTAGGTCCCATGTAGAAAATGAAAGTGAATCATTTTCCATTTAGGAATGACAGGGCTAGGATGGAGTTACAGTGATGATAGCCTACGGGGGATGGCCCGCTTAAGGTTCATCATTTAACAATTTTCATTTTGGCATACAAGTGGACACTGAGGGCTCGAGACCTGAAGGGCAGAAAGTTAATTACTAGGAGCTGTTTAGAATGATGGATTCACCATGACATTCTATGGATGAAATTCCACTAGGAGGGGCCTGCGATGAAGCTTAGACTTTGTCATTTTGGGGCAAGTGAAATTGATTGGCAAAGACAGGCTCAAGACTCAACGGTTGGGTGGACAGTGAGGTTTTGTTGTTTGGGATAGTTGTTTATGCATTGACGAAAGGGGAGTGGAAGTCCGTGGTGGATGACTCGAAAAAGAAGATCACTTGGATTTGGATTGAGACGGCGGATGAGGTTCCGGAGCCCAATGGGGGGATGGAAGGGTCGTGAAAGCCATTCAAAATGGTAGAACTCAGACAAAATTCCCCGAACAAAATTTTGCAAGGTGGGATCTAGGATGGATCGAGACTTAAGATTGTTTTTGGAAAAGTTTGAGTTCCTAGGGTGATTGAAAGGATGGGGTCAGTGCACCAGAAGGTCATGGTTGATTATCCATTTGGAACATCAAGGCTAGAAGGCAGTTTGCAAGTGGAGATCTGCACTTGGGGACCCGAGAGGGTTGATGGCTCTTCATTTCACTTTGTGACTTTATACTAAGTTTGAGGTGGTCAAGGAAGGGAGTCCTCCTGTGAGGGTAGACCCAGAATAGATGGCTACCATTTTAAAGTTCAATTCATTTTCAAAGTTGATGATGACAATGGCGAGGGTTCGGGTCCACAAGGGACAAAGGCCTTGGTTCAGGAACAGTGGTAGAGAGTGCGAGTTTCGTGGATGTTGCATGGATCGAGTTTGTGGGTTTCATGCACCCTAGTTAACTCTATCTATTTCATAAGTTTTCCTCCTTTGAATTCATCAATTTTTCATAAAAATCAAAGAAAACACAAAGTGGGGTGCGTGGTGGAAAACCTACCTCTAAAACCTGATCAATGTAGATGACCAAGTTGTTAATAAAGACCTCGAAATGGTGAATGAATGTTGTGGGAGCAACGATGGAATTTGTAGGGATTTGACTCCTCTGATCAACTAGCAAGATGAAAATGACAACTCAGGAAGGGGTATTTATAGAAAATGATTCATTTAATACACCCCATTAATGATCATACAGAGGCCTCAGCGGTTGGTGAACGATCAGCAATTTCAAAAATGGTCACGGGAAGGGAGGAACCCATAGGCAGAAGACAACTGGTTGTTAGCCAATCGGAAGGTTGGCAATGTAGAATGGTGATCGAAGAGTTGGGTTCCATGCAGTAGAAGGATGTTGGGCGACGACCATTTTGAATAGTCATGAAGTGAAGGAGACCCACATGGGGCATCCCGACTGGGCGGACCCACCTAGCTCCAAGGACGTTAACTCTAAAAAGCAAAGGAAATCAGCCAAGGAAGCCTCGCAAAGGCCTAAAACCTTGAAAATTTGAGGGGGGGTGAAACATGGTCAACTCAAGATGACTTCTCTAAAGCTCATTGACCATCTAGGACATAAAACAGGGGGCATGCAAAATGAGGCGGCAACCAAAGTGACCCAGTGAGGTGAAGAGAAAAGAGTGTCCCCATTCTGAATGGGGTGTGTGCACTGAGGGCACAACATAAACTATGTAAATGTAGGTTCATTTACCTCCTTTAACGAACCCTAATTTTCAACTATCTAAAAATGAAGTAAATCAATTCACTTTAAGTAAATATTCAATACTAATTTGTCTATAACAAGTAAATACTCATTCTCACAATATCTTTCCAATCAAAGAAATCTTTTATTAAATAATATTTTTATTTCTTCTTTTAACACGTAATCTTTCACATATCAAAAAATCATTCTTTTACTATTGACAATAATATAATATAATATAATATAGATACATATACATCATATTATTATAAATTGAAATGCAATTTATAATATAGATTATCCAATTAAAAATTATTTTAAACATTTTTATTTCTCACTAAACATATAATCCACCACATATAGGAAACCAATATTTTTACCATTAACGATTATGTAACATAATATATGCCTATATATACATTATTATCAAATGCAATCATAATAAAGATTATCAAACTTAAATTGCATATCTCTATTAACCACGATATAATATATGTATCATATTAATAATAAAAAAATGAAATCATTATTATTTAATTCCAATGCCAACGCTAAGCCTGGAGGCATGTTGCATAGGCAATAAAGAGTGTTGATAATGTTTAGGGCGCACGACCTATTGACAAGAAGCCCTCAAGAGATTCTACCTCAAGGATTGAAGTGATGGCAAGATGTGTGCTAACTGAAGTTGTTGAAGAGGCTTAAGAAACAATTTAATAAGCTTTCAAAAAAAAGTAATTGGCAAGTGTAGACAAGTGAGGGGCGTGTGGAGGAGTTTGGGCACACAACTCTGAGGGAAAGATTGCCAAGAAGGCAATAAAATCTGTTGGGTGAATTGAATTGTTTGATAGGAAGCCTCAAAGAGATCTCATCTCATGAAATTAAATGATAGTAGGAGGAATGCAAATTGGATTCATTGAGAAGGCTTTGAAACTTTCAAGCAACTGAGATTGGCTAGTGTAATGAAAATCCCATTGAATATGGTTGTGCGTGTGAATGTATATCATATTTTATTATTATAATTTCCCATGAAGACATGCACGCAAGAATTGGTAACATAGGGAAGGTACCCTAGCTCTTTGATAGAACACCTCAAGGAGATGTCAATTTGCGGAGTGCAATGGTTGCAAGATATGCACAAAATGGATTAGTTGAAACTTTCAGGAAATGTAATTGGGAGGTGTAAATTGATGTCATGGAATGCAATGATTGTAGGTTATGTACAAATACATTTATTGATTTTTTTTATGTGGGAATAAATAGATAAATGTCTCATTTCCAGGAAGAATAGAACATATCAAAACATTTATTTTCAAAAATAGAGAGAGAAATCAATCTATTGATTGCACATTCAGAAAAAACAAGTAAACATAAGATTGAAATCCAACCTGGATCCAATGCCTGATGGGATGAGAATTTGATGTCGAGCTTGAACTTTCTCTACAATTTCAACTTCTTAATTCCTCAATCCAAAATTCTCAAAAAACCCCAATACTTAGTGAAAACAAGAATATAAGGAAATATTTACAGCCAAGTTTCTCCCTCCAGATGAACCCAATGAAAAATCTCTAAAACCAAAATATTTATAGGAAGACAGAACAATATTCGTTGTATGGGAATTTCCAACTATCCCAATTGATTATAGTTAGTTTTAATTTAATTTATTAAATCAATAGTAAATCAAAAATATTTCATTTAAAATTCATAATTATGATATATGCCCAATTTTACTCAATCGGGTAAAACCATTTACCCACATTTATTTACATATTGTAATTAATTATATAATCCAACTTATAATATTCTATTCATTTACCTTATTATTATTATTTATTTATTATAATATTATACTATAAATTTATTTCATTATTAACTATTATTATTATTATATACATTTATATAGATATATTTATTTATTCTTATACATCTATTTATCAAAGTGTACCTTTTTCTTAGAAAATTAATTTTAATGCATAATAAAATCAAGGTATGTTATTAGAAAAATAAAACCAAAATCCAAAACAATTACTTGACCACTATCCAAGGTCAATAGCAAAACTTCAAACAACACTGGCTGACCAATGACAAGACCAATGACAACACTAACAGGGTATCAAACTGAGTACTTATCCTCTTTGAGGATGATGGCTAGGGTAGGGGACCAATTGCTATCTCCGATCAACTAATCCATTGGGTTTCAAGGCACACTTAGACTTGCCAATTTAGGTGGAGTCGATGCCTAGTACCTACAACCTACAACATACAACACGAGAAACATAATGTTGTAGGGTACTCACAAGTGAGTGATGCGACACTGTCCCTTTCACTCAATGACATCAATAGAACAACACCTAGCAATAGAATCAACTCATATAACAATCAACTACATAGTAATCAAGACAAGAACAATCACATGATAATCACATAATAGTCATGATAAGATAATCACATAGTGCTCATGATAGGGTTAGTCTTCATAATCAAATAAAACCATATATTAATCATAACATGTGCATAAAACCTCATTAGCACATACCTTTAAATATCCCTATTATTTTACTTTCATCTCCAAATTCCAAAGCCAAACTACCTACACATCCACAGTGAGAATGGAGGGGCACTATAGTTTATATTATTGATTGGTTATGTAATTTGTATTGAGTAATACACCTAGTACTTGTATGAAGGTAATCAATAAGATATATCTTGGTTTGATTATTTCTACATATGTATTGAAGATGGGTCCTAATAAATTTAAAGCTATTATTTAATGTCCTACACTAGTATGTATTTTTAAAGTTGGATATTTTAATTGATAAGCTATTTTTATTAAAAAATAAATTAAAAAATTATCAATTTTTTAATTGGAATTTATGCACCACTTAGTGAAACAATGAGATGTGATAAGAAGGGTCTTAAGTGGAATTTGTATTTGATTTTTTTTAATTGTTGAAGAACGAAGTGTTAGAACAACCTATGTTGGATTTTCTAATGAAAATTCATCCCAAGTTGGTTTTGATATAAGTGGGACTACAATTAGAGTTATTTTAGTGACAAATTTAATTATTATAAAATAAATTGTTTAGTTTATGAATATTTTTTTCAAAAATTATACAAGAACTAAAGAAATAGGGATATTAGTTCTTAAAAAATTATACAATAATAATCATGAATTTTATTTTATGAATAGCTAAGGTCATTTAGATCAAATTCATGTCAAATATGTTGAATTTTCCAAATTTATTAGTCCATATTGAAACAAAGGAGTGTTATATCCACTAGAGTAGTTGATGTGTTAAGTGGAAGAATAATTTGATGATGAAAGTGAGAATTTAAATTATAGGTTTTGATTTACTAAGGATGAAAAGTAAGGTACTAGAAGTGGAGATATGACTAAATGGTTGAATTATTTTATTCAAAGTAATTTATTATTAAAAGGAAATCAAATATGTATTCTTAAGAGTTAAATAAGGAGAATTTTGATAAAATAAAAGCATAGTAGTGGATTATAAAGATATTGTAGACATCCAAAAATTCCTGAGCATATCACACATTCACTAATATTGTATTTTCATCATTTTCATCACCAATTCCTCATTTTCCATCATTTTCCTCACTTTCATCACTAACTGTGCATTTTCATCATTTCTCATCATTTTCGTCACTTTTCACCATTTGCATCATTTTCCCTCAAAATCACCTCATTTCCTTTATTAATTAAATAAATTTTAATTATTTAATTAATTCATCATTTTTTACCAATTTTCCTCTATCTCCCCTAATTAAATAATTTTTATTTATTTAATTAGAAAAAAATAACTTTCTTCTATCTTCGATAATTAAATAATTATTTAATTATTTAATTATCTAATTTTCCATCTCAAAAGCATATTCTAAGGATTTTTTTTAGAACTATCTCAATGAATTCCCTAAAATTTAGGAGATATTTTGAGTTAACTAAACCCCTCAATTAATCTCAACCCTTGATCTTCAAGATCTAATCTAAACCGTTGATCTCTAGATATGATCTTCACCCTTGATCTAACTTTTGAAAATCTATAAAATAAGCCATCTCCCTCCATTTGAAATCGCCTGGAAGCATTGTAATTAATTCATATCATTTTGAGCATCTTTTAGGTCAATTCAAGATTTTGCAATCATGGGTGCTAAGGTTTGAGCAATCCAACATCAAATCAACACAATTCATAATATAATGTTATGTTTACACTACTTGGATTTTGAATTTTAATGTTAATTTTTATTTTGACAGTCATTTTCTAATGTAGGAGCACTCAATTTCATTAGTTAATGAGTTTTATCATTCTTTTCCATGTGGGTGTTTGATATCCCTAACCCTAATTGCTTCAATTGTGCTTTTAATTGATTTTCCCCTAAACCCATTACACATTATGGTACACCCGGTGGGACTCATGTCCCTAATCTGACCTCTTTTGTTGATTTTTTTATGACCTACAGGTTACAATGACACAATTACAAAATTATAGCTATGATTTAATCTACGACTTGGCACTTTTTTCATGCTTCAACGCATCTACATAATTTTAGTGACACATTTGTTTGTAAGGCCATGCTTTTTTTTTTGTTCTGAAGCATCTATTTTCTCTATCTATAGGTTCACTGATGCATTTAACTATGATTTGGTGCTTTTGATTTGACATCACACTTCTGTAGAATTAAAATGACACATTTGTCTAAGGTTCAACACTTTTATGGTATATCGATGCATTTATCTGTTACATAGTGACACTTTTGTTTTTGTACAATCTTTTTTTATTTTTGTGCTTTAAGATTTTTGCTAACCCTAATGTGGGCCTATTTTCTTGATGATTCTGAGCTAACCTATCTACGTAGAACTTGGTAATCATTGGGATAAGACCAAAATTGAAACTATGAATTAATTTGGTGTGGGATTATTTCCTTTATATTTTTTTAATCTTAAAATTAACCACACATTTCAATTTGGTACACTGAAATGAATCTCGTTTTCCTTGTGTAGTAGACTAGGGGTGTGTATGCTCTCTCCTTGCACTTTGTGTAATATTGGAGATCAAAATACCACTAGTTTTTATTTTATTCTTTTTATCGAAGGAGTTGTCCATGTATGTTCTCCCCTTGCACCTAGTGTGATCCTAGGTGACCAAAAATAACAATACTATTCCTTCCATTTTTATTTTTAGTAGGATTCCTACCTAGGGATTTCATCACCCTAGGGTTTGAACTCAACCGTGTTTTTGGGTGGGTTATATAAAGGGGGGAGAATGAAATTTTTACCCTAAGGTGTGGCTAGCATCGTTCAAGCCAAGCCATGTGACCATTGGTGTACTGAGACACATTGTGTGATGAGAGTAGAGGAGACCCCTCCAATCTTACACACTATTAGATGGGATCACTATTCACCAATCCCCCACTATTAACCTTGTGATTATTATCCTTTAAGACCTTTGTTCATTAGTTTATAGTGTTGTAATATATAGTATCATGCATGAAGTTACTCACCATGTGTTTTCCCTTATTGAGGTGACTGATATTATTTCTTGGACCTTGTCCTATCAAGGTGAGGGGTGTCAAGGTGGTACATGACCTTGGAATACCCTTGTCAACCATTCATTAGATGGAATAGCATCGACATGTGGATCCATTATATATTGATATACCTTTTACTACTAGTTAGGTTATACTTGTTTGGAATGTCTTCAATTTTGTTATACCCATGATACCAAATAGTGAGCTTTGTGGAAGAAGTCTTTTAAAATATTCCTAATCATGTTGGGGCTAGTCTTGATTTTATGTCTATTATTTTTATCACTTGATAAGAAAAAATTCCTTCATAATTACCCTTGAAAATTGTCAAACTTTCATTGATTCACTGAAACCAGTTGCAAAAACTTGCTTCTGACTATCATATTGTCTAACAATTTTTATTGTATCTCACTACTTTTTTGTGCATTTCACTACTTTTGAATCTAAAAACTTTTTATTACATATAGATGCTTTTTCATGTTGGAATTTTGAGTTATGGTATTATCATTGATGTCAACACATTGTTGTTGTTGTTGGTATTTGATGTCAATAGTATGGAGATGGTTGGTGTTGTCAAGTTCTTGTGATAGTATGGTTTAGTTGTGGTTTGATAAGAAGGTGTTGTGGTTCTATCATCAGTTTTTTCATTGATGTCTTGTATGGTTTTGATGCAATTGTAGTAAACTCACTTGGTTTCCAAGTGCTTTTGAGAAAATTTAAATAAAAGAGTGTGCAGTGTAACAGAGGTATGTTCAATTTTTTGCTCTACATTTCTTCATGGTTGAAGATATGCTTGCAATTTTTGGATATGATGACTAGAGGTGTTTATATGTTCTATATCTATATTTTTAGGTTATGGATCATTCTGTAGTGAAAGTTATGTTTGACAGTTTATCTATCTGTATAGAAGGTTGTTTGGGAGAAATGAGATTTCTCTGCATTTCTCTGTAGTGAGGTTTCTTGTCTTGTGGATTTGGGAATGAGCTTATATTGTTTGTAACTTCCTTCCCTTGAGGTTTCAGGTGCTGAGGTGTTGTGAAAGGTTGGTTAGTGAGTTGTGTTCTATGGTAGTGTATCTAGTTGCACAAAATGATGGTGTTCTTAGTTTTAGGTGGTTGTCATAGAGTTGCAAAATATTTTGATGATGCTGGAATATTTGAGCTATTGTTTGGTTGTTGTGAAGTGTTTTTGTGTGGTCTGTGTGACCTAGAAAATCATGTATGTGGTCACTTGTAGTGTTAGTTCAGGTTTGGACAACCTAGCATGCTAGCACTATTTGCGAAGGTACCTCATAGATTTTGGATGTGTTGTGTAGCATGGTGATGTTGATTTAGGTCCTACTTAACCCTTGGTGTGGTCATCATTCACTTCTTTCCACTAAAAGGTGTTCGATGTTGACCTATTTTGGTGTTGCACATTTTAGGTACATACATTTCATTAAGGCTAACCTAATTGGTATTGTTTAGGTCGAGGATGGTATATAAGCAAGGTAAATTGTTGGAGATGTGGATGAATTTACAGAAGGTGTGAAAAATATGTGAAATTGATTAATTGTTGTGATCTAAGTGTGAGATTAATGCCTATGACTCTAATGTAGTGAGAAGAAGGGTCTATATTTGTAGTGTGCTTGAAGTTACTAGAGGTAGTGTGTTAAAGGTTGTGGATGGCATAAGGTTTCAATGGTGGATTTCTCCTATTTCCTTGAGATGGTGAATCTCTTTGTAATAATCTTATTCTATCTTGTTTCTTCTTAGCAGTGAGCCACTTGGCAACAAGCCTTTCTTCCTTTTTTGGGTAGTGAGCCCTTGGTAGTGATCCTAATTGTATTTGATGTTGCAATTCATATATATGTGAGCTAATCCTCACTATGGTTTTTCCCTTGGGTTTTTCACATAAATTTGGTGTTCTTATGTGTTTAGATGTGTTTGTATTACTGTTTCATATGTTTACATTTATCTAATGGATGATAAGGGTTTGAAAATATATTGAGGGTTTGAATATTTTTAAGTATACAATTGATTCACCCTCCTCTTAGTTGTCTTGTGTATCTCACAATTAGTATCAAAGTTGTGGTTCCTTGGAGAAACCTTAACCACTTGAGGTAGATCTAGATGGCACATTGGGAGGGTGCCAAAGTTCTTATGTTCAATGGAACAAATTATGCTTACTAGAAAGCCAAGATGGAGTTCTTACTGGTCTCTCTTGGATTTGGTATTTGGTAGTTAGTTAAAAAATGGTACACTATTCCTATTGTTGGTCTGACAAGTGATGATGAGATCAAGGATTATGAAAATAATGGAAAATCAAGAAATGCTATCTTGAGTGGTTTTTTTTTATTATGAACTTGGAAAGGTGATAAGCCTGAAATTTGTAAAAGATTTATGGACAAAGATAGAAATAATTTATGAAGGAGATGATAATTTCAAGCAAGAAAATATGTAGAACTACAAAGAAAAATTTGAAACCCTAAGGATTTCTAAAGATGAATATATTATTGCCTACATGCTTAGAGTGGATGAAGTTGTCAATGCCATCAATGTTCTTGGTGGAAAACTGGAGGAAAGTGAAGTTGTGAAAAAGGTATTAAGAACTCTTCCTAAATCTTATAACTCTAAAGTTTTTGCTATTGAGGAAGCTCAAAATTTGGATAATTATTTTAGAGATTGGATGTATAGTGTTTTAACTTCTTTTGAAATGAGATATTTTGGTCAAGATACTACAAGTAAAAATTTGACTTTAAAGTATGCAAAGTAGAAAAGGATGATGAATCAGATCTAGATGATCTTCATGAAGTGGAAGAAAATTTTATAAGGAGATTGAAAAAGGGCACTCGAAAATATATAGGTAAGTTATCCTTTAAATGTTTCAATTATGGAATGATAGGTCATTATGCTTCTAAATGTCCAATCAAAGTTTCAAATGAGAAACCTAAGGATCATAAAGGAAAATTTTTCAAGAAGAGTTATTATGTTGAAAGAGACAATGGTGTTTTCAATGATGAAGAATATAACTATGTTGATGAGGATAGTGATGAATGCTTGTTCATGTATCTAAAATTTGGAAATAATTTTTCTAATCCTAAAAGATGTGTGAAGGAAAGTGCTCTGGTAACAAGTCACAACATTGAAGGAAATATGTTGACTAATTTTCATGCAAGAGAAGAGAGTAATTACTAGATCATTGATAGTGGATGCTCAAATCATATGGTAGGTGATAAGAGTAAGTTTTTAAAGCTTGAAAAGAATGGTGGTGGTCTTGTTAAGTTTTGTGATGATACATCTGCTAAGATCAGTGGAAAAGGTTCAATTCATTTTGATGGAAAGTATAAACAGATGATGCTCTTTATTCTCTAACATAATCTTCTAAGTGTAGGATAGATGTGTAGTAGAGGATACAATCTTGTGTTTTAGGATGGTGGTCATGAAATTAGAAAAGGAAGATCTAGTGCTTTGGTTGTTGCAGGGACAAGGACATAAGGTAATGTTTATTAGCTCAAAGGTGGTGCTAAGTGCTTTATGTCTCAAATCATAGAAAGTTGTATATAGCATAGAAGGATGGGTCACATCAATTTTGATAGCCTAGTGAGGATCAGTTCTATTGATGCTATGAGAGATCTACCAAATATTACAATTCCTATCAATGAATCTAAAAATAATGTCAAGTGGGAAAGCAAACAAAGAAGAGGTTCAAGAAAAAAGAATATTCTACTGTAGGTCCTTTGGAGTTGGTGCATATAGACCTATGTCAACCTACTAGAATAAGAATCTCATGTGGTGACATGTATTTCATATTATTGATTGATGATTATTCTAGAATGATTTGGGTGACATTTCTCAAAGAAAAATCAGAAGCTCTAGATAAGCTCAAATAATTTAAGTTTATGGTAGAAAATGAAAAGGATGTGAAAATCAAATGCTTGAGATTTGATAGAGGTGGTGAGTTTAATTTAAATGGGTTTAACAGTTTTTGTGAAGATCATGGAATAAAGAGACATTTCCCATCTCCTAGAACTCCTCAGTAGAATGGAGTAGTGGAGAGAAAGAATAGAATAGTTCAAGAAGATACTAGGAAAATGATGTAGGAAGAAAATCTACTAGATTTATATTAGAGAGAAGCAATCCATATTGCAATATCCATTCTTACTAGAGGTCAAGCAAGAGTGAATAGTTCAAAGACTCCCTATGAGTTATGGTATGGTAAACCTGTTACTGTGAAATATTTTAGAGTTTTTGGAAGAAAATTCTATATCAGAAGAGATGAATAAAAGTTAAGAAAGTTTGATGCAAGATTTGATGAAGTAATCTTCCTTGGATACTCTATAAGAAGCAAAGCTTACCAGTGATATAATAAAAGGTTGAAGAATATTTTTGAAAGTTTAAGTGTTAAGGTGGATGAAGAATCACTATAGAGTATTGATAGAAGGATATGAATTTGATGAATCCCCTTGCAGTGAAGAATAAAAGGATGAAGGGAAGGAAAAAGAGATGACAATGGAATAGGAAGAAGCTCCATAAAAGATCTCTAAAACTCCCAAGTATGTGTAGAATAATCATTTTTAAGATCGAATCATTGGAGATAAGAGAAAAGGTGTGTTGACAAGGATAAAAGCAAAAATGATAGAGGAACAAGTAAATTTATGTTTACTTTAAGAGGTGGAACCTAAAATAGTGACAGAGGCATGCAAATATGAGAATTGGATCAAGTCTATGGAAGAAGAATTGGAACATATTGAGAATAATCAAACTTGGGAATTGGTCCCAAGACCAGCAAATAAGAATGTGATAGGAACTAAGTGGGTTTTTCAGGAACAAATTGAATGAGGATGGAAAAGTTGTCAAAAACAAGGCTAGAATTGTGTGTAAGGGCTACTCACAAGTAGAAGGAATAGAATTTTAGGAGACATTTGTTTTGATGGAAAGGATGGAAGCCATTAGTTTTTTTTTGGATTTTGCAGCACATAAAGACTTCAAAGTATATCAGATGGATGTGAAGCCTACATTCTTGAATGATGAGTTGGAAGAAGAGGTATACATTGAACAACCAAAAGGATTTTAGTTATTAGATGGTGTTGATATGGTCTACAGATTTAAGAAAGCATTATATGGATTCAAATAAGCTCCAAGAGCTTGGTGTGCAAGGTTAGATAAGTTCTTGTTGCAGTGAGGATTTAGGAAAGGTACTATAGATAGCAATATGTATTTCAAAATTGAAGGAGAACAAATAATTATTGTGGTAGTGTATGTAGATGGCATTATCTTTGAAGGAAATGAAGATATGTGCAAGAATTTCTCGAAGAAAATGCAAAAAGAGTTTGAGATTTTAATGTGTGGGGAGATGAATTTCTTCCTTGGATTACAAATTAGTCAACCAGAAAAAGGTATTTTCATTTCACAATCAAAATATGTCATGCTAAAGAAGTTTGGAATGGAGGATTCTAAACCAATGTGCACCCCTATGGTTATTGGTTGTAAGTAGAGAAAAAATGATGAATCTCCTAAGATAGATAAGAGAAAATACAAATCAATTATTAGAGGACTGCTATATCTAACTTCTACTAAACCAAATATCATGCATGTAGTTTATCTTGTGGAAAGATATCAAGAAGATCCTAGAGAATCTCATGTTATATCCATGAAGAGGATATTCAAATACTTGAAGGGAAATCTAGACTATGGCTTGTGGTATCCAAAGGATATTGATTCTCCTTGAATGCATATATAGATTTAGATTAGGCAAGTTGTACAGATGCCATACGAAGTACAAGTGGTGGTTCTTTCTTTCTTGGAAGAAAATTGGTTTCATGGTTGAGTAAGAAGTAGGATTCAATATCATTATCTACTATAGAGGTAGAGTATATTGCAGTAGCATCATGCTACACATAGGTGTTGTGCATGAAGAAAACATTGAAGGCTATCAGAGTATCATATGATAAACCTATTTTTATCTTCTGTGATAATACAAGTGCTATCAATATCTCAAAGAACCCAATAATGCATTCAAGAAAGAAACATATCTCTATCTGGTATAACTTTCTAGGAGAGAAGGTTGCAAAGAATGAGGTGAAGCTAGAGCATTTGACTACTAAGGTTCAAGTTACAAATATTTTCACAAAGGCTCTTCCTAAAGATACTTTTGAGTATCTCTAGTAGAAGTTAGGGGTTATTTCCCCTCCTTCATTCAACTAGATGTATAAGTATGTGCATCTTTCCAAGAAGAATTTCAAGATACATTCCTAGTCCTAGAATGATGTTGTAGGCTACCTCTCATGGGGATTAGGTAGTGGTATTGTTGGTTGGTGCAATCAAATGGAGTATAGTTTGTGCCTCTAAGGGGGAGAGTGCAAAAACATAAGTACAATGGAAAGACAAAGAGTTTTTTGTAGGTGTTTCCCTTTGGAATGTTGTCAAAGGGAGAGAGTGGAAAAAAATCTATTCTCTCTCCCTTTGACAAGAGAAAGTAGAAAAAATTCTATGCATATTTAGATTGAGAGTGTAGTAAGAAGTGAAGCATTGGTGTTTCCCTTTGAGTTTTTTCAAAGGGGGAGAGAAAAAGAGTGAAAGAGCAGAGGAAAGAGGATTGAATTATGGCCATTTTCCATTGATTCCAAAGAGGGATAGAGTTATAATGGTTGAAAAACCATAGTGTAGAAGCAAATATGGTCTGGAGACCATAGGGGGAGAGAGTATGAAGAGTGTGAGTTTTCCCAGTCAAGGGGAGTACTTCTTGTTGTAGAATTATTGTTGGTATTCTTTTGTTTTTGATGGTTTTTTATAATTGGTGTTGCCATCAATGACAAAGGGGGAGGTTGTTGGAAGTTTCAGTTGTGGTGTTGTCATTGATGTCAATAGTATGGAGATGGTTGGTGTTGTCAAGTTATTGTGCTAGTATGGATGTGTTGTGGTTTGATAAGGTGTTATGGTGTTGTCATAAGTTTTGTCATTGATTTCTTGTATGGTTTCAATGTAGTTGTAGTAAGTTCACTTGGTTTCCAAGTTCTTTTGAGAAAATTTGAATAAAAGAGTGTGTAGTGTGTTCAAAGGTATGCTTAGTGTTGTGCTGCAAATTTATTCATGGTTGAAGATATGCTTGAAAGGTTTGGATATGATGACCAAAGGTGTTTAGAGGTTCTACATCCAGATTTTCAAGTTTTGGATTGTTTTGTAGTGAAAATTGTGCTTGATAGTTTGTCTATTTGTATAGAAGCTTGTCTAAGAGAAATGTGATTTCTCCATATTTCTTCACATTGAGGTTTATTTTCTTATGAATTTGGGAATGATCTTATATTTTCTATAACTTCCTTCACTTGAGGTTTCAAGTGTTGAGGTTTTTTGCAAGGTTGGTTAGTGAGTTGTGTTCTATGGCAGTGTGTCCAGTTGCACAAAATAATGGCATTCTCAATTTTAGGTGGTTGTGTTAGAGTTGTAGAATATTATAATAATGATAGAATATTTTGAGGTGTTGTGTGATTATTGTGAAGTTTTTTTTGTTGTCCACATGACTTGGAGAAGCATGTATGTGGTTGCTCATAATGTTAGTTCAGGTTTGGTCGACCTGACATGCTAGCACTATTTGCAGAGGCACCTCACAAATTGTGGATGTTTTTTGTAGCATGGTGATGTGGATTTGGGTCCTAGTTAGACCTTGGTGTGGTCATCCTTCACTTATTTCCACTATGGAGGTGTTTGGTACTGACCTATTTTGGTGTTGCATGTTTTAGGTGCATACGTTTCATTAAGGCCAACCTAATTGGGATTATTTTGGTTGAGGATGGTATTTAAGAAAGGTAAATTGTTGGAGATGTGGGTGGTGTTGGATATGGCATTAATGAATTTGGTTATAGGCTTTGGGATTTTGAAAATCAAAAAATTGTAAGAAGCAGGGATGTCATATTCAATGAGAAAGTGTTGTACAAAGATCTATTGTAGCAGCATGAGAAGAAATAAAATGATTATGCAGTGATGGATGATACTCCAAAAAATGATGTTCTAGTGGTTCCTCATGCTCCACAACAATAGCAACAATAAATACCACAAAATCCAGTGAATGTTAGACGGTATTCAAGGATAAGTAGACCTCTAGAAAGATTTTCTCCCTCTTTGTATTCTATTTTATTAACTAATGCTGGTGAACTGAAATGTTATGATGAAGCTATGTAGGTGGATACCAAGGTTCAGTGGGAGCATGGAATGGAAGAAGAAATGGACTCATTGTTAAAAAATTAGACTTGGGAATTATGCAAGTTTTCTACACGTAAAAAGGATTTACCAAATAAATGGGTTTATAGGCTAAAAGAGGAGGATGGAGGTAAGAAAATATTTAAAGCCAGGTTAGTTGTAAAAGGATTTGCACAGAAAAAGGGTATTGATTTTGATGATATTTTTTCCTTGGTTGTTAAAATGACTTCTATACGCACTATTTTAAGTATTGTGGCTACTAAATATTTGCATTTGGAATAGCTAGATGTTAAAAAAACCTTTCTCCATGGTGATTTGGAAGAGGAAATATATATGGAACAACCACAAGGTTTTGAAGTCAAAGATAAGGGGAAACTTGTGTACAGATTGAAGAAAAGTTTATATGGCTTGAAGCAAGCACCTCGACAATGGTATATCAAATTTGATAGTTTTATGGTTGAGCAAGGCTACAACTGGTGTAATTTAGACCATTGTGTTTACTTTAAGAGGTTAGATGATGATAGCTACATTATTTTATGTTTATATGTTGATAATATGGTTGTAGTAAGGTCTAACATGAATCACATAAAGGAGTTAAAACAACAGTTATCAAATTCATTTGCTATGAAGGATCTGGGGTAGCAAAGAAAATCCATGGTATGAAGATTACAAGAGATAGGAAAAATAGAATTTTTTTTTATCTTAGGCTGATTATGTTGAAAATGTGTTGTAGAGGTTTCATATGGAGAATGCAAAAGCTGTCAGCGCACCTTTTCCTAGTCATGTTAAATTGACTAAGGATATGTGTCCAAATACATGAGAGGAGGAAACAAAAATGTCCAAGGTACCATATACTCAGTTGTAGGTAGTTTAATGTACACCATGGTATGCACATGACTGTATATTGCACATGTTGTAGGAGTTGTTAGCAGGTATATGAGTCATCCTGCTATTGAGCATTAGAATGAAGTAAAATAGATTCTTAGGTATTTGAGAGGTACATCCAATAAAAGTTTATATTTTGGGGGCTCTAATACACCTTTAAAAGGCTATTTTGACTTAGATTTGGTAGGGGATGTAGATACCAAGTGGAGTACCATAGGTTATGTATTCACAATTGATGGGACAACGGTGAGTTGGATTTCTTAGTTGCAAAAGGTGGTTGCTGAAACAGAGGCGAAAAAGGAGATGATATGGCTACAAATTTTTATGAAAGAGTTAGGAAAACAATAGGCTGAAATTTACTTGTTTATAGATAGCCAGAGTGTTATACAACTTGCAAAGAATTTGGCCTTGCACTCTAAAACCAAACACATACAATTGAGATATTATTTCATTTGGTTAGTGTTGGAGGATGGATAGGTAAAGCTAGAAAAGATACATACATATGTCAATCCAACAGATATGTTTATGAAGGTGGTGACAAGGGAAAAGCTGAGCTCCTCTTTAGCTTCAGTTGGCCTTCAATGTTGAATTCAAGTATAATAGAGCAGTAGGGTCCAAGGTGCTTATTTCCAGTGGGAGCTATAAGTGCAGCAATGTCATCTAGGATCAATCTCCAAGTGGGAGATTGTTGGTATGTGGCAATTGATATAAGGGGTTGGGATGGGAGTTACAGAATGATTAAAAAAAGGTGATTATTCATGAGATTGTAATAAGTTTTGCATTGGATAATAAAATCCTTGGATGACTATTGTTTTGTGGATGTAGCCCAGATTGGGTGAACCATGCTAAATTATTTGTGTTAATTTTTCTGTGTGTTTTTATTTCTCTGTGTTATTGATTAAATTTTCATTTAACTTGTTAGATATTTTCCTTCTAACCCTAACAAGTGGTATTAAAGTGGGTTGTTTTTCAGTTATCCTCTACAAGAAGGTCTCACGGTTGAGTGGGAGCAATGAAAGATGAGGGTAAGTTGAAGGTTGATAAGTTCAATGGGAAGAACTATCAGTTATGGAAGATGCAGATTGAGGACTACCTCTATCAAAAGGATTTATGGTGGTTGTTGGAAGGAATAGCCAAGAAATCAACAACAATGAGTGATGAGGATTAGAATCTTCTAAACAAAAAGGCACTGGGAGCCATTCATTTTTGCCTGGTACAATCGGTGGCATTCAATATTACAACAAAAAAGACAACTCAAGAGTTTATGGAAACCATGGCGAAGTTATATGAAAATCCTTCTACTTCGAATAAGGTATTTATTATGAAGCGTTTATTTAATATGAAAATGGCAGAAGATGGGTCAGTTGTTGATCATTTAAATGAGTTTAATATGGTTACCAATCAATTAAATTTTGTAAATGTAAACTTTGATGAAGAAGTTAGGGCTCTTTTGATTCTGTGTTCTTTACTTGAAAGCTGAAATAACTTGCTAATGAATGTTAGCAAATTTGTTTCTAGTTCAAATACATTGAAATTTGATGATATTGTTGGTGTTATTTTGAGTGAGAAAATTCATAGGAAAAACTTAGGTGGAAGATCCACATTAGGTAGTGTTTTGAATGTAGAAATTAGGGGTAGAACAAAGGAGAGAGAAGAGAATTTTGGAGGTCATGGGAAGTCACGAGGAAAATCAAAGGACAAAAGTTCCCAATCTAGAGAAAGGAAGGATTGTTGGTACTGTGGTAAGCCAGGTCATTTAAAGAAAGATTGTTGGTCTTGGGAAAATAAAGGAGACAAAAAGGAAGGAAATAAAGAGGAAAATATGGTAATTAATAAATCCAATGAGGATTCTTTGATACTTTCCCTTGATAATGTTGATGATTCTTGGGTGTTAGATTCAGGGGCTTCATTTCATTCTACACCCCGTAGAAGTTATTTTCTTGATTATGTCCAAAGGGATTTTGGGATGGTTTATTTGGGAGATAACAAACCCTGTTAGATTGTTGGTAAGGGAAGAATCAAGATTAAGTTACTAAATGGAATCATTGGCTACTACATGAGGTAAGGCATGTTCCAAAGTTAAAGAAATTTAATTTCAGCAGGGCAACTAGATGATGAAGGTTGTGTTGTTACATTTAGTGATAAAAATTGGAAGGCTACAAAAGATGCCTTAGTGGTAGAAAAAGGTGTGAAATTAGGCACCTTATATCTTTGTACAGGTCATACTATTCCTTCTACTTTAGCTATTGTAGATAAAAATCAATGTTCAAGAATAGTTGTTGTAGTTCAACAGGCAGAAAATCAGATAGTTGCTATGGATTCTGAATCAACACTATGGAATAATACACTTGGGCATATGAGTGCAAAAGTTATGAAAATACTTCATTCAAAGAATGTTTTACCAGGTCTAAAATGTGTTAATATGGATTTTTGTGAAATTTGTGTGTATGGAAAACAAAAGAGAGTAATTTTTCTCAAGGATGAGAAGCAAAAGAAAGATGAGAAATTGGAGCTTGTGCATACGGATGTATGGGGACCAACTCAGGTATTTTCTCTTGGTAGCTCTTAGTATTATGTTACATTCATTGATGATGCAACTAGGAAGGTATGGATTTATTTCCTTAGGCAGAAATTTGATGTATTTGAAACTTTTAAAAAATGGAGAAGCTTGGTTGAGAATGAGATGGGAAAAAAGTTAAAAGGTCTCAAATCTAATAATGATGGTGAATATTGCAACAAATATTTTGAAGATTATTGTTCCTCAAATGGTATTCATAGGAAGAAAATTATTCCAAGGACTCCACAAGAAAACGTAGTGGCTAAGCACATGAATAGAACAATAATGGAGTGTGCATAGACTATGAGATTGCATGTTGGGATACCTTTAAACATGTGGGAAGAGGATATAAATACTACTATTTATTTGATTAATAGAGGTCCCTCTAATCCTTTGTGTTGTGGTATTCCAAAGGAAGCATGGGCATGTAAGAAGGTGAGTTATTCCTTTCTCAAGACCTTCGGTTTTGAAGCATTTTCACATGTAGATTATGAAAATAGATCCAAGCTTGATGCAAAATCAACGAAATGTACATGTTGCCTATGGAGTTTATTATCTTGATGTTTGAGCTTACTTGTTACCCCCTTATGCAATGTATACAACAAGTGGGATATTGCTAGGAATTAGGTGTTGTAAACCTTGCATAATTCTTATAATGTTTAATTTATTGTTATGTGTGTGGTGCACCTAGGGGTACCTAGATGGACGTGCATCACCAGGAGTTATAATGTTTGGGCCACTTGATGTTGTATGTAACATTGGGACTTAATTGTAAAATTTAATTATTTAATATTGGGGAATAATAAAAAATAATAAAGTACCCAAGATTAAATGAGGGGTCACATGATTTTGTAAGTTCATGGTTTTGGGCACATGGTTTATATAATACCACTTCGTGGTTTTGTGGGAGATTGCTTCTATAAAATCAACCACAAGGGTAGTTTTCTAAGGGTGGAGAGTTTGCTACAAGTTAGCAAGTTGAGCTTGTGCATGTGTAAGGGTTTGAAGCATGGCATGGGATGTGTGGATTCATGCTTGGTCACATGGAATGCATGGATAGCTTGTGCTTTAGAAGTGTTCATGGAGTCTCTGAAGATTTATTGTAATGGGTTTTCCTTGGTGAATAATGCATGGAGTGTGGATGCTTTTGGAGGCTAGGTTTTTCCCTCTTGAGGGGTTTCCCAGGGTATATCTTGTGTCATATTTCATGGGCATGTTGTCTATTCTCTTGCATGTTGATATTGAGTATTTACTTGCATGATTTCAGATTTGGGTTATGTGGAAATTGTCATTAGATGGCTGCAAGTTTTCCTAATAGGTGGATCTATAGAAGCTTTGTGAAAGATGCAAAATTTATTGTGTGGTGATTTGAGTGTAAGATTAATGCCTATGACTCCACTATAGTGAGTAGAAGGTTCTACATTTGTAGTGTGCTTGAAGTTACTAGAGGTAGTGAGCTAAAGGTTGTTGATGGAATAGGATTTTAGTAGTGGAATTCTCCTATTTCCTTGAGATAGTAAATCTATTTATAACAGTATTCTTCTATCTTCTTTCTTCTTAGCAGTGAGCCACCCGACAGTGAGCCTTTCTTCTTTTTCTAGGAAGTGAGACCTTGGCAGTGAGCCTAATTGTATTTGGTGTTGCATATCATATATATGTGAGATAATCCTTAAAATGGTTTTTATATTGTTATATTTTCCATGTAAATATGGTGTTCTTATGTGTTTTCACGTGCTTTCATTACTATTTCATATGTTTACATTCCGCTAATGCACGATAAGGGTTTGAACAGATATTAAGGGTTTGAATGTTTTTAAGTATACAACTTATTCAACCCCCCTCTCAGTTGTTTTGTGCATATAACATTGCACACTTTGATGCTTCTGACTGTAACTCTATCCTACTAATACTAAATCTGCATATCAACACTTTTATTCATTTAGCCTCTTTTGAATATCATAATTTGACTCGTTTGGTTTCATATCCATGTTTTTTCTAGCATTTCAATGCTTTTGGTTGAGGATAGTACAATGCTTTTGCATAAATTGGTCCTTTTTACTATTGACCCAGGTCTTTCTAAACCTAAAAAAAAAATTAATATAAAATTTTCATAACCTATTCACCTTGTACCAGAGGTATTAGACAGAGCAAACCTTATAGTCTTGGATAGTCATTTTTCATTCCTAAAACATTATATCACCTTCATCTTGGGGTTTCTAGGAAATTTTACCCTAGCCTTTTTGGAAAAAAATCAACCAATCAAAATCCTTAAACAATCAACACCATCAAACAAAAGTAGTCTTGTCAAAAAAATCCTTAGCATCCTTATCAAACATCAATCCAATCATTAGACATAAATCTATCAATCAACCTTTCACTTTGTTAAGATCTCTTGATCAAATCTATCCTTATTTTGTGACCTTTCTAACTTATTGGAACTATCACCATCACCCCTTTTACTTGTAGTCATTAGTCTAGTCCAAGTGAAAGCATCATCCAACCTTTTAATCAAATTTTTGAGATCTAGTATAACCCAATGAACCCTAGCATCATCCTTTTTTTGTCTAAAAGGATAAGCAACATATCCTTAGAATCCATCTTGAAATAAAACCATGTCACCACACCCATCACCTCAAATATTTCATCCTATAAGGTAAATTGTGATTTTATTCCTATTACTAGATCCCAAAACAAGAAGATCATGGAGTCATATCCAAGTAGCTCTAATGTTACCAACACTACAACTACTTAATTTACAATCGAAATGACATGGGGAACACCCCCTAACTTTGTCACTCTTAGATACACTACCCCAAAATCACAAAAGAAGCCTTCCCAAGAACAAGATGGACATGTATAAGATGTGACCAAAAAATTTGAGGAGTTCACTGAAGAAAAAATATTAGAAATGACTCAAGATCCTACACTATCCAAAGCACTTGATTCACTAATTTCCTTAGATCCAAACACTTATTTCCTTAGACTTGTACAACATTATGTTAAGCTACCAATATATTTTGATGTTGAAACTCTTAGTGATTAAGCTTCTACTCATTTTGTGACACCTAACATGCTTAATGAAGACACCATGGTAATTCAACATGTTCATCAACCTATACAACAACCAAGAATTCCAACTATCCTTATACAACAAGCAATACCAATAAATGACACACCATATGCAAAAAAAATGATCAATCCCTTGTATCAAAACCTATCTCAAACGAACCAAAAAATTGCAACACATAAAAATTAACCAAATCATAATGCATGCCATCAAAAAACCTCCCACAACATTCAAACAAACCTTTCACCACACTACATGCAACTCCTAATGTTCCATCCATAACTTAGAAACCCAACATATTAAGGAATCTATATGAAGCATGTTGGACTCGGAGAACACTGAGAGGGGGGGTGAATCAGTCTTTAGAAAATTTGACTTTCAATTCTGATCTTAAATTATTTTCAACAAATAAATAGAAATAAAGATGCAAGCACATAAACAAGATGATCGAGACACCATAACACCAATATTTTTATGGGGAAACCCTATTAGGGGAAAAACCACGGTGGAGATTAATTCACAATTTATACTATGTTAAAAGTATAAACAAAAGAGAATGCACTTGCATTCAGGCACACTGCCTAGAGCTCACTACTCAAAATAAGGAAGGCTCACTACCTTACAAAATTTTTGTGATTACAACAAAAAAAATGAACTGAGAAGATAGCATCTACAAATGCCTGGATTCAGTTTCGATGAAGCACATAAAATAGATTTTGAATCTTCTGTCCAACTCACACTTATGCTCTGCTCTTCTCTATTCTCCTACACAAAAACCCTTTTGTTGCACAAGAAAAAATTCACTCAATAGATCCTCTGATGTTCGCTCATGCAACTACTCTGAACATTTTTGAACATACACACCTTCTTACCACTCCATATATGTCAAAAATGAATTATCACTTAAGTCAGCTTCAACAAAACATGAAATATTCTTCAACAGTTGGCTCAAATCATAAGTTATATTTAATGCGTACCCATAAGGGTTGGCTAATACATAGCTGGGACCCAAACAATATTCTAAAACTTGGAAACAATTAAAAAACTAATCCTTATACATCTGCAACATGCTAAATTCATTGAGTCAGTCATAATGAGAAAATAAACAAGAAAATCATTCTACCGAATCTCCTAACTCATACACTGATTGTTGCAACACCACAAAAATTACCAATAAGGTAATATACATGCTTAACAACCTTTCCTAGAGATCCACAACACAAAATGATGGTCCAGTGAAGCATATAGATTGAGTAACTAATTGAATACCCTGTTCTTCATGCTTTCTGCTGATAACACACTGTCTTCTACATTTTCTGTCAGTATAAGTAGATCCTGATATGCGAACTGAGATAATTAATTTAGTTGCCATCAATGACAACACTAGAAACCATAAAAAATCTCTCCAAGCCATAATCCAACAATCTCCCCCTTTGGCATTGATGGCAACACTTAGTGAAAAATGACTAGGTGTCAAAACCAAAACTCAAAATTTAAAAACACAACAAAACACTGCTCCCCCTTAGAATGTTAAGACATTTTTCACTGCTCTCCTCCCCCTTTGACATCAATGACAAAAATTTACTACTTACTCTCCCCTTTTTCCTTTTTGCAAAAACAAAATTTTACTACTCTCTCTTTCCCCCTTTGCTAAATAGAAATTTGAGAAATTGCTACACAAATCATAAAATGATTTTATACTTATCCTTTATCTCCAAAAGAAATTTCTTCCAAGCATCTACTACAATCCCAATAATTATTATCAAACTATTGTTTTGTTGATGTTTGGTTGAAGATCTGAATGAAGGATTCAAGAATTGTAATCGCTTCTTCCAACTTCTCTCCATTCTTTAGAATCTCAATTTGCTGCTCCATTCTACATTCAGTTAGATCTTTCACTTTCTAGAAAGTTTCCATAAGAGTGTTTCTAGTAGAGTGAACCTTTGCATGCTCATTCTACAACTCATGAATCTTTTTCTTGATGTCTCCATCCTGGTTCTAGAACATATTGCAATCTTGACCAATTTTGATCAACTCTTTCTCAATTTTCTCTAGCTTGTCCTTGTATTTACCAACCGCATGTGGCCATCGAAGAAAATAATTATAGACCTTATTTGTTGAGTTAATGCATTGCCTTAACAGATTCATTCTCTTTTTTAGTTTGGTGAGAGACAGCCAAAACTACTCCTTCAAATGTAAAATTACTTCTTCCTCTTTCTTGTCCAGAGGCACAAAGTCCATAGCCTCCCTGATACATTCAATCAATTCTTCTGGAAGTACATTCTGTAAATTTTCCAATTCAATATTGTTGTGCATAAAGTATCTACCTAGAATTCCCTCAATGAAGTCATGTTCATATGATGGTCCATTTAACCATATGTCAACAATTTTTTGCATTCCATCATCCTCCTGAATAATCTACAATATTTTTGTTTTGAATAAAACACCTTCTTCATCACTTTCTTTTGCTATCACCACATCTGGTTCAACTGATTCTGGGTTATCTCTTGGAGTGTAATCATCAAAATATTCATCTGGTATATCCATAATTACTTTCTCTTTTCCTTTTTCTTCAATTCTTGGAGATTTGTGTGCTGGAGGAATGTCATCTACAAACTCTAGAGCACTTTTCTGATTCTTCTCCACCTTACCAGAAGAGGACCCAACTTCAACTACTCTTACTAGAAGAGAGATGCCAACTATTCCAAAATTTCCCAACAATTCTCTAAAGAAATTTTCATAAACTTGCTCATAGTTTTCCAGAGTATTGAAATGCTTAAAAAATTGCTTGCAAATAGGTTCATTTTCTTTCCATACCACATTGTCATTCTGAGGTAAGCAATTTAAAAAATACATCGTAATGCATAAAACTAGGGTGCCAAACCTGAAGGCATAGTTTGCATCTTTCGTTAATTGCACATTTTCCATCAATTGATCTTTCATCAATCCACATAGATCAAATTCTTCATCTTCTATTATCATTTTGTGCAAAATGTAAACTACACCTGTCAAGGTTTATCCTTCCTTGTTTCTGAAGAAAATTTTATATGAAATTACATGTGCAATGTACCTCATTATTGGATCTTTGATTGTTGAAATTAACAAATCTCTTTGATCTCTGGTCACTCCAGTTAGGGTTTCGACTTCCTTATTCCAAATCAACTTATTTTTTAGAACATCTCCAATATTTCATAATCTTTTTAAATTTTTGATCACCTCTCTTCAAATTTGATAGGGTTTTTCCAGAGTAAGTATATCATCATCCAATCTGTTCAAGATAAACATGACCACTTCCACGTTGACGAAATAGGGAAACTCATTCTAGATGTCCAGATTCTTATGTTTCACACCTTTAAGCCACTTCAATTCATTGGCTAGCAACAAATTTCTTATATTCCTGATCTTCCTACTACTATATTCATCCAAAGTCACTGTTCCTTTGATTTACTTCATTTTATTTTTTGTATCGAACAAGGTTTTCTACCAAACACAAAATTTCAAATTTCTATGAGCAACTAAAGTACCTGAAGAATTTGTCACTGAATTTCTTGTACTATTTTGATATTTCATTGCCGAGGCTCTTCTTTTGTTCTCCTACAATGCAAGGTGACAAATGAGGGTTCCAAATACCCTTTTATGACTTTGCACACCCAACCTTTTTAGTTGCATTAAATACTTTTCCCTAGGAGTTTCGGTAACTCTGTTTTCTTAGACAACAAAAGAAAATTTTGTTTGTAGACCTTCTGCTTCGCATGTTCTTACATAAATGATCACTGATACCTTTTCAAACTTTTATCACAACTGTTGAAAGTTTTCTACATTTCAGTGCTAGCTACTAACATGGTGCCAAAGGATCTTCCTTGAAACACTCCCCCTAGGCCAATGGTCTGAGCTCAATTTCAGGGGGAATTACTAGAGGGATTTCCAGAGGTAACTTCCGGTATGGGCTTATTTCCTTCATCAGATCCACTCTTCCTTACCCACATTTTCTTCATTTGATCTCTTATTTCTTCCACAGTCACTTTCCCTTTTTCATTTTTCTGTGAATTTCTCTCTTGATATATCGGACCTCTTCTATCCATGTTCCAATTCCTACAAAATATTGCAATGTGACCAAATCTGTTGCAACTATAACACACCAGATCTCTCTATCTAAACCACTCATTCCATTGATTTCCTCTTGATCTGCATTGATTAGCAACATGCCCAAATCTTCTATAATTATAGCATTTAACATTTCTTAAATTGACAGACATACTTTTGCATTCAATAGACTTGTGACCTATCTTCTTGCAGTTAATACACTGACCGACAAATGATAGACTTGTTGAATTTATTTTACTTCTACATTGAGAAGCCATATGACCAAACTTATTACAAGAAAAGAAGTAACCATTAAACTTCTGAGCATTGGGTTGTCTTACCAGATACCTTATACCTTTGTTCATTTGATTTCTTTGTCTAGAATCTTTATGTTTAGATTTGGAGCTTTCTTCCTTCTCATACCCAAGACCTCGCTTATCATTTGCATCCTTCTATCCTTTAGTTAGCTCACCAATCTTAGTAGAATTGATCCTAAACTTCTCCTTGTACTTATTTGTAGTAGTGAGTTATCTTTCAAGTTCTTGTTCATTGTTTCTAGACTATTGTAGTTCAATCTCTAGCTGAAAGAATCCATTATTTGCTCTGCTGCATTCTTCATATTTTTCTGTTAAGGATTGAGCCATATTCTCCTCATATTTCTTCTTTTCTTCAATCTCCTTAGCTTCATTTCCAAATATTCCACCACAAGCTTCAAAGTAGCATTATTCCTAGCAAGTTTTCACATTCTTTAGTTATCTCTTTTAGAGTTTGATTTAGGTGAACATCTTCCAAGTTTTTATTTTCTTTCTGCTTTAGTTGATCACAAAGTTCCTCTTTTCTCTTGAATCATTGATTATATCCTTCAGTGATTGAATAAATTTCTCAACATCCACAAGATTTGCTCTTAATTCCATGACTTTTGTTTTAGACTGATCAATATCATCAAGTGCCACTATAAGTTGTTGTTGAAGACCAGATTCCATTGTATTCCAAGATCTACCTCAAGATGCTAAACTTCTACAGAGGAATCTGTGCTCTGATACCAATTGTTGGACTCAGGGAACACTAAGAGGGGGGTTGAATCAATGTTTAGAAAATTTGTTCTCCTACACAAAAACCCTTTTGCTGCACAAGCAAAAATTCACTCAACAGATCCTCTGATGTTCGCTCATGCAATTGCTCTAAACTTTTTTCACACATACACACCTTCTTACCACTCCATATATCTCAAAAATGAATTACCGATCTCATATATATATCCGCTAGCAAAGATTTTAATCACTTAAGTTGGCTTCAACAAAACATGAAATATTCTTCAATAGTCGGCTCAAATCACAAGTTATATTTAATGCGTACCCATAAGGGTTAGCTAATACATAGCTGGGACCCAAAAAATATTCTCAAACTTGGAAACAATTAAGCAACTACTCCTTATACATCCGCGACACGCTACATTCATTGAGTCAACCATAATGAGAAAATAAATAAGAAAATCATTCTACTGAATCTCCTAACTCTTACACTGATTGTTGTAACACCACAAAACTTACCAATAAGGTAATATACATGCTTAACAACCTTTCCTTGAGATTCACAACACAAAATGATGATCCGGTGAAGCATATAGATCAACTAACTAACCGGATACCATGTTCTTCATGCTTTCTGTCGGTAACACACTCTCTTCTACATTTTCTGTCGGTATAAGTAGATCTTGATCTGCGGATCGAGATAATGACTTCAGTTTCCATCAATGACAATAGTAGAAACCATAAATAATCTCCCCAAGCCATATGCCAACAAAACATCCTTATCAAAAGTTCCATCCATTAATGTACCTCAACAAGATTCAAACCCCAACATACAAAACATGTCAAACCTTCCTCCTTGACCATACAACTTCACACTCAATCCATCACTACATGCTAATATACCATCACATCAACAACATACATCTTCACCCATCTACATTGTTCATAATCCAACTAATACACCTAAATATCCATCTCAACAACAACCTACCTATCAATACACACAAACCAATCCACCTCAACAACAACCTAACCCACCTCAACAACAACTTACTTATCAAAAAAACACACATCCAAACCCCTCACTTAACACTCCTTAAGGTATGGGACAACAAAAATTCATTCAAAAACAACCTCATCATCAAAGAAAAAACCCATCATACAACACCCAATATCAACAACATGGTTTGAATTTTCAAAACATGGATCCAAGCGCACTTCAATACCAACATAACCCTTTCTACACACAACCAAATATTGTTATGAAATAACTTGCACAATAGAAGAATATGATATGAAATATGCTGAAAATACTTGATAATAACTGAGAATAACAAGCCACTTCGAGGGGGCAAACCTCCAAATATCTCTAATGAGAACACACTTCACAACTTGATGATGAAATAAGACTCACAACCTCCTATATATACCTATTTATGCCAAGGATATCACCTAGGCTGACTTATACACACCTATATAAGACTTAGGCCGACCTAAACAACTAAATAACAATATACTAATGATAATATGACTTAATAGAGAGTTAAGATAGCCACAAGCCGACTATTCATAACCCGATGTACAATAATATTAAGGGCGTAGCATGCCCCCCTTCTTCAAAGAAGCATTGTCCTCAATGCTAATCAAGTTTGGAAACTTTTGAATGAACTCCTCGTCTTCCCATGTGGCATCTTCAACTGGTAAATTCTTCCATTGGATGAGATACTCAGTGATAGTTCTATTCCTCAACTTCTTTGTGTGTGTTTGACGAATGCACTCTGGTTCCAAAATGATTCTCCCTTCTTCATCTAGCTTGGGAAGTGTTGTTTGAGTGGGAATATTATGCCCAATTACCTTCTTCAAACAGAAACATGAAAAACTGGATGTATCTTTGTTGTTGGTGGCAACTCAAGCTTGTAGGAAACACTACCGATCTTCTGCATGATTTGGTATGGACCATAATACTTTGGAGACAACTTATTATTCTTTCTTTGCTGATTTAGTGAGATTTTCTTATAAGGCTGCAATCACAAGAAGACCCAATCCCCAACTTCAAAACTTCTTTCACTACGATGTTGGTCTGCCTGTTGTTTCATTCAATTTTGTGCCATGGCTAAATTCTCCTTGAGTCCTGAAAGTAGTTGTTGTTGATGAAGCAAGTGGTCTTCTACTGCCTGAACTCTTGGGGACACCTTAATTGATGATGTGATGGAAGGAGGATGATATCCATAAAGTGCCAAAAATGGAGACATTTTTGATGAGCTATGAAAAGAAGTGTTATACCACCATTCTGCAAGTGGTAGCCAATCTACCCATTGGACTTTTCTCTGAAGTGAAACAACGTAGATATCCTTCCAAACACTTATTAACAACCTCTGTTTTCCCATCTGATTGAGGGTGGTATGAAGAGCTAAGAGCCAATTGAGTACCCAAACATGAGAATAAATCTTTCCAAAAGTGACTAGTGAAGATAGGATCACGATCACTAACAATAACTTTAGGTGTACCATGTAGCTTTTGGATATTCTCCAAAAAGCTTTAGCCACTACACTTGCTATAAAGGATGTGCTAATGCAATGAAATGTGCATATTTAGTGAGCCGATCAACCACCACCATGATGACATTATGACCTTTAGATTTGGGAAGCCCTGTGATGAAGTCCATGGATATCTCTTCCCAATGCTGGCTAGGAATAGATAAGGGTTGCAAGAGACCTGGTGTCTTAATTGTCTCCCCTTTATGCCTTTGACACACCAAACATTCAGCCACAAACTTTTGAACATCACCCTTTAGCCCTTCCCAAAAGAAATATTGCTTGACTTGATGATGTCTTCAAAAATCCTGAATGACCACCCACTGGAGACTCATGCAACTCTGTGAGAATCTTGATTTTAAGGTTGGAATTCTTGCAGAGATACAAACGCTCTTTATACCAAAGAGTATCTCCCTTCCAACAAAACTTATTTGAACTAATAGGATCACTTTTTAATTGCTCGATGAGATTACTTGTCACAACATCATTTTTCCACTCTGCTTTGGCTTCCTCCACCCAATTTTCTTGTAATATTGAAAGGGAACACAATAAGGCTTCATCTTTCTCATCCTTCCTTGACAATGCATCTGTGACAATATTTTCTTTTCCTTTCTTATATACAATCTAAAATTCATATCCTAACATCTTAGTGACCCATTTTTGTTGCTCTTCAGAAGATAGTCGTTGTTCCAAAAAATATTTTAGGCTATCATGATCTGTCTTAACCTTGAAATTTCTACCCAATAGATAAGGCCGCCATTGTTTCACTGCATGGAGTATTGCTAGCATTTCCTTCTCATAAATAGGTTTGAGTAGATTCTTACCTTTTAATTGATGACTCTCAAAAGCAATTGGTTGACCTTCTTGCATAAGCACTGCTCCTATCCCATTTCCAGAAGCGTCACATTCCACAATGAATTCCTTGGTGAAATCACGAGTGGCAAGTACTGGAGTTGTACACATAGCCTCCTTCAATCTCTCAAATGCTATATTGGTAGACTCGTTCCAATGAAAATAATCCTTCTTCAATAGAGTGGTGAGAGGTGCTTCTATACTACCATAATTCTTCACAAATCTTCTATATTACCCTGTCAATCCCAAGAATCCTCTAAGTTTCTTAATGGTTTTTGGAATAGACCATTCCATGATAGCCTTAATTTTGTTAGGGTCTACCTTTACTCCATGTGAAACTATGTGTCCCAAATACTCCACCTCTGTAAGACCAAAAGCACACTTGGATGGCTTAGCATAGAGTTTATGATCTTCAAGTATTTGTAATGCTTGGTCCACATGTTGCAAATGTTCTTCCCAAGTCTTGCTATAAATTAATATATCATCAAAGAATACTAACACAAACTTTCTCAAGAAATTCTTAAAAATGGAATTCATCAAACTTTGGAATGTAGATGGTGCATTGGTAAGACCAAATGGCATCACCAAAAATTCATAATGACCCTCATGAGTCTGAAATGTTGTCTTACAAATATCTCCTCCTTAATCCGAATTTGGTGATAACCAAATCTAAGATCTAACTTGGTAAAAAACATAGCTCCATTTAATTCATCTAGAAAATCATCAATGACTGGAATTGGAAACTTATCTTTAATGGTGTACATGTTGAGCACTCTATAATCTGGACACATGCACCAAGTATCATCCTTCTTACGTACCATCACCACTGGTGAGGAGTAAGCACTTTGGCTATGCCTAATGATTCTTTCCTCTAGCATCTCTTCAACAATTTTTTCTATCTCACTCCTTTGTATGTGTGGATACCTGTAAGGCCTGATGTTCGGTGGTTGGCTCCCTGGGACTAACTGTATGGCATGATCATGATCCCTCTTAGGAGGAAGTTCTTTAGGCATATCTCCAAGAGCAACTGAGTGACGATCAATTATAGCTTGCAAATCTGGATGAGTAGGAGTAATAGATTGAGAGACTTCTAATGAACATAGTTGGGCCACAAATCCATCCACTCCTTTCTTAAGAAACTTTTGAATTTGATGAGAGCTTACCATTTTTGGATATTTTTCCTTCGACCCCCTTAGCTCTACTAGCCTTCCTTCTGATTGAAATCTCATGAATAGTTCTTGGAATTTCATCTCAATTGTTCCTAATGTAGTAAGCCATTGTACTCCCAAAACAATATCTGTTGCATCCATGGATATCGCATACATTGGGGTATCAAGTTGATAATCCCCCATGGATAATTTAATGCTATGACACTTCCCTGAACAACTAACTGTACCACCATCTGCAATCAAAACTCAAAACTCTGGAGCTGGATATATGAAACAATTTAGACAAGTAGCTAACTTTTTGTTGATGAAATTATGAGTACTACCTGAGCCGATCAACACTGTTACCTTCTGCTTCTTTAGGAACCCCACCACCTTGAGAGTTTGTGGAGCACTAAAATCTAAGAGTGCATGATAAGAAATGATTGGTTGAGAATCATGTGATTCCTCATTTGACTCCCTTTCATCTTCTAGTATGGGTTCCTCCTCTTCTTCCTCATTGGGACCTTCAATATAAAATAATTTCCTTTCACTACATTTATGTCCTCGACTGTATTTGCTATCACAATTGAAACACAAGCATTTTTCTCTTTTCTCCTCAATTTTTTGTGGATTCAACTTAGTAGGTTGTGTTGAATATCCTCTCTCTTGTCACATTAGCCCCTTGCTTTGTAGGAATCAAATATTTCTCCTCTACCCTGCGTGCTAAGATAAAAGAATCATTTATGGAACTAGGGCTAAACATGCATACCTCATGTTGAATGTGATCCTTGAGACCACCCAAGAATAAGTCATTCAAGTTTTCCTCTATAATTGAATCCACCCTTAAGGATAGATTTTGGAATTGCTGAATATAATCCTTAACTGATCTTGTTTGTTGAAGTTTAGCTAGCTGGCTGAAGAAGTTGTCTATGACGCTATTGCTATATTGTGCTTGGAGTTCCTCTGTAAAAATTGACCATGAGATGGTGAGCCCCTTTTTATGTCAATGAGTGCAAATCCAACGATACCAAATGAATTGATCTGGTTCTAAATATAAGGAAGCCATCGTGACCTTTTGTCCATTTGGGATTTGGTGTACTTCAAAAAAATTCTCCATTTGTTTTATCCATGTTAGAGGATCCTTACCATCAAACTTACGCATATCCACCTTTGTAAATAAATTCCTAGATCCCATAGGAGTACTAAAGCTTGTGTTAGTAGTAGCTAACCTAGAATTCTCACCTTGGCCGCTTGAGAACTCCTTTCTTGATTCAGCTATGTAGGTGCTTAACATGTTTCGCATGTCTGACATATCTCCTCTTAGGTCACACATATCCATCTTAATTGAGGAAATTTCTTCCTTGACCTTATTTATTTCTTCATTATGAGTAATATCCTTGATTGTTTCACCATCCTTATCAAGAGTCTTCCCCGGAGTGACAACATTCTTTTTACCCCTTGTTGCAGGCCCCGTCATGATGGAAACCACTAATGTTGAAATAAATCACACAAATGAAACTTAAATTATCTAAAAATTTTACTGTAATCTCCTTTAGTATTTCTTCAAAAACCCAATAAAAATTAGACTCCAATTCAACAAGATGTGCGAGATATGTAGATTCCAAAAAAATAGTGTAGAAACTCTAATTCTGCAATAATTCACTTAATTGTGCTCCAATTCTTCTAAAATATGGATTGTAGCTTCTTCAATATGTTCTTCAAAAACCATTTAAAAATCAGAAATTTTTTTTCCAAAATCTGAAAGATATGCTCTTCCCAAAATCGCCTCCAAATTTGAGAAAAACCTTGCCTCTATGGTGCCAAGATCATGCTCTGATACCACTTGTTATGAAATAACTTGCACAATAGAAGAATATGATATGAAATATGCTAAAATACTTGATAATAACTGAGAATAACAAGCCACTTTGAGGGGGAAAACCTCCAAATATCTCTAATGAGAACACACTTCACAACTTGATGATGAAATAAGACTCACAACCTCCTATATATACCTATTTATGCCAAGGATATCACCTAGGAAGACTTAGACACACCTATATAAGACTTAGGCCGACCTAAACAACTAAATAACAATATACTAATGATAATATGACTTAATAGAGAGTTAAGATAGCCACAAGCCGACTATTCATAACCTGATGTACAATAATATTAAGGGCGTAGCAAATATACCTCCCCAACAACAAAAACAACACATTGTCCCTCAAAATACAAATATACCTCTTGTCATAGGGGAAGCATGAGTGATCAAATGAAATCATAATTCAAGAAATTAGAGTGTAAAAACACTAAGAAATTGTTGGCCCACATTTTCCATTGTGTCAAAATATTGATCTATCAATGCTTGATACAAATGTTAGAGACATAGATCACATGGGAGGCGGTTAGTACCTGAGGGGATTCAAACCCATGACCCAACACTCTGATACCAGTTATTGTACAATGTTTATCATTGTGTCAAAAGATTGATCTATCAATGCTCAATACAAATGGTAGAGACATGGATCATATTGGAGGTGGTTAGTCCCTTGTCATGAATCCCAAGGAGAGTATTGACCATATACCAATAAAACTTACAAGATTAGATCATCCAAACCTATACTCAATGAAATTAGTTTGCTAAAGCTTAAAATATTTAATCTAAAGTATTGAAATACAAATTCAAAGCAATCAAATCAAATAGAAAATGCAAACCTTGAATTATGGATTGATGCAAATTTGTGATGTGGATTGCTCAAATTGTGCATAATCCACGATTGCAAAATCTTGATGGAGGTAATTCATAAAATAGATGTTCTCAAATGCTCAATATTGGCTCAAGAATTCAAGAGAGTGCCTATGATTTTGAGGATTGTGAATGAATTTCATGTTTGAAAGGCTTATTTTATATATTTGAAGAATTTTGATCAACGGTCAATATTGAAAATGAAGATCAATGGATGAGAGGAAATCAAGGAGATGAAGGAAGATCAAGGGATGTAAATACATGAGAGTCCAAAATATCCCTATTTCCATGGAAAATTGGTTTAAGGTATTTTCAATTGGAGGGAAGAAGATATTTAAATTTGAATCGAGAATATTCTCTTTTTGAAAAATAAATATTCTTTGTGCAAGTTGGAGGATTGGAGAAAATTAGCCAATTAAATAATTATGAAAATTATTTAATTGTGAGGGTGAGAGGAATTAAATTTTTTAATTAAATAATTGGAAATTATCTAATCAAGTGGGAATTAGTATGAAAATGATGAATTAATCAAATAACCTTAATTATTCAATTAATAGAGGAATAGATTGGATTTAATCAAATAATTTGGAAATTATTTAATTAAAATGAGGAATTAGGTGATAATGAGGAAAATGATGTTAGTAAGTGAATTGAGATGTGTGATATGCTTAGGAAAATTTTAGGTGTCTACATTTTTCTCCTCTTTGAGATAATATACCCATTGCATTGTTTCAAAGACCTGATGTTGCTCATTTTTTTAAAAAATTACCCAATACCCCACTGTGCCGTAGAAAATGAAGGATGGTAGGTTGCACCCTCAAGAGATCAATCAAAAAAATTATATTCAGGTCAAGATCACAACAAGATGACAAGACTAAGTCAACTAAAAAGAGGATGAAAAATTAAGTCCTAAGAATCTTAGATATTGATCAGGATTGATAGCCAAGGTTGAGAAATGAGTTACAAGGTGAAACCTTAGGGTTTGCTAGGCATATACATTCCTTTGGGTTCATTTAAGCCTCATATGCACACTTTTCTTTGAGATAATTGAGATTTGATCCTTTTGCACTCCTCACACCCCTTTTTGAGATTTGATTAGGATGGTTCCAGTTGTATGAGAATCACACTATACAGAGGCAATGCATCAATTCCAACTGCTAGTCGGAGCAAGTGCCCCAATATGTACCAAGTTAATTTTTTCTTGCATGGATTTTTAGATAACTAAATGTAGTATAGAGCATAGGCCAATACATGTGTCACATTTTATGTGATGCTTTTGTAACCCGACAATGCACTTATATAACCTGATGTGAAACTTTTGACAAGAGTGTCACATTATAACAAGTGTGTTGGGTTTTGGGAAATTGCAATGCATTTGACTTGCATGGGTTGACGCTTTTTTCTCACTTTTATTTTAGATTTTTATTTTGGAAATGCAACACTTTTTTTAAATTGTGATGCTTATGATTGGCATTGCATGACACTTTTGTAAAAAGGATCACTTTTGACTGAAACCTAGCAACACTTTTGTAAAAAGGCTTGCTTTTGTTTTTAGGTCATTTAGAACAGGTTTTTTTTGTAAAATTCAAGAAAATTGATGTCATGAGTATTATGCCTATAGGCTATCATAGACCCTATCATATCATAGGAGCAATGACCATAGGTGTTGGAGCACATGAATTATTTCACAATGATTGATATTGAGTTTCTTGGCATGGTTGGAATTTACTATGTTACATACATGCTAGAGATTAGGGCACATCTAGCCCTGACGTCTATTTTGGTTGAGAAGTGGAGGTAAAATACATCTTCTTTCCATCTACCCAAATAAGAGGTGAACATTACCTTAGAGGAAGTATGTCACATTTTTGGTGTAACCATCCATGGAGAGAGGGTGATCTATGATGTAGATCACAGATACAAAGCTTTGGAGAGAGTCCTACTTAATGAAAAGATAGAGCTTGATGATGGACAAGTCCATCTATGTGACTATATTAGTAGAGTTAGTGATACCACCATTGTGGTTTCAAGACTCATTTGTGGTTAGCTCATGCCAAATTGGTGATCCCAATGATTCAAAATTGGATGGGGAGGTTCCTTGAGTTTACCCTGGAGGATTCTTGTGTCTTTTCTTAGGGACCATGCATGCTAGCACATATTTATCATGACATACATCAGGTATTCTATAGGGTTGCTACTAGCTTGTCAACATGGATGACATTGTTGCATATCTATTCTTGGGAGTATATTGTTGTGTTGAGGCCAATTGGAGGTCTATAGTGAAAAGAATGATATCCCATGGTGTATCGATATGAGGCCATGTTGGCTCTTCATTATATGGGTGAGATAGACCATTGGAGGCATCACATTTATTACAATATATAGTTCATATGGAGGTCATGGATCCAAATTGAGGCATGGGAGGATGATGGGGAACATCTTCCATACTACTAATAAACTAGGTGGTTGATAGGCTATACACAATATATTCTGGAGAGGTACCTACTTAACAGGGTTAGGAGGTAGTTTGGGGAGTAGCAAGATGTTCCTAAAAATAACTACCACATAGTATTTTATAGGACTATTAGGGAGATTGTAGATTGGGGGTGAATACCCTAACCTCAAACAAGGATAGTATATTTTGATTAGTTGGTTGAGGTTCTATGGATATGGGAAAATGGTGCAGTAGATCGTGACACAACCCTTGATCATGACATATGATTTGCTACTCATAGACCATTAAGATTTATAGATCTAGATGGGGGTGTCGTTGGTGGTAGGAAACAATGTGAGGGGGAGATAGGTAGGAAACACTGATAGTGGCAATGTGCAAAGGTTGAGGTTCCTGTTATAGAGGATAGAGGATAGAGATAGGGTCCATAGGGTCCACAGAGTCCACTGGGTCTACCACTAGTATAGATTATAGCCATAGTAGGAGGTGACGAAGTTGGATGAGTAGAGGATTTGTGTCACTCTTTAGGGGCGAGACTAGGCTTATAGAGATTGAAATGGCTATAATTAGGAGAGAGATATCCTACCTATCTAGCTTACTCAATGAATGACTAGGCGAGATGTGGAGATCACACAGAGACAATAGGTTGAGGCTCAAAATTCTCAATTCACTATAGAGAGAGACTAAGAGAGGGGGCACAGATAATAGTTGGAGGTTATTGGGTAGGAACATGGAAAAAATATCCTCTTGGCACAATACACTTAGGAGATATCATTCATATAGAGTGAGGTGATGTATTATAGGACCTTTTATGACATGGTTGTGCCTACTTGTAAGAGACAACCTAGGTTTTCACAACAAAATGCTACGGGTTTGAGCAGGTCAGATGGTGGATTAGTGGCTAGGCCTTCATAGGTGTAATCATAGGGATGAGTACCACAAAATCCCTTGGAATCACAAGGAAAACACTAGCAGATGGGACCACCCCATCCTTAGCCTCCTCCCCATCGAGAGGATCGAGGGAGTTCTGGGTAGTTTACTTTACATTGATTCTTAATGTATAGATTTTTTATGTAGACATATTCATGATGTACATACATTCATTGGCTATCAATAGCCTCATGTATATATATTTTTTATGTAAATTTTTGTATCACACATTTGATGTATCATGAAATTTATTTTTGATGATATACTAGAGGAGATGATTTTGATGTTACCATGATATGGTGTCATTCTATGTATTGATCTTTTATGATGTATGTTGTCGATTATGGACGATATGTGATGTATGGACACATGTTTTATGAGATGTTTAATGTTTCCATGATGTAATGATGGATATATTAATGTGATGCTTATGATTTAATATGTATGTCACTAATGATCTATGGATGCAGGAGGCATGATAAAAATGATGATATGGCCATGATTTGTCTTTTTTATATTTTCATATGATATATGATGACTATACAAGATGGATGATATGAAATGCTGTTGATGATTTATGGATTTAGGATGGGATGCATATATTTTTAATTTCATGATACTTGGATAAAAATGTTAGTATGAATAGAAGTATGATGATTAGAATAGGATGATGATGTTAATAAAGATACCAATAAACCTATGAATATTAGATGAATTCTAAGATTTTAATGGATATGTGATGAGAAAGGATAGATGTTTTTTCTTTTTCTTTTTATATTATGCAACATAATGTAGACCAATCCTTATTTTAATATAGCAAGTAGACACGATGCACCAAGGTATGAAGAACCAGGGTGACATATCTATCGCATGGAATTTGACTCTACAAACATATAGGAGTATCCTTGTCTATACTTGAAATACATACACCTTGTTTGATCACGTGAGAGAATACAAGCATCAAAGCAAGTTGAAAAATACACAAAAGGTATGAACAACCTGATATGAAATATTCATTATATTACTTGAGACTATCCTTTCACACACAAGGCAAGTATTCACCAAGGTCGTAGTACAAGAACATCCAAAAAGCACAACAGATGAAAGGGATGACTATGCCCCATTACGTGCCCCTCTAGACATACCAAGATATTGAAGATAAAGGCAATTTAAAGTGAACGGTGTAAATTAGACAAAAGATAAAACCAAAAGAAAAGATCAAAATCACAAAAAATATCAATTCCATCATATCTCTTGCTAGAGAGAGTTGTTTTAGTTGATATAAAAAATGGTGTCTATTTTAGGAAAGATATATTCATTAAGACATATATTGTATGATGTTTTTTAGGCCATTGACATGAATGTTCATTGACATGTTTTGACAATGATCAAGACTTACAACTTCACATGAAAATTTGTGTTTCAGTGATTGTTGTACTTGATCTTGTTTATTTTTCCAAATTTGAGGATGACGATAGGTTTATTATGAATGGAAATTTATTATGGATTGAGTGATAGGTGAGGTGGGATGGATGGATTTTTTGTTTTCGAAAAAAATTAATGTTTTTTACTTTTGAAATGTTTTGAGGCTATTTTTTGGTATTTTTGCGATATATTTGGATTTTTTTGAGTTTTTAAGTTATTTGGATGTTTTTGGTATTTTCACATGTTACCTTGATCACGATGTGAGCTATGAGACATGGATCAAGATTTTTTTCGAAGCAAGATGTAAGTACTTGCTTCTAGTGTCTAGCAATGTATGGAATGCTATGAAAAGATTCATTTATCAGTATGATGGATGGATAGATATGTGAAGGATACCAAGAACTACCTCGTGATAAGATAAAATGTTTGTATAGAGAATTATAGCTTGGATAGTGCTAGGTTTAGGTGATGGTATTGCATAGGATAAGATAGGATCAATGATAATGACCACAACAATATTTTTCCAAGAGAAAGTTTAAATTATACGCCTAATCTTTGTCATAATCAAGATAGTTTTTAGGATTGGATGTAAATGGAATATTGGATGGATAGTGGATTTATTATGGATAAAATGGTTAAGATGTTAAATTTATTATGGATGAGATAAGATACTTCCACCTGTAATGGCACACATAGATGATTTATTCTACACATGATGCATGTTTTCCAAGTTTTCATCATGGTACTTGTCCAAAGCACCACCAAAGTGGTTTTCACTAGAGGATGATGTTGAAGATTTGGGTTGTTGGTAACATGAGCATGATGATGTATAGTGTGGGGAGATTATTGAATGAAGATATTTTTGAATATTGATAAGCATGATAGTGTATGGTGTTTTCATTAATGGCAACCCATTATGAAGATAGAGTAGTGTTGGTCGAGAGAAGATCAAAAAAATTTGCAAATTTTCCTATCCCGATTTATATTTTTCAATGTTTAGTGAACCATTTTTGAGATTTTCATTTCTCCACTATGAATAATTTGGCCATGTGGTTTTGAAGTAATGCTGGTGTATGTTGAAGGTTCCTAAATTTAAAATACTCAAGCTTGTATGTCTTCTGCAACTGAAGATAATGTTGACATAGTATCGACTCTGTAATGATAGTATTATTGGCATAAAGTGAATGTTGGGATGCTCCACATTCCACTGTGGATGAATATTTTTCTATATAGTTTTGAGAAAGTTTTTGAGGATGTGAAAAGTATGTGTGCTCCAAGTGGCAAGTGTTTTAGCAATCCATGTGTTGAGTTGAGAGTGAATAGTTATTTCATTCATTGTTGCTTCACTAGTTTTGTTATATGGGGCTAACCTAAAGGTTTTGGGGTCATGCAGAGTTGAGGTATGTAAGTGTAGACATGTAAAATTGACCTAAAACTTATCACACACCCTAAACAATATTTTCACATCATCGACATAATTATCATCAAACATCACTGCATTTCACATCATTTCACATCAAAACCCTAATTCTCCTATTAATTAAATAATATAACATTATTTAAGTAATTCACTTTTCGTCATTTTTTGACTAATTAAATAAATTCCATTTATTTAATGAATACCTAAAACCCTATTTCTAAAATTAATTGAATAAAATGAAATTATTTAATTAATTCACATTTTCATCATTTCGACCAATTAAATAAATTACATTTATTTAATAAAGTCCTAATCTAACTTTATTTCATCTTGATTAGTTAAATAACACCAATTATTTAACTGCATCACTAAATCAATTTATTCCACTAGGTTGATTGAATTATTAAATCATAATAATTTAATTAACTCACTTTCCCTCCAAATTTGAATGATTTAAATCAAACTATTCAAAAAAATCATCAAAAATAAAATCAAACTAATGCAACTTTGTCTACAAAAGTCAAACTTGATTTGCACATTCAACTCCAAAAAGGAATTAATTAATTAAATCAATTATCCTCAGCCACTTTTTGATTGAGTAAATTACGATCCCCTGATTTCTCAATCTATACTTGACTGATCAATCTAATCCCCTAACTAATCAATCTAATTTCATAACTAATCCATCTAATTCCTTATTGATCAATCTAAATCCTAACTAATCAATCTAAATCTTGACTAACCAATCTATTCCTCAATCACACAAATTTTTCAATCTACTTTGCACAATCTATTCATGTCTAAATCCTCTCAATCCCTTTCAATTGTTGATCTAGATGCAACATTGTTTAATCCTGATCATCCATTTCAAATCTCTTTTTCTATATAACAGACCTCTTTCCTCACAAAAAAGGATCAAAGATTCAACATCATTTGCACAACAAAATACTTCCGACATTCACAACCACCATTGATAGAGCTTCAACACATTTCTTCGATCAACCAATACACAACGCATCATTCATCAAGCTTTTGCACATGAACTATGGAGGCTTCATAGTGATACAAGAAATCCAACATCAAGCGAACACACTCCAATATGAGATGGGTAATAGTTTCATTATTGAATTCATAGGTTTATGTATTTCATTTTCATGTTTTTGAATTCAATAGTTTAAATTGTTCATTTTGTAAGTGTAGGAATAGATCTTAGATTAGTGTTCTTGATCTTAGATTAGATTCAGATTTCAATTTCATTTCTCTTGTTTAGAATTTATGATTTTACCCCTCACACATTTTGGCATGCCCAATGGGACCATGGTCCTAACTACTAAAATTTTCATGAGTTTAAATTGAAGTTGCAGGTTTTTGGGTGCAGTTGAAAAAAATTCATGCACTGTCTTAAGAATTTTTGCAATTGCCTATCAAGAAAATCATGTACTTGCATTTGAAACCCATGCTATTAACACTACAAATTGCACACTTGCTCTTTTTTTGTGCATCTGACTAATGATAGAGGGAACACTTTCTCTTTTCTAGCACATTTGATTGATGACAGAAGGTGCACTTACCAAGATTTTTGTGCTTTTTCTTTGACAAACCCGTGTCCCAAATCTGCAAATTTTTAATTGATTTTTTTGCTAACGAATGCCTATTTTTGAATGTGTGATAGGTGTTAACGTGTTTGTATGCAGGGTTTGAGAAAAACTAACACATTTTTTGTAGGGAAGATGAATGGTCAAAGAACTCTGGATTTACAAACATTTTTTAAAGTTAAGAATATTTTGTTTTGGCGTATAAAAAGAACAAAACACATTTTTTTTAAAGGTGTTCTTAAAATGAACCATTTCAAGCTTTCTTAAAATAGGAATCTTTTGTTTTGGTGCTTAAAAATAACTTACAAACAAACACATTTGTATTTTGGTGCTCTAAAAATGAACAATTTGAAAGCTTTCTTAAATAGGAATTTTTATTTGGTGCTTTAAAAAGAACAACACAAATGAACATTTCATTTTTCATGTTCTTAATTAAAATGAACAGTTCAAAGTTTTTCTAAATTAGGAATTATCATTTAGTGCATAAAAAGAACAACAAACATTTCAATTTGGGTGCACTAAAAATGAACTCTTCCCAAGTTTTCATAATTAGGGATCTTGATTTTTGTGCATAAAAAGAACAACACAAATGACAAAAATGATTTCCTTTTGTTGATGCATGATTGTATTTTCTTTTGTTGACCAAGTAAGACCAGGATCACTTTAGAAACACTTAGATTTGGGCTTAAAAATGGGAAAATTATTATTTTTCTTGCACCTTTTCTATCTTAAGTGATTGATATCCAAAATACTTTGCATTGGTGCAATTAAAAAGAATAAATTGTTATGATTTATTCATATATTTTTGGGGATAGCACTACTCAAGGTGCTTAAAAATAATCAAACTGCTATGAATTTTCTATTGTGCATTCAGTGTTTGGCAAGCTAGATGGTTTTTTTCTCCCCTCACACCTTTTGGTGATCTTGGGTGAGCGAAAACATCTTAACCTTCGCATCTTTATTTTCAAAGCAAACCTTTAGAGGGCCTGTCTATTGAGATACATCTCGCATTGGAGAAATCATAGGCGACCAAAGTGATATGCTCATTTTGGACTACTATAGAAATAATTGTGGGTGTGAGGAAAGTTCTCACCCATTGGTTGGGTCTATTTTATACCAATGTCTGTCTCCCTTACTATTCGTGTGATAAGTAAAATCCCGCAAGGGCTGGGAGGCCTCTTAATTGAGCAAAATTTTGCATGTATAACAACTAAAACTCATAATCCCAAAACATTACTAAAAGCCAAACTATTTTAGAAGCACCCTTTTTATCCAAAAAAATTCTTCGAAAGCGGTGCATTGTAATTTACTTTTGAGAAGTTACTTTCCAAGTATGACTATAGGAATGTGCCATAAGTTGCATGTAAAATCATCTCCTTAGAGCATGAGGCAAGCCTACCTCAAAGAATGGTTTCTATCCCTAGGGTTGTAAATGTTTTTTTTATGTTAAACTTTCCAAATCACTCAAAAATAACTTGACATCAATTTTTTTGCTTGATCTAAAAAGAACACATCCAAAAAAACACTAAACATGATGCTTGAATCACAAACCCTTTGAATTAGTGTATGATTTAAAAAAAAAAAACCCTATATTTGTACTCCTTGAAAGGATTTTTCCTTAAAGGTTTTTGAATATTTTGGTTTTAATTTTAGGCTACATTGGACCAAAGAAAACATTTGGGAACTATGGCTTGGGTGTCATGATTTCATAACTTGAGGCCATAGAAATGAAGGTCACACAAGTCCATGCTTTTTGAGTGAGTCCAAAATTGAGGTATCACTTGCTATACTCTAGACACAGAGAAATTGAGGAAAAAACTAACTTAAACTTGCAAAAATTTAGAGAAAAGTTGCTCAAACTAGAAACAAAACACATAGAGACCACCTTTGCACAAAATTCCAGTGTAGTTGCTCCATTTTATGTCACAGTTGCTACATTTTCATTACATTTTTTCTCTGTCTCAAAAAGCCACTAATGAAAATTAGTTGCATTTGACAAAAACTACACACTTGACATAGAACTCATGCACTTGCTTGTTTTTTCTTACACTTGGTTTCTAGAAACCAACACACTTGCCACTAATATGTTAACCATTTCCAAAGAAACTCGCCTTTTCTTGAGAAAACATTGCACTTGATAGAAACACACAGAACTAGTGCACTTGCTATTCCAACTCGCACTTGGTTCAAAAAAACCCATGCACTTGACACATTTTAGTCCGCAATTGATAAATTTGGTTGCTCTTGCTCCCATATTGGTGCCTTCGCTTGCTCCCAGATTGGTGCCTTTGCTAAAAAACTAGTGCTATTGCTTCATCCTACTAAAAATTGGTAAAACAAACCAAAACTGCTTACAAGATCCTTGTTAGAATGAAATAGTTGGAAAACCAAATAAGTCATACAACCCTTCATCCACTTTCACTATTCCATCCTATTTTTGAAAATTAGAATCAAGTCACACAAACTTGGATTATTCCCTCACTCACACTTCTAAGATATCAATAGTTACTTGGAACTCACAGATAGTTGAAGTAAGCTTTCTCGCAACATATCCTCTAGAAGGGGAAGTGAGATACTATTCCAAGACCCTTAACATTTTGAGTTCCAAATATAGTATCACCCCAAACAACACTCAAACCCTAGGATCTTGAGCTTCATAATAAACCATATCAAAACATCCACAATTTCACCATATGACCATTTGGCAACTAGTTGCTTCGATTCAACAACTGAACCTTGTAGCACCAATCCTACAACCTAGTCTCACACGCATTGAAGGTAAAAAAACTAATATCATTAGTAGTTTAAGAACCTTCATATTTGAGAAGAACGAAACACCCAACCAGTGGATAAACACAACATAAATCTTAGATGAAGAGGAAGAGAAAGTAGACATATCATCTGAAAAGCCCATATTGCCACCTTTTGCATGGAAATAGATAATCTCTTATGCTCTATGGCAAGAGAAAGATCCTTAGATCCAACAAGAACAAAATCCTTAAGTGGAAATCCCTACTCCACCTTCCAAAGAACCGCCCTACAATTTTTTTCCCAAAGGGTACATCTTGATAAGATACTGCATCTTTGAAAATATGCTAGAACATTTCTATCTACACTTTGCACCAATAGGACAAATCTTTTCAAGAGGCTAGGAGTTACGTAAACGTTCACAAAATCTTAGAAGTTGTTTATGACAAATACAAGATCACAACATAGGAAGAAAATGGAAGCAAACAAGAACAACACCAACATTCCACCAGAAAACACCACAAATGAAAAAGGTTTCCCATGGGGCTATAGGCCAAGTGAACTTGAAACACCCCAAAAGAGACCCATGTATAGAGACACATTCAATGAGGAAGAGCTAAACTACAAATAAAAAGAGGTGATAGAACAAAACAACTAGGACCCAAACAGAGTGGTTGTAGAGGAGGTGGATATAGAGGAAGATATAAATGATGAAGAACTATTGAGACATTCCAACAACCTCAAGGTTCTCAAACTAATGGACAAGTTGTTGAGAAAAGACCCAAATTCATACTTCTTCAAGTTAGCACAGAGTGGTGCTAAACTACCAATAGATTTTAACGTGGAGGCCCTAAAGGATCCTAATATTATTCCCTTAGGGAATAACTCAGTGGTAAGATAGATAATTGAACCCCTAGAGATGCCAAACATGCCACCCATATTCTCACAAAACAATGGTCAAACCAAGGAAAAACCCTTGTATAGAAAATTGATGCAAATCAAACAAGTGGTAGTGGTACAATAGTATCAAGGGGGTCCATCCCAGTATGTACTGAAAAAAAAACAATCCACCTCTTAGACAATATATACCTCAAAACACTTTGAATGTCAACCCTTCCCAAAATGCATAGTACCATCAACAAGGTGAACCATAGGGCCCCCCTCCAAATTAGTACCATCAACAAGGTGGACCACAAAGCCCCCCTCCAAATTAGTACCATCAACAAGGTGGACCATAGGATCCCCTTCCAAATCAATACCACCAACAAAGTGGACCACAACATCCACTTTTGAACAAATAGTACCACCAACAAGGCGAACCACAAGGTCCCCTTCCATATTAGTCCCAACAACAAGGTGTGTTACATGGTACCCTTCCTAATTTGTCCTACCAACAAGGTAACTTGCTAACACATCATCAGGGAAACCTTTAGTATAGTCCATCCCAAAAGCAAGGTGTGACAAATGGTACGCTTCCTAATTCATCTTACCAACAAGGTAACCCACCAACGCATCATTAGGGAAACTTTAGTATAGTCTATCCCAACAGCAAGGTGTGCTTCATGGTACCCTTCCCAATTCATCCTACCAACAAGGTAACCCACCAACACATCAACAAGGTAACCTTCAATATAGTCTATCCTAGCAACAAGGTGTTTCATAGGGCACCCTTCTGTAGTCATCCTATCAACAAGGTAACCTGTCAATGCACCATCAGGGAAACCTTCATTATAGTCCTTCCCAACAATAAGGTGTGTTGCAGGGCACCCTTCTTCAGTCGTCCCATCAACAAGATAACCTATCAACACACCATTAGAGAAACCTTTAGTATAGTCCATCCCAACAGCAAGGTGTGCCACATGGTACCCTTCCTAATTTGTACTAACAACAAGGTAACCAACAAATGGATCATCAGGGAAACCTTCAGTGTATTATGTCCCAGTAGCAAGGTGTGCCACATGGTACCCTTCCTAATTCATCCTACTAACAAGATAACCCACCAACACATCATCATGGAAACCTTTAGTATAGTCCTTCCCAACAACAAGGTGTACCATAGGGCACCCTTTTTTAGTCGTCCTACTAATAAGGTAACCTACCAATGCATCAATAGGGTAACCTTCAGAATAACTCATCCCAGCAACAAGGAACTAAACCTTCTTACATGCAACAAGGACCTAACCCTCCCTATGTTCAAAATAGCTACCAAGGTCAGATAGCCCCATTATATCCAACTTATGACCAAAGCATGGTGGGGATATTACATGCAATTCTTGCAAACAAATGTATTGAAAATAGAGATGGAACTAAAACTAGAGGTCGTCACCCAATAGATATCAGAAATGCAGGTAGGAAAAAAAAAAGACCTACACCCTTTAGGAAATATATCCATTCCCATTTGATCATTCCATCATTGTACTACCTTTTTCCAAAGAATTTTGAAATACCTAGATTTGATAACAAATATATAGGAAGAGGAGATCAAGTAGAGCATGTACGAGACTTCTTAGTGTCATGTATGGAGGTACAAAATAACGATGCTTATCTCATGAGACTTTTTCCAGGTAGCCTTATAGGACATGTTATGGAGTGGTTCACTTGTCTACAACCAGGAATTAAAACCTTCAATGAACTATCTAGCAAGTTCATAAGCCACATTTCATTTAACATAGAGCAAAACATCACCATCACAAGTTTGTCCACAATCAAATAGATTCAAGGAGAGTCATTTACCTCTTACTTACAATGATGGAGGTGCAAGGCTAGTCAATGCAAATGGCCCATTCTTGACAAGGAATTGGTAGATATTTTCATCTCTAATGTCCTACCTGAGGTCAACTACCAACTCACTATGTTATGCCTCATAGACTTTGAAGAAAAAATTGAAAAGGGATTACATATTGAGAGAGCCCTAATTGCAAGGGGAATCCTTAAATTGAACAACTCGAAAGACAATCCATCTAGTTCCAACGATAAACCTAAAATATGGGCAAAGAACAAATGATGGATTGGTGGACACTAGAGCATTATGGAATGCACAAAAAACACCTCAAAACAAACCACATGTGGCACAAATGATCTATGTTCCAAATAACACACAAAACAACCAGCTCACCTATCCCAAGAACAATCAGATTGTCAACCCAACAATGAATCAAGGAGGGAAACAACGAAAATATGATCAACCCAGGAGGAAGTTCACTATACTAGGAGAGGCACTTGAAATAGTCATGTGTAAACTAGTACAACAAAACTTCATCAAGGTGAATGATCACTTGAACTATGAGTAACCTAGCTTCAAGACTCCATGGTATATCAAGAAAGACTTGTGCAAATTCCATAAGATCAAAGGAAACACAACCAACAATTGTATGTGATTCAAACACATCATCCAATACTTGATAGACAAAGGGGAAGTGGACATTGAGCATCATCCTAGGATCAAGGATCTTCAAATATACTCAAACCTAATCCCAAATCATGCTAAAAGGAATGACAAAGGAAAAGAAAAAGAGTACCACAATGCTAATTACATGTATGGTGACACGGTCTTAGGAACCCTCTCACAAGCAGATGATAATAGGGAAAATGTAGTGACTATACAAGGTGGAGACAACAACTGCAATGTAACTATCCATCAAGGGAGAGTTACAATATAAGGAGCCCCACCCAAACCTACAACTAAGGCATCAAATAACTACAACATTGTTGAGCAGCTAAATAGGACTCCTACCTTAATCTCAATCCTAGAGTTGTTAAAAATTTTACCCATACATAGGTAAATACTTGAAAAAGCATTGGAAGCATCAGTCTCCAACTACCTTGATCCAAATCAATTCCAAGCGCTGGTTAGAAAAATCACAACCAATAATCATTTAGTCTTTTCTAAGAAAGACCTTCTGCTAAAGTCATTTCACAACCAATCCCTATACATAGAGGTTGGTGTCCATAAGAGCATGGTAAAAAGAGTGTTGATAGATAATGGTGAAGGTGTAAAAATCTATACCTTGAAATTCATCAAACAGTTGGGGAATTTTGATGATGTGATAGATAAAGAAAGGAGTATCACCATCAGGGCCTATGATGACCTTGAAAGGAATTTTGAAGGAATAATCATGCTACCAATGCAGATAGGACCAGCCACCATGGAAACCACTTTTCAAGTGTTTGACCTTGAATTTCCATATAACCTACTCCTGAGACACCCTCAGATTCACACACTACAAGAAATTCCTTCCACTTTCCACCAATTCCTAAAGTTTCCCCATGAAGGAAAAGAAGTGACTTTATAGGTTGATCCTGATCCATTCCATTTTTGTGCAAAGTTGGAAGAAAAGAAGATCCAACACATACCTAACAATGGAATATCCTTCCACTCCTCATATGTTGACCCTTCCATGCTTCCATCGACCTCAATCAAGACCACATCAAATGAGAAACAAAAAATGGAAACCAAGGTAAAAGACTTGACATGGGTAATGGGAATTACCACTTTAACCAAGCATTTTGTATTGGTATGCTCCCACCAACACCTAAAATCTATGGAGGTATGAAATAAATCAAGCTTTCTTAGACAGTGCAAATGATAGCCAAACCCATGATCTTCATCGAGTGGGGAGACATGAAAGATGAAGAGATATTCAAAGAGGATTTCTCATCCATGATTTACAAAGAGGACCAAGAAGAGCTAGAACAACAACAAACCCTTCTATTAGACCCTAGTAGTAAAGGCTACTAGCTAGTTAAATAGATGGGATATAGTGGAATGGGCGGCCTTTGGCTACACAAACAAGGTAGGTGCGAGCCTATCATAGTGGAATAGAGAAAGAAAAATATGGGACTAGGTTATGAGCTAAAAGACATGGTTATTCCAAAAACTGGACAAACCTCTTTTAAGAAACAAGAAACTTCTAGTAATGTTAAGGCATTGGATATCTACCATATCATGGACAACAATTTACCCGTCGAAGACTTATTTGACAACTTTAGTATTGATAGGTTCCCTCTCTAGTTTATAAAAACCATTCCCAATATCTATTACCAGTCTAGAATGGACTATAATGAATATGAATGGGACTCCCCTTCATTTGTAATTGGATATAGTTCCCCTACTTCTAGTAATGATGACCTAGACACCTAGTGGGAAAAAGATACCAAAGCCATACTAACCATTTCACCAACCTCAATAAGTTTTGTAGACCAAGATGATAGCCTCCCACTTTGTTACCCACAATGATAGATTGGGACCAACAACAATAGACACCTGTTCTGGATCAATTCTAGAATGATGAGGCAATCATAGAGTTCATGGGACTTCCAACTAACATACCAGCAGGAGATCACAAAGCAGGATTTGTCATAGAGCTTGAATAGGATGCATACTTTGGTGGAGAGATTAAACCTTCTAGTCACAAAAATGAAAGATAAAACATAAAAATATACATGAGGACCCCTAGAGAAAACCACATTTTGGCTCTATCAGATCTAGAAAAGAAGAAAATAAAGGATGCATCCAAAGGTGAAAACCTCCCAGAGGCACCCAAGGATGGAGGGTTCAATTTCCCCATTTCTGAGTACCAAGAGAGATCAACGCTCCTAGTAGAGCAAGTAGAGTCCATAAATTTTCACACCATAGAAATCTAAAAATACCATACCACACAAAATCACTTGATCCCAAAGAGAAAACAAGATTCAAAACATTCAACAATGAAAAAAATGTAAATTTTTCCCATACCTATGCTGACATGCCTAGACTAGATCTAGCATTAGTGGTACATCATCTCGTTGTAGTCCTTGGAGAAAAGCCTATCAAGCAAAAACTAAGAGAAATGCATCCTCAAATAGAATTACTGGTAAAGGTAAAGCTAAAGAAACTACTATACGTGGGCTTTATCAAACCCATTGATTATCCATGATGGATATCAAATCTAGTACCTATGTTAAATCCTACTAGTGGAATAAGGATCTGCACATATTTCAGAGACCTGAACAAAGCCTATATAAAGGAAGACTTGTTAAATAGTCTAGATAACTAAGAGGGGGGGTGAATGAGTTATCTTCAAACATTTTTTTTCACTTTAATTAATTCGGATCAAACTTAAATCAATTAGATATTAATGAACATGAAAGCACAAAACAACACCATGCACAATGAACACCAAAATTTATGTAGAAACCCAAGAAGGGAAAAACCACAGAGTATAATAATTCTCAATTATAAAGCACCGGTTAAGGTGACACTGGTTAAGGTGATTTTTACAAAGGCTCACTACCAAAAGAGAAAGGCTCACTACATATAGAAAATGGCTCACTTGTAATAGAAGAATGATGAAAGGGAATCCACCACTGAAAGAACTGTCACCAACAGCACCAGATAGAATCTTACTGTATGCTTCCTCCGATCATACACTTTTTCACACTTCCCAATGTATGGATATTCAAATTTGCATTCATCACACTTACTTGCATCGAACAAAAACATCTTATACTTATACCATTCCAAGCCTTCATAATCTCTCAAGTCGGCCAAAAACAATTTCATAATTCCTAAGTCAGCCAAGCATAATTTAAAATAGGTCACTACAAAAACATTCCTGTGGTGGAGAGGAATGAAACATGGACCAAACATAGCCTTCTTGCTCAAATCAACATGCAACATGATATATGAAACCCAAAAATAAGCTATACATGTTACAATGCAAACCATGTGTTGGAGCACGTTAATCAACTACCAGATCGGTCCAGACCCAAAAGAATGTATCTTATTGTGTTACAAGAGGAATGGGACCAAAATATATACAACCCAAAATAGATCTTTATAGTATGACATCTAGAACCAGGCCAATCCGAATCACCAAGGCACCAAAATATAACTTTGGTCAAACAACCAAGATATGTTGACATCAGTGACAACCATTAATGACAATAAGTAATCAACATCATCTCAACACATTCCAAAAATCTCCCCCTTTGTTATTGATGGCAACATTCATCAATAACAAACCAACCAACTTAATGTTAGCATCATCTTTTCTTCTCCCCCTTTGACATCAAAGATAAAGGGAAAAACTCCCCCTGAAAAACTTACTCCGCTCCCCCTATGAGGAAGCCACCAAACATTGATCCAGATAAAAATGAGCATATAATACCCTGGACCAATGCACACCCCAATGCATGTTATTGTAGACTAGGAGGGGGCAGAACCCCTAACTTCTGCCAGAGATACTCAAAAGTATCTTTTCTCAACGATTTTGTGAAAATATCTGCAATCTTCTCTTTCATAGGTACATATTCAAGTTTTACATCATTTTCCAACACCTTCTCTCTCAAGAAATGATATCTTATGGATATATGCTTCATTCTGGAGTGTTGTACTAGATTCTTGGAAATGTTTATACACTGGTATTATCACACATAATTAAGATTGATTCATCAAATGATATGCCAAAATCCTTCAGCGTTTGTTTCATCCATAGTATCTAAGTGCAACATGAGGATGTTGCAATGTATTCAGCTTCAACAGTAGATAAAGATATAAAATATTGTTTCTTACTTGACCAAGAAACCAACCAAAAGCCAAGGAAATAAGCTCTACCACTTGTAGTTTTCCTGTTATCAACACATCTGGCCCAATCAACATTAGTATACACAGTCAAAGTGAAATCTGAGTCATTTGGATACCACAACCCAAAATCTTTTGTACCCTTCAAATATCTGAAGATCCTTTTTACTACAACATGTGATTCCTTTGGTTCTTGTTGAAATCTAGCTGCTGAACATACTGCATACATAATGTTTGTTCTAGTGGCAATCAAATCTAACAATCCTCCAATCATTGATCTATACATGCTTGCATCAGCTTTAGGTGATTCATCTTCTTTTTCAACTTACATCTAGTAATAATAGGTGTACAAATCAGTTTAGAACTCTCCAATCTAGAATTCTACAATAGTTCTTTTGTATACTTGGATTGAGAAATGAAATTCCTTTTTGTTCTGATTTACTTGCAATCCAAGGAAGAAATTTAGCTCACCTATCATGTAAATTTTGAATTCCTTTTGCATTTCATCTACAAATTTTCTGCACATATCATCATTACCTCCAAAAACTATGTCATCAACATAAACCACAATAATCAACATCTGATCTGAGTGAGTTTTGTAGTATAAATTATTGTCAATAGATCCCTTTTAAAATCCTTGTCCAATCAAGTACTTGTCTAACCTGTCATACCAGGCTCTAGGTGCTTGCTTCAATCCATATAAAGCTTTCTTTAACCTTCAAACAACATCTGGGTCACTTTTGGTCTTGAATCCCTCTGGTTACTCCATGTAGACCTCTTCCTTCATTTCTCCATTCAAGAATTAAAATTTTACATCCATTTGATAAACTTTGAAATCTTTGAAAGCTACAAAAACTAAGAAAATCCAGATTGCTTCCATCCAGGAAAGAGGGGCATATGTTTCTTCAAAATCAATACCTTCAATCTGAAAGTAACCTTTGCAAACCAATCTTGCCTTGTTTCTCATTACCTTTCCATTTTCATCTAGGTTGTTCCACTTCACCCACTTAGTTCCAATTACATTTTTCTCTGTCGGTTTGGGCACAATTTCTCAAGTCTGATTTTTCGCTATCTGATCAAGTTCTTCTTTTATTGCCTTCACCCAATTTTGATCATTTCATGCTTCTTCCACATTCTTTGGCTCAGTTTCTGAGAGTAGACACAATAATACTTGCTCTTGAGTTGCTTTGCTTCTTGTGATAATTCCCTTATTCTTATCTCCAATAATCTATTTTTCTAAGTGGTTTTTTTGTACATACCTTGGAGTCTTAGTTGTAGTTATCAAATCCTCCTTTGTCTCTTCTTCTTCTTCTTCTTCTTTCTTATCCTTCTCTCCTTTGTCATTTGAGTTATCTGATTCATATTCAATGTGCCTATCAGGAATTATTTGAACATCTTCATCTACTTTTACATTCACACTTTCAACCATCTTGTTCAGTCTCTTGGTGTAACACCAACACACTTTACTTCTTGTATAGTAACCCAAGAATATTCCTTCATCAGCTCTACTATCGAAATCTCCAAGATTGTCCTCATCTTTCCTGATGTAGCATTTGCTTCCAATTTTTTTGAAGTATTTTACTATGGGAGCTCTTCCATGCCATAGCTCATATGATTTCTTTCCATAGTTCCTCCATAATAGTACTATGTTAAGGGTGTCTACTATTGTGTGTATCGCTTCTCTCCAATAGACCTGTGGTAAACGTGCTTCCATGATCCTTGTTCTAGTTGCTTCTTGAACTGTCTGGTTCATTCTTTCCACTACACCATTCTACTGAGTTGATCTAGGAGTAGATAGCTATCTTTTAATGCCATGCTTTTCACATTATTTTTTGAATTCATCAAAAGTAAATTCTCCTCTATCAGATCTTAAACACTTGATTTTTTTGTCAACTTCATTCTCAACTCTTGCCTTGAAAATTTTCAACTTTTCCAACATCTCTAATTTTTATCTAAAACTACAACCCAAGTAAATATGGAATAATCATCTATTAAAATAATGAAATAATTCTCACCTTGTAAGCTTCTTGTTCTGGTTGGACCACATAGGTTAGTGTGTACAAGGTCCAACAATCCAGTAGATGATTCTTATTTCCTTCGGAATGTTTCTCTGGTCTGCTTTCCTTAATGACATCCTTTGCAGATAGTACTGTCTGGTTTGGTCCATCTTGGAAAATATCTAACTACTCTTGATGAACTTATCCTTACCAAACTGTCGAAGTTGATGTGACACATCCTTCATTGCCAAAGCCAACTATCATTGCACTGAGATACTAAGCATCTTTTTGTAGCTCCTTCCAGCTGATACATATTCCCACTTGTTCTTTTTCCCATTGCAATGATGTTGAAAATGGAGGTAATTATGTAGCTTTAAAACTTTGTACAAAAATATTATACTATAGATATAAATAAGTGTTATTTGTTACATATTCTTTGTGGATGATTATTTTCTTAATTCATTTTAATGTTTGTAGAAGTAGACAAAATATTGTAGAAGAATAAGACTAGAAGAAAGAAGTTACAAAACATATACCATGGAGAAACCCTTTCGGGAAAAACTCCACCAAGAATCAATGTATTATTTAATCATAGAATAAGACTACAATAATTCCAATCCTTGCTTCAGATGCTTCTTTTTCCTTCAACAATTCTTCTTCACTATCTGAAAAGAATTTGATAAACTCTCTTCAACTTGCTGCAATATATAGACAATAATGAGCCTTGTAAACTCCAAAGAGTTTACAATTACAAAGCACAATACTTATCTCACAAAATCCATGCCTATTATTTGCAACTAGAGTTCTACTATGAAGAACAATGTCAAAACAAGTCCTTCATCCATTTGGGAATCCCAAACTGAAGTCATAACTCAATGTTGATTCTGAAGATATCTTCTAAGCTTATGCTCAAAGTTGGTGCCCAAGAATGGGCCCACTTAATTCATCCTTATAAAATATCTTATCATGAAAAAGTGTTAACTCCAAGTTTCCAACTTGGGTGCCCAAGGTGGGTCCAAGTCAATCTCTGTTAACTAAAACATATCTCTCCACCATTCATGCAAATATCATGCATGATTGAGCATCCCCACTTAACTGAATGTATCACTTGTTATCTATCATGCAACTCAAGTCATTAGTCATGCATTCCAATTCAACTGAAGTCAACTAGCATTCAACTTAAACTAACTACATGCAACTAAACCATAACTGAACTGAACTAAACTAAAATGATATTGAACTGAACTGAACTAAACTGAACTGAACTGATCTAAACTTAATTGAATTGAACTCCATGCATGTAAACATCAATCCCTAACTTCTAGGATATTTACATGCATTACTGAAGCGTTATCTTTTACTCCAATTAGTTAACTTTACTCAAGGTAAGTTCCACCTTCCATGTGGGTGCCCCATGTGCTCCTATTATTTAAGAACTCTTCTTGGATGCCCTCACATGTTTCTATTATTTAGGAATAATTACAAATTCCAATTTACATGTTCATTTCATTTGAATTTAGTCTCTTTCTAATCCTAGTGTTTGGGGAACACTTTCTAAGGACTTAGGAGATACATGAAATAATGTTTAGGATTGCAATTAAATGGCATCCTTTCCCAGCATTCTTCCACTTGAAATTATACATCACAATGATTTTAAACAAGAAACATTATTTTGAAACAAGTACAAGACTCAAGGCCAATGGCCTTCTTGCACCAACTTAATCAATCCATTCCAACTTCAACTACAACCTACATAATCATGAAGCTCCAAGGAAATGATTAATACTTAAAACCAAGAGAACTTATCTATAGGAAATTTTTTCATAAGATAATCTGCAACATTAATTAAAGTGTCAACTTTCTCAATTAATACCTTCCCACTCTCAACCATTTCTCACACAAAGTGATACTGAACATCAACATGCTTAGTATGAGCATGATACATAGAATTTTTGGCTAAACAAATAGCATTTTGACTATCACATTCAAGTATAACTTACTTACAATTAAAACCAATACCTTTCCCAATTCTTTGTAACTAAACTACCTATTTGGAGGCATGTGAAACTACTGAGTGTGTTGAACTCACGTCTAACCAAGGTGTAGGCTTCTCGGTCTTTACTATTGAAAAATGCTTTTCTTACAAGTAACCATTCCAACTTATATCTCTTACCATAAGAGAACTCAAGCCTCACCTATTTCTCCAAGTATCCATGAGGACCTGTAACCAACCAATCCATGCCAAACTCCAAATGCAACATAGCACTATCATGAAGTAATCAAGAAAATGATTAATGTACCCAATAATTAAGAGAACTACACAAGATCAATGTCAAAGCTCCAATCATGAATCAGGAAGATAAAAATGACAACATGATCTAACCATCTCCTACTAGGATATCACATGCACCATAACATATATACATCCTGGTCTCAAGAGAACAAGTACCATTCCAAACCCTAAATGCATATCAAGAGTAAACCATGACATAATAACAACCACTCTAAACCAAGAAAAAATCATATCCAAATCACATGAAGATAATCTTACCGATGATGCATCCACGTCACTACCAACAACTCCCATTGAACCATGGTATGAGCTACACATGGCATCATGAATACCATCCTCCTCATGAAGATCACTCTTTAACATCAAGAAAAGAGTCATCACTAATATTTTTACATGAAATGATCAAAGCATGATTACCTTCATTTGAGGATTCCTCTGTAGAAGAATCAAAACTCTTTTTCTTGTTCTTACAATCCTTCTTCACATGTCTTGGTTTACCACAGTTCCAACACTTTACCTTACTCCATCCTTCAGACTTACCCTTCCCTTCCTTGTCTCTCTTAGGTACCTTTTTCTTAGGCCTACATTTTACAAACAAGGCATCTTAGATTTCCATTTTAAACTTCCTCCTCATCTCCTCTGATAGGAGAGTAGGAATTATATTTTCCATCTTTGGATCTACACCACTACCACTGATAGCAACAATTATATTTTCCCAAGATTCTAGTAAAGAACAAAGTAACAATATGCATTTATCTTCATCTTATAGCTTTACATCTATAGATGCTAACTGAATTAGAATCAAATTAAAAAAAAACAAATTATTTACAATAGAATCACCATATTTCATCTTTAAAGAATGCAATTGTCATTTCAGATACAACTTATTAGTAAGACTTTTAGTTTGATAAATATCACCTATTCTCTTCCATAATTTATATATATTAGTTTCTTCTAAAACATTCAAGAGAACATCAACAAGACATAATCTTATGGTCCCTCTTGCCTTTGTATCAAGCTTAGCCCAATCCTCATCTGACATCGTTGTAGGTGAATTTGTCTCATTACCAACAGCTAACCACTAATCTCTCTCTTCAAGGAGATCCTCCATTTTTAGTTTCCACATCTCATAATTAGATCCATTGAATCTTTCAATATATAAATGAGAATTAAAACTCATTGTAAACAACTTATTTTCCAAAATCAGCAATAATGCAATAGTAAAAGCTCCCACTACAACAAAAAAACCTTCAAACTTTTAAGAGAAAGGCGTCCCAAACTCTACCTAGTCATTAGCTCTGATACCAAATGTTGAAAATGGAGGTAATTATGTAGCTTTAAAACTTTGTAAAAAACTATTATACTATAGATCTAAATAAGTGTTCTTTGTTATAGATTCTTTGTAGATGATTATTTGTTTAATTCATTTTAATGTTTATAGAAGTAGACAAAAGATTGTAGAAGAATAAGACACAAAGAAAGAAGTTACACAACATATACTATGGAGAAACCCTTTTGGGAAAAAACTCCACCAAGAATCAATGTATTATTTAATCTTAGAATAAGATTACAATAATTCCAATCCTTGCTTGAGATGCTTATTTTTCCTTTAACAATTCTTCTTCACAATTTGCAATAAAATTTGATAAACTCTCTTCAACTTGTTGCAATATATAGATAATAATGAGCCTTGTAAACTCCAAAGAGTTTACAATTACAAAGAACAATGCTTATCTCACAAAACCCATGCCTATTCTTTGCAAATATAGTTCTACTGTGAAGAAAAATGTCAAAACAAGTCCTTCATCCATTTGGGCATCCCAAACTAAAGTCATAACTCAACCTTGATTCTAAAGATATCTTCTAAGCTTATGCTCAAAGTTGGCACCCAAGAATGGGCCCACTTAACTTAGCCTTATAAATATATTATCATACAAAAGTGTTAACTTCAAGTTGCCAACTTGGGTGCCCAAGGTGGGTCCAAGTCAATCTATTTTAGTTGAAACATATCTCTCCACCATTCATGAAAATATCATGCATGATTGATCATCCCCACTTAACTGAATGTATCACCTGTTATTTGTCATGCAATTCAAGTCATTAGTCATGAATTCCAAGTCAAGTAGCATTCAACTAAAACTAACTACATGCAACTGAACCATAACTGAACTGAACTGAACTCCATGCATGTAAACATCAATCCCTAACTTCTAGGATCTTTACATGCATTATTGAAGTGTTATCTTTTATTCCAAACAATTAACTTTACTCAAGGTGAGTTCCACCTTCCACATGGGTGCCCCATGTGCTCTTATTATTTAGGAACTCTTCTTGGACGCCCTCACATGTTCCTATTATTTAGGAATAATTACAAATGCCAATTTACATGTTCATTTCATTCAAATTTATACTTTCTAATCCTATTGTTTGGGGAACACTTTCCAAGGACTTAGGAGATACTAAGCATCTTTTTGTATCTCCTTCCAGCTGATACATATTCCCACTTGTTCTTTTTCCTACTGCAATGACTGTTCCAAATCTCTTCTGAATCTCACAACCATCATCCTAAACCACCACATTATAGCCATTTTCATGCATCTATCCAACACTCAGAAGATTATGATATAATCCCTTCACATAGTCAACATTGTCAGTGTTATGTTTTCCATCAAAGGTAATCAAACTAATTCCAACAACCTGTGTTTTTTTATCATCACCAAATCTAACAGGACCTCCATCATATTTCTCAAGCTTCACAAACTTACTTTTGTCACTGGTCATATGATTCAAACATCCACTATCAATCAAAAATTCATCTTTGTTTCTTTTAACAAACAATGTAGCTTTGGGAAAAATATTAGAGATAGCAAATCTAGGTTCATCCTTTTCCACCAAAAACAAACAATCCTCATGATCTGATTCATCATCTGAAATGCCAACATTCTCATTGACATAATAGGCCTTTTTATTGATCTTTTTAAACTTTATCCTTGTTTCTTTCTTCAGACATAGTTGCTAGATGACCAATCTTTCCACATCTAAAGCATTTAAGAGGTAACATACCATTGTACTTGTCGGTACCTTTCTTTAGTTTCCTTGTGAAATTTGCTTCCAAATCCTTTGAACTTTCACTATTTGGATAATCTTCTGACTTTGTGGCTTTGAAGGTAGTTTCAGATTTCTCCTTTTCCTTTCCAATTTTTTTCATTTCAAATGCAGTCAAGGTGCCAAATAGCTACTCTCTAGTGAATTTATTTGGGTCATATACTTCCTCAATGGCTAAGATCTTGTCACTATAGCTTTCTGATAGGGCCATTAGTATCTTCTCCATTACATCTTCATCTATCAGGGTTCCTCCTTGATTTTTGACTTCATTTATTGCACTGTCAACCCTCTAAAAGTAGCTTTCTATGTCCTCACCTTCTTCCATCCTCAAGTTCTCATATCTGCACTTAGCTATCAACTTCTTTGATAATTTGAGTCTATAATTTCCTTCATAGATTTCTTTAAAATTTTCCCAAACTTCATAAGAGATTCCCAATGAAATAACTTGTGTTACCTTACTCTTAGATAGGCGCTATAGATTGCATACCTTTCTTTTTCATTCTTTTCATAGGCTAAAATTTCATCTACAATAGAAACATATTTTTTCTCAACAACTTTCCAAGTCTTGTAACTAAGAGAGATCAGGTAACCTCTCATTTGCACTTTATAGAAACTATAGTAATATCCATCAAACACAGGGATTATCAATTTTTGCTTCATCGGATCTACCCCAAGTGATTAAGCTATTCTTCGAGGAACCAAAGCTATAATACCAATTGTTAAATAGTCCAATAACTAAGAGGGGGGTGAATCAATTATCTTCAAAGAATTTTCTTCACTTTAATTAATTCATATCAAACTTAAATCAATCAGATATTAATGAACATGAAAGCACAAAACAACACCATGCACAATCAACACCAAAATTTATGTGTAAACCCAAGAAGTGAAAAACCACGGAGAATAATAATTCTCAATTATAAAGTATTGGTTAAGGTGACACCGGTTAAGGTTATTTTTATAAAGTCTCATTGTAGGGTGGCTCACTACTAGTTGGGATCACTACCTGGCTATTATAGCCAAAGAAACAAAAAGGCTCACTACCAAAAGAGAAAGGCTGACTGCCTACAAAAAGTGGCACACTACCAATAGAAGAATGATGAAGGGAATCCACCGCTGAAAGAACTATCACCAACAACATTGGATAGAATCTCACTATCTGTTGCATCCATTCATACACTTTCACACACTTTCCAATGTTTGGATATTCAAATTCACGTTCATCACACTTACTTGCATTGAACAAAAAAATATTATAATTATACCATTTCAATCCTTCATAATCTCTCAAGTTGGCCAAACACAATTTCATAATTCCTAAGTTTTCCAAGCACAATTTGAAATAGGTCACTACAAAAACATTATCACAATGGAGAGGAATGAAACATGGACCAAACATAGCCTCCTCACTCAAATAAATATGCAACATGATATCCAAAACCAAAGAATAAGATATACAATGCAAACCATGTGTTGGAGCACGTTAACCAACTACCAAACCGATCTAGACCCAAAAGAATGTATCTTATTGTGTTACAAGAGGAATGGGACCAAAATAGATACAACCCCAAATAGATCTTTACAACACGACATCTGAAACCAGGCCAATCTAGATCACCAAGGCACCAAAAAAGAACTTCGGTCAAACAACCAATATATGTTGACATCAATGATAACCATTAATGACAATAAGCAATCAACATCATCTCAACACATTCCAACAAGAATTTTCATTTCCAAGTATCAACATTATCATGGATCTCATAGTAGGGCATGAGATGCTATCCTTAATGGATGGTTTCTCTAGATATAACTAGATAAAGATCTCTCTAGATGATCAACACAAAACAACCTTTACTTTTTGCTTGGGGGACCTTTTGTTGGATGTACTACCCTTTGGCCTAAAGAACGTAGGAGAAACGTATCAAAGAGAAATTACAACCATATTCCATGATATGCTACACACCATCATGGAAGATTATGTGGATGATATTCTAGAAAAGTCTGTCAAAAGGGAGGATCACTTGTCAAATCTTGCAAGGGTGTTTGATCAGCTTGAACAATACAATCTAAGACTCAACCCTAAGAAGTGTGTGTTTGGAGTAACATCTAGAAAATTGTTACGATACATAGTGTCAAGAAGGGGGATTGAAGTGGATCCTTCAAAAGTAAAATCTATACTAGAGATGCCTCCACCAAAAACACTAAAAAAAAGAGAAGTATACAGGGAAAGCTATAGTCCATCAGGTGATTTATCGCACAATTAGCAAAAAAATGTCACCCTTTCACTCACCTTCTACACAAGGATATTACCTTCAAGTGGGATAGGAGATGTGACCAAGCATTCTAACAAGTCAAGGAAAACCTATTTACTCCTCATGTACTCATGCCACCTATCCCATACAAGGAAATGGTGCTCTACATGTGTAAAACACAAGCAGTGCTAGGAGCTCTCCTACCCCAACTAGATGATAACAACAAAGAAAGGGTGGTCTACTACATTAGTAGAATATTGGTGGGCTATGAACTAAACTACTTGCCCATTGAACGAGTGTGTCTCTTAGTCATATTTGGGACACAAAATCTGAGACACTACATCTTAAACAAGAAGGTAAAGCTGATTTCAAAAGTAGACCCACTCAAGTACTTACTAGCAAAGGTAGCCCTAATAGGCCAAATAGCCAAATGGGTGATGATCTTGAGTGAATTTGATATAGAATATGTGGATACAAGATAAATCAAGGGAAAAATCATAGTAGACCAACTAGCTGAAGCACCCATAGATGATCGTAAACCTCTCACAGTGGACTTTCCAGATGAGAGTATCTTGATGACAAAATAGATAGGCCATTGGATTCTATCCTTTGATGGGTCCCACACTTAGCATGGCCCTAGAGTAGGTGTTCTATTTCTCACACCACAAGGAGATAGTATACCCAAGGAATATAGGATCACTTTTCCATGCATGAACAATATCTCAAAATATGAAGCCTTCATCACAGGGCTACAAGTCTTTGGAGATTCTCAACTCATGATCAGATAGGTGAATGATGATTACTAGACAAAAGATGACAAGTTGATGCCATATAAAAGGATGGTGGAAAGTTTCAAGGAATACTTTTTCACAAAACCTTTGAGAAATTTTCACAAATCAACAACAAAGCTATTGATATAATGGCAACAATAGGATTAGTGCTTGATATTCCACATAATGTCCCTAAGTATGATTTCCTCATTGAACAGTTGCTCGTACCTGCATTAGACATCCTAGAATCAGAACTGGTATGTGTTGTTGTTAGTTCTAACTCCCCATGGTACCGAGACACCTTTGACTACATCCAACATGGTATCATACCACCTGACCTAACACCCACTCAAAATAAAACCTTCACCTATAGAACTTCCCACTTTACAATTCTAGGAGATAACCTATACCGTCATAGTCTAGATGGTATGTTACTCTGGTGTCTTAATATAGAAGAAGCACAAATAGCCTTACAAGAGGCACACAAAGGTATTTTTGGGTCCCATTCTAGCAGACCTAACCTACTCCAAAAACTACTTAGAATAGGGTATTATTGGCCCTCCATGGAACATGAATGCATGCAGTATTCTAGAAAGTGTTGTCAATTCCAACAACATAGTGATCTGGTTTATGCACCATCATAGGAGTTGAGACCCATCACAACACCATGGCCTTTCTTGCAATGGGGATTAGACCTAGTAGGTAAGATTTCACCTGCCTCATCTAATGGGAACAAGTTCATTATTACAGCAATAGAGTATTTCACTAAATGGATAGAGGAAATTCCATTAACCCATATCACTGGAAAGCAAATATCAAAATTCATTTTGAATTATCTAATATGTAGGTATGGAATTCCCCAAATGATAATAACAGACAATGGAATCCCATTCAAAAATCAAGACATCCAAGAGCTTTGTTCCCAATTTTCTATCCAGCATAGATTTTCCATGCCCTACTATCCCCAAGGAAATGGTCAAGATGAGGCATCTAACAAAACAATCCTAAAAATGACTATCAATGATGTTGGTTGTGATTGGAATTTGTAGCTAAACCCAGCCCAATGGGATTATTGAACCAACATTTAAACACCTATAGGTGCTACACCATTTTCCTTGGTCTACAGATCAAAGGTTGTCTTACCTATCAAGGTTGAAATCCCTTCATTATATATGAATCTCATTAAAAGGCATGACCAACAACGAAGAATATAGGGTATCCAGGCTAAATGAATTAGAACTCCTAGATGAAAGGTGTTTAAGTGTGTTAAACCATTTGCAAGTTTATTAGAATCATCTCAAATGAAGCTATGACAACAAAATAAAAGATAGAAATTTTTAAATTTTCAACTTGGTCATCAAGCAAAATCAGAAGGTTCAACTAAATCAAGATGGCAAAGGAAAATTTGAACCCAACTAGTTAGGCCCATTCATCATCACAACAAGCTACGACTCTGGGGCCTATCAGTTGGCTACTCCTAAAGGAGAACCTTTAGCTGAACTGTTGAACAATAACCACCTCAAGAAGTTATACTCATGAAGCGTGTCAAAATACCCCAAGAAAAAGTGTAAAAATCCAAAAAAATGGAAAAAAGATAAAAAAGACAAAAAAAGCAAGAAAAATAGTAAAGAGAAGTAAAATGTTCCTTGAGTGAAAACCACTTTGTGGCACTCATAGAATAGGTACCATAGTAAAAAATTAGCAAACAAGTGCTATGTTTTAATAAGACTTGCATCATTATCTATCGATACTATCCACAACATCCACCCATTTGTCCCAGAATAAAGCATATGTCCAACCATGGCTTGGTATTGGTTTAGGAAAATAGTCTTGTATCAAACTGGGGGAAACTTCCTAAAGCTTGTCGTGGATTAGATCTTTGTGCATCTTATCATGGTCAAAAACAAAAAAAATAAAAAACATATAGAAAAACAACAAAAAATCAAAAATATTTGAAAAACATAAGAAAAAAAACAACATCGTTGGATTATTCCTTCACTTAAATAGTCTAAGATATCAACATTTTCTTGAACCCCACAACTAGTTCAAGTAGATTTTCCACAACATATTCTCTAGACACAAAAGTGGAATATCAATCCAAGTTATCAATATTTTTTATCCCAAAAATAGTTATTCTTTGATTCAACTGGTCGAACTACATGGTCTCTTCGTGTACAATGTAGGTAAGGCTTATTAGCCCTCAAGACCCTAGGTCAATCCCCTTAGGTTTCTATCATGCTTTATTTCAACTTAGTCAAAAAATACAAAATCCAAAAATAGTCAAAAAATCAAAATCCAAAAACATTCACAAAATAAAAAAGGTCAAAAACATTCAAAAAACAAGCAAACTACGAGAATCTACGTGTACAATTTAGGGAATTCTTATCTTTGATGAACCCCCGAGGCCCTAGGTTAGTCCTCTGAAAACAACAAAAACAACATCATAAAACTTAGAAAATAAAAAATGACCCACTCCATCATCACAATCTGTAATAAATTTTCCACCCATAATAAACAAATTGTCACACTCACCCTTTGATAAAACAAAAAAACTAACAAAGCAAACATCAAAAGATGAAAAATTCAAGCAAACAATTGAAAAGCTCTAACTATAAACAGACATAAACAATGCCAGAGTATCAGCTATCTTTTTGACAAGTCACCAAACAACATCTTGAGATATGCCTGAACGGATCTATTCCTACAATAGACATGATCAACATCGGATGATAACCCCACCTCAAACAAATATGGCAAGTGATATTGCAACTTTATTTTTATCTTTTGGTAGTCTTATCTTTTTATGATTTATTTTATTGACTCATTCCTAGGATCTCCTGAGGACATCCATAAGGATTTAGAGAAGAAGGAATGGGAGCAATTGAGCATCATTTCAATTTGTTGTTTGTAAGATATTTCTGTAATATTACCATGGTGAATACTTGCTTTATTGAGTGTATGAAAGTTGTGTTGAAACAATTCATGAAGCAGTTGCATGTTAGGTGTTCTATACCTCTTAGTGTGAATGGTCCAATTTTTTTTTAACACAAACTAAATATATACTTTAAACAAATTTTTTGTATGTCTAGTATGAACAAGAATACTCTTTGTTTGTAGAGTCAAAGTCCATGCAATGGATACAAAGTCACCTTTGTCATTAATACCTTGATGCATCATATATGTTTTCTACATCAAACAAGATTGTTCAAAACTGTGAAGCCTCCAAGCAAAGTGAAAGCAACTCATCAACTACTAACAACATCAAATTTCTATCCATCATAAAATAATTTCTTCTAACTAATATCTATCTTGCATAGAAATATCATTAGTACCATATCCATCCTACATCCATGATATCGTCAATACATATCATAATGATAATAAAAGCAATAGAAACGTCATGTATCATGTATAAAGGCATACATCCATCATATCATCCATACATCATATAAACATAATATATCAAAATGATATATTGATAATCCATAATAAAACATCATATGAAACAATATATGATCCATCCATCCACGTCATATGCATACATCAGAAAAGTACAGAAACATATATAAATGTGAATCATCATACATAGTTATCCATGATCATCACATAAATACATAATGAGCCAAATCGAAGAAGGTATATCTCATATATATCATCATCAAAAAAGGGAGAATGTCATAGTACACCATCATCATGAAACAATTGTGATAGGATAATACAAAATAATACATATATACGAGGCCTCGAATGGGCCAATGGATATATATACAAAATCATGTCTGCAATATGTCTTTGAATAATGATGTAATAAAGATAAAGTATATGTGTAACACTTACTGATAGGAAAGGTGAACACTCTATGGATTAGGCTTTGGATCACCATCAAGATCTGGCTATCTAAAAAAATGACCAGCTAACTCACCACCACCACCTCCTGGATCACTAGGCTCCCTAAACCTCAATCATCTCTACACTCTAGGAACAAAGGCATCATAGAGAGTCTGATAATATGTAGACCTATACAACAACTAATCCCACTTTGTGTGAAGGGAATCATGCTCTGCCATGAGATTATATCTCTCTATCATAAGAAAATATACCTAAGCCTTTTTAGCATTCCATCACCCACACTCACTATCTTGCTCAACCCTCAAATTGTCCCTCTCTATGGTCAAAGTAGCAACCTAAGCCTCTGTGGCTCACCACACTATCTTTGTGTCTCTAGTAGTATTCATCTGAGCTAACTGAATACCTCCATCCCTAGGTGGTGGAGGGGCACCCAGAACCTATCCATGAACCTACACCTGAGGCATCAGATGATCCTGACCACCCTGTGCTCCAACCTGTGGAGCCCTACCTAGCTACTCTACAAGAACCTTAATGCATTGTTGCTCCTCGCGATGACCTACAATTCTTACTTTTCCTAACACAGGATCACCCTCAGGTATGTAAATCAAAAAGGAACATGTCATGCCCACCACTAATGAAAATCAAGTGTGGTACCAAGATCCACTGAACCAACCAAACAACCCCATCCTACTGGGTAAGTGCTCTGAATGTAGCAACATCAACATCTCTATCTACCTAGTGACCCCATAATCAGATCTCTTGAGTGGTTCGATCGAAACGAGCCTCATAAGTATCAGGAAACCAGCATTGTCTCTCTCCAAATTGATGACATACTTTGTTTGATAATTAATGCTCTAGCAGAGAGTGGGAATAACTAATCAACCATCTAGTCTGTTGATAGTAAAAAAGATGCTCTAGATCCTCTAGCCATGCCTTACAGTCAATATAAGGTCTCTGAACAAAACCTAGCATTTCATCAAACACACGATGTTAGTATAGAAGATCCCTAGGCAAGGTGTAGTGTAAGAAATCTCCATAACGATATGAGTATAGATATTTGATAGTACGATCTTGTATCTCATTAGGTCGAGCAACTACAATGTGCTCCCAAGGCCATATGTGAAAAAGTGAGACACCTACGGAAATAGAATTTTGGCCCTAATATACAACATCATGCATATCTCTATAGAGGTGGGTGAGAAGACACAGACCTCATACATATCTGGTTCCATGCTCAAACATACCCTCAATGCAAACACCCCATCCAACAAGGAACTTCCAACCTCTCCTATCAGGAACAACTAATCCTAAAATCAAACCACAAAGGATAAGAGAAATAGAGTCTACACTGCCAATGAACTTAGACAAATCAATCTTGGACTGTTGAACCTCCAAGTGTCTAACACCCAACACATGCTGAATGGCATAGGTACCTTGTTGAAGATGGTATGTCACAAGCTCACCATGGATAGGAATGCATAGAATCCTCCACACATCCTCAAGAGTAATGGTGGGCTCTCTTGTAGGTAAATGAAACAAAGACATCTCTGAATGCCACCACTCCACAAGTACATTCATCATCGTTGTATGAGTATGAATGGGAGGCATGTAATAGATATGATGAAGCTCGACCACATCTAGAAAGTCTCTCTCCAAAACATCAAAATCGGTAATCGAATTGAATAGATCCTGTGGTCATCTCTCCCTTGACTGCAGTGGTTTAAGGACCACCTACAATCATTTTAACCCATGATAGTAGGGTTTCACTTTGAACGTGCAAAATGATAGAAAAATGATGAAAAATGACATTAAGGTTCTAAATAAGAAAAATCATGCAACATTTAGCAAAAGTGAGCAAACACTAGCAAAATCGTTGATTTGAGGCAAGTGCGCTAGTTTGAGTCAAGGGAGAAGAAATCAAAAGCACTAGTTAAAATCAAGTGCACAGGTTTAACATGGGTACAAAAAACAAGCCCAAGCAAACAAAATCAAAGAAATAGAGAAAATGTTAATTTCAAAGGTGAGCATTTAAGTTAAACGCAAAGATCTAGAGCAAGTGTACAGATATTTTGTTGTCCCTCAGTATTATTTGGCATTAATTCCATAATACCAAGGTTGAGGTATCAGGTTGTGCACATGGTGATATTTCAGTTTTGCATGAGTTTATATATCCATGTTGATCTATCTTGACATCGTCATCTGCATATGGCATATTTCAGAGTTTAGTATGGTACACAATTTGGTTTGGCATATGATTAGTTTTCAGTTTGGATTTATAAAATCTATCTGCACATTAATATCCTGACAAGTGTTTTGTAAAGACTTCATGATAATATTGGCATATTCGAAAGGCATATTGACACAATCTATTTCTTTTACAAGGCAACATATTGCTCTCCAAATATAATTTGACATCATTGTGAAGAAATCTTTGAAAAACAAAAAAAAGGGGTGGAAAATTGACTTTACTCAAAGGAAAATGATGAAAGAAGGTAATAATAAATTTTTATAAAGTTAAGATTAAAAGAATTTTTGGGTTGTCGATGGTAATTATTTGTTTGATTGAATGGGAATTATTTCCCATCATAATGCCTGAATGTGAAAAATCACTATGTCGGATTTGAAAAAGTCTTTGAAGACATGGATGGGCATCATCGGTGTTTTATTTATTTTTGTATCGATTAGGGTTGTTACCCTAATCATGGTGTCAGTTACAAGTGAAGCTAGTTTTCTATGTTTGGCTAAAGGGACAAGTTTTATGCAGTAAGAGCAGGGAAGTGAAGGTCTTTTGTGTTCTGCCTAGGTGTTATTTTTTCCATTTTGTTTGTTTTCAATCTTTTTTTCTTTACTTGGTGTTATTTAAAATCAATGGGCCTTATATTGTGCTTTGAGTAATCGTGTTTGTTGTTGATCTAGGCACTTTGTTATCCTTGAGGTTATGGCTATTAATGTTGTAAGTTGTTTGGTTTTGTGAAATTTGTTCACAGTTGTAATGTTTAGTTTTTGGAGTTTATTTTAATCTCACAAGCTTCATGGCAGTTTTCGTAGGAATGTTCTAAACAAGATTTTGTTCTTCTCTTAATCTTGATGTGTAAATACTTTGTTAAAAACCCTATTCAGGTTTTTTGTCAAGGAAGAATTTGTTGTTGAGAATAAGGGTCTATTTTAAATGTTAAATGTTTCTTTTGTTAAGAAAAACTTTGTCGTTATTTGAGGGATTGGCTATGGTTTTATTGTTGATGGGTTTATTGTGTTGATTTAGCAGATTATGTGGCAGTTATGTATTGTTTACTCTAAATTCTTGCTTGTCAAGATGGTTTTTGTTTGATTATGGTTGACATATCTGGAAAAAGGAAGTTGTGGATTCGGTTTCATATGGAAGTTATTGATACAGGTTTTCAAAAGCATTTTTGTTTAACTAATTTTGTTTTAAAAAATAGAGAACATATAAAATGCTTTGTTGTGCTCATTTGTATGATGATGAGAGGGTTTTGGAAAGAACATAATATATCTTTCAAAAAGACAATATATATTGTTTTGAGACTTGAACTTTGTCACTCTAATTATGAGGTTATTACAAAACAGATTATGTAATTATTGAAATAGAGACCAACTCTATGTTTACAATTCTTTCATATTTGTACATTTTAAAAGACTATCAGTGAGATAGCATTATAAGACTATCAATGAGATAACACTTTCTGTCAGTGAGACATATCAATCAGCTAGTGAGGCATTGTAAACAATGAGTTTTGATATTAAGCCAGTGAGGAAAGTTCGAGTGGTTTTATTCCCTAGGAGGGTTTCCACTCAAGATAATCTGTGTCAATCTCTTATATGTGTTTGTTCATTATCTGTTAATTTGTTTCTTATTGCATAATTTCATTCATGATCTAAAGATTATTAAAAAAAAGAAATAAAAGAGTTAATTTGTTTGTTAACATTGATTCACCCCCCCTCTCAGTGTTAACTGTACTCCAACATATTTGTCAAGAGCCACCTTCCTAAACTGTCAAAAGCAAAGAAAATGATGCAAATGCATAGAAACTCCTAAAACCTTGCTATTGACTAAGAGAACTTTGTACATGAATTATGAGAACATGAGCAAACAAAAACGAGAAGTGAGAGGGTACATACTAGGCCATTGACACCTGTGGGTTGTCCAAACTCTCAAACCAGGTCTGAAAAATGTAGGGCTCTTTGAATCCTCGACATTGCTCCTTGATAACTAATAGAATGGAGAATTTAGAGATAAGAACTCGCTATAGGATCAAAACAAAAATGAGGCAATTAGAACCCTAATTACCTATATTAACCCTCAAAAACCCTAGTTTCACCTAGGAAACCCTGATTTTTACTTAGGGAACCTTCCTACGATCAAATTAAGACCTCCTAGAAACATCAGAACAAGCAACGAGGGACCTATAGACCTAATTCTTCGTCTTAAACAAATATAAACTAAAATAGAACAGTATCATCAGCTTGACCTCAAACTCGACATTTTTCTAAAAACCTATTGAGGGGGTAGCACAAAGTCCTACCATCATTCCACTAAATTCTAGGGCACAGTGGGGCATAATTTTTTTTCAAAAACTTGATCTTAACATTGAATCTTTGAAACAAATCAACTTGTACTTTGTATCAAAGAGGGGTAAAAAGTAAACATGTAAAATTGGCCTAACACCTATCACACACCCTAAAAAATATTTTCACATCATCGACATCATTATCATCAAAACCCTAATTTCCCCTATTAATCGAATAATAAAACATTATTTAATTAATTCACTTTTCCATCATTTTTTGACTAATTAAATAAATTCCATTTATTTAATAAAGTCCTAAAACCTTATTTCTACTATTAATTGAATAAAATGACATTATTTAATTAATTCATGTTTTCATCATTTTGACCAATTAAATAAATTACATTTATTTAATAAAGTCCTAATCTAACTTTATTTTGTCCTAATTAGTTAAATAATATCAATTATTTAATTACGTCACTAAATCAATTTATTCCCCTAAGTAGATTGAATTATTAAATCATAATAATTTAATTAACTTGCTTTCCCTCCAAATTTTAATAATTTAAATCAAACTATTCAAAAACATCATCAAAAATCAAATCAAACTAATGGAACTTTGTTTGCAAAAGTCAAACTTTATTTGCACATTCAACTCCAACAAGTAATTATTTAATTAAATCAATTAATCAATTATCCTCACCCACTTTCCAATTGAGTAAATTATGATCCATTGATTTCTCAATCTATTCTTGATTGATCAATCTAATACCCTGATTGATCAATCTAATTTCCTAACTAAGCCATCTAATTCTTGATTGATCAATCTAAATCCTACTTGATCAATCTAAATCCTGACTAACCAATCTATTCCTCAATCACAAAAATTGTGTAATCTACTTTGCACAATATATTCATGTCTAAATCCTCTCAACACCTTTTGACGGTTGATATAGATGCAACATTTTTTAATCATGATCATCCATTTCAAATTTCTTTTTCTATATAACAAACCTATTTCCTCACAAAAAAAGGATCGAAGAGTCAACAAATTTTTCACAACGAAGTACTTCCAACATTCACAACCACCATTGATAGAGCTTCAACACATGTCTTCGATCAACCAATACACAACACATCATTCATCAAGCTTTTGCACATGAACTATGGAGGCCTCACAAAGTGATATGAGCAATCCAACATTAAGTGAGCACACTCCGATACGAGATGGGTAACAGTTTCATTGTTGAATTCATAGGTTTATGTATTTCATTTTCATGTTCTTGAATTGAGTAGTTTAAATTCTTCATTTCATAAGTGTAGGAATAGATCTTAGATTAGTGTTCTTGATCTTAGATTAGATTCTGATTTCAATTTCATTTCTCTTTTTTAGCATCTATGATTTTCTCCCTCACACAGTAAGGAGCATATTTTTAGGAGTGATTATGGGTCATGCTAAACTATTTTGGAGGTGTACATGTTTTGGTTTATTTTGCAAGGCATGTGTGTTAGTGTTTGGAGCCAATAGGTTATGTGGTGCACAACACATCTAATTAGGATGACCTAATTGATGTTTGGATAGTTGCAATATATATAAAAGGTTGATTTATTGTGTGAATGTGTGGACAGAGTTTGTAGAGTGTGTGTGCAAGATCTGGTGTAGAGAGAAGTGTGAATTATAATTGTGGTTAAGTATGAAGTGTGTTAAGTTAGTTTTATGAGCTTCAGAGGAACTATATCTTCTGCATATGTTAGATGCATTGTTAGCAGTTCATCATTGGAAGTGAGCCACCATTTCTTCTATCTCTTTCTATTCTAGGCGGTGAGCCCTTTGGCAATGAGAAATTAGTAGTAATCCATTCTCTCTTCTCTGGATAGTGAGTCCTTAGATAGTGAGTCCACCTTTATGTATCAAACATTGCAACTGATTATAATATATTCTGACATAATCCTCACCATGGTTTTTCCTTTACAAAGGTTTTCCACGTAAATTTGGTGTTATTTTGTTCCTTGATGTGATACATACTTTATATGTTCCTTTCATTTAGTGAAAGTTAATTATGATGATTTGAATGGATGAATTGACAAAGTTAATGAGTTTTAGGGAATATTTATTCAATCACCCTCTCAGTATTCCAAGTGTTCAACAATTGGTATTATAGTTTGGTTCCTCTGATTGGCTTGATCATTGTGGTAGATCTTGGAGGTTGAACACATGGCTACAAGGAAGCATACTACCCTTCTGAAAGAAATTATACTTGGAGGGTTTACTAAAGAAGATTGTGTGGTTGACATGGAAGGAGAACTCAAATCAACCCTTGATGATTTGGATAAAGTAGAAGATAAGAATAGATATATGAAAAAGGATCTTAATGATGCAAATGAGTGTATTAAGAAGTTGAGAGAGAAACTAAAGAAAGCTAGAAAAAGAGTCAAGGAAACAAATGAGCAGCTCAAGCAATCAAATGAGACTATCACTAGTCTAAAACTACAAGTTGAAGAAGGTAAAAGAATTGAAGAATACCTAAATACCAAATTGAAAGATAAATCTGAAGAATTTTCAAAGCTTGAACAAGAGATTGCGATCTTAATATTAGATCTAGAGAAAGAAAAGAATCAAGATCTCTACCTTTCTTGATGAGATGATTGAAAATTAGAAGGATTCAAAAGATAAAGAAGGTTTAGGGTTTAAAAAATGAGAAATTTCAAAGGAGAATCAAACTCCAAACATTGTTGAAAAGAAGAATGATAACAAGAGAAATGTCAAACAAGTCTAAAACTAGACAAAAGAATTCAAAAGACCTCCTATCAAATAACCTATTGAACAAAGGTGCATATTTTAATGGTTAGTATTAATATTGCAATAAATTCAGACATAGAATTGTAGAATGTAGAATCATAATGAATCAAAATGGCCAATCCTTTCCCAATCAGTGTTTTACATGCAATAGATTTGGTCATAAAGCTAGTGAATGTGGAAGTTAGATGATGAGTGGTTACAATAATGGTATGGTGTTTCAATCATTCAATGGTTACTCTTATACATGCAATGGATTTGGGAAAAAGGTTTTTGAATGTAGATCCAAAATGGAAAGAAGTAAGCAGAAAGGTTTCATATGTCATAAATGCAACAAACCAAAACATATAGCTAAGTTTTGTAGAAGCAAGAATGTGAAACTCTCTGTTTCACAAAAGAATATTAATCTGGTAGAGAAGAAGATTAATCCAATTAAGATGAAGAAGGAAATGAATAAGATATGGAAATGAAAAATAAAAGAATGAAGTAAAAGTGAGTTTGTGCCAACCCCTAGTGGAGATGTTTCCTCCAGAAACTAAATGAAGAGCTTTGGCTTATGAGGATTTTTCATAGAAAATCTTCCAACCCTCACCAAAAATGTAGTGTTGATTCCTTCGACATATAGGTACATGTGTAGATTGATATGGTTGACCTATTGATAGTGGTTTTAGTATGAAATTTCCTGTCACAAAGATTTGTGGAGTGATTGAAGGTGCCTGTGATGATAGTGAGTGTTTGCTAACTTTTTGACCTAACTTTATCAATTGCAATAAATGCATTTTTAGCTAATAAAAAAAGTGTTTATATGTGATTTCACATATGATTAAGTCATTTGTAATCAATAAATTGAAGTGAAGAGTAGATCAAAGGTAATTTGAAGCAATTTTGAGTTGTTGTTCGAAACCTTACCGATGAAGAAATTACAAGGTAATTATTATTTCTTTCTTAACCCTATTTTCATAAGTGATTTGAGATGTTTACTCGACAAGTTATTGATGTCTTGGAGTGGCCATGACCTAAGTTTAAGAAACATCTTTATAAATGAATGGAAACGGGCCTTGAAGATGCTTTTTCAAGGGTTCCATAAAGTGTGATGCACACAGAGGATGTGAAAATCTATATTCACACAAAAATGGAAGAATATGATCATACAAAGATTGCAATATACTGGGTTAATGAGCTAACATGAGATGATTTTGAGCTTAAGCCTAAATTGGAAAGTTTGATAGAAAAGAATTTGGATGTATGAAACAACTTTCCAAAATTTTCTATGAGGATGAGTGGGTCAAGTACATGCTTAGTTAATTCATGATAAATTCATGTGAATAGACATGTCACACATGACAAACAAGGAAGCTATTAGGTTTGTTGTAGGGTTATGCTCAAACAAACCCGTTCTTAAAATGAAGGTCATGAAGAATGAAATGGTAATGAAGCTCACCAGTGCAAAATTTGACAAACATGCCATAATGATGAATGATATTGATGATCTGATGATAAAGTATGCATTGATGGTGATCAGATATAAGATATTTTATATAAATAGAGAGAACTTTGTGTTGGATATCACTATTCACACTGCTCACCAGATGGTGAAAGAAGGTATAGATATTGATTTGTGTGAAATCTTGAGACAACAATTGATGGAGAACCTTCACAAGACTAAGGAATCAAGGTACCCCTTTTGGTTTGGTACCCTAATTGTATGTTTATTTTTTTACTTTCTTAGAGAATTTCTTGCTACAAAGAGTATTGTGTGGTTGGTTAACATTAATGTTACTATTTAGATAAGAGACCATTTGAGAAGGTTAGGGAATCTAGAAACCCAAACTACCATGTTGTGGGGTTTCTTCAAGACCTTTCAAGGAAAAAATGCAAGAAAGGTACAAAATTACAAAAAAATTAGTTGAAAGTATAAGAATGCTATAACCTTCATGATTAGTAGAGATCATTGTATTATGGAAGCAATTAAACCCATAACTATTTGGGTTCCAGTGCTTAGGTATGAGGTAACTGAAGCAAAGCTTACCAGTTTTTCTAAAGTTTTGTTGAAAAAGCCAAGAGATCCATTTGTGGATAGATTTGGTACATTTAGAGAGAAATCCAATAAGGTGAATCTAGAGAATAAGAAGGATATTAAGAAGAATGTTGAAATTTTGAAAACTCAATTGGAGAAGATGGTGAACACTCCTAAGGTTTTTATGGAGAACTGAAAATTTTCTATTGTTTCTCTACAAGGAACTCCAAGTACATGAAGGTTAGCTAGGACCTCTACCCCCTCTCTCTAATTGTTCCTAAATCCTCTAAAACAAAAGTTGCAACAAGTTCAAAGAAGAAAGAACCATTTGGCCCATCTTTGCAACAAATTCCTCCTAAGAGGAGAAGAAAAGATAAGGCCACCAAAGAAAAATATATCAGCTATGAGGATGAGGAAGATATAGAAGAGGAGGGACCACAATTGATATAGAACAAGAAGTCTCGAGCCTACGTAGAAGAGGCTAGTGCTAAGAGAAAAAATGTTGATATTGTTCATATTGGGAGTAAAGAGGAGGTGTAGAAAGAAAATAAAGGTTTTATGTTTTAGAGAAGAGAAAAGACTACAAAAGAAGAATAAAATCCACTTAAGTCAAGGGGAAGAAGAATGAAAAGACCCCTTTGGTAAGGGAACATAGTCCCTTGAATTTTGATACTTTGTTTAATAGTATTTTAGGATTTGGTCTCTTGGAAGAGACAACCAAAATTTATTTGGAGTCTATTGATGAAGATAAGAGTAACCATTAAATAAGTCATCATTAATTATATGGTAACTTTTGACACTAGATTGGATAAGATTGAGGAACAATTACATGATGATTTGAACAATTTTTTAACTACAAGAAGATAGGAAGCTATTGAAGAAGATGTGAAGATAAAGGAATTTTCCTAAGAGAAGATTGGTTCTTCTCTAACACAAGAAGACAGGAACAAATTTTCTAAACTATACAACAAAAAAAAATAGAATAAAAAAAAGAGTGAAAACTCTAATGAGTAGAGACAAGGAAGAAATTGAAAGAATGAAGAAGGAGACTCTATAAAAGGTTGAAGAACTTGAAAAAGGGTTAGGAATCACTCTAGATAGTGAAGAAAAAATGAAAAATGATCCATCTATCCTACAAAGAAATGAGCCTGATAATTCACAACATGAGCATGTTCCTAAAGATGATAATGTACAAAAAAAATTGGTTATAGATGACACCCCTCCAGTGATGGAGAATGTTGTTGTAGAAGAAAAGAATTATGATATGCAGAATATATCAAAGAAGCATGGAGTACAAGAAAAACAAAATTTCCCTCGTCTAGATATGGAGAAAGATACAGAGAAGAAAGAAGAAGAAATCTTGGAGAAGTTTGAGGAACAAAAGGATGAAATTTTGCCTCCTTTGAATGATGAGAAGCCTAATAAAGAAGAAAATAATGTAGAAGAATTCTTCGACAATGGAGAGAAGGAGAAAAATTAATAAGAAAGTGTAAAAACTATTGGTGAATCCTCCGGAGCCTCTAGAGATTCTTTAAAGGATTTGTTAGATATGCAATTGTAGTTTGAACTGGTGGTGTTTGCACAACTACTATAGATACCCATGTAGCAAGGACAAGTTGATATGAGCAAGATTTATCCCATGCACAAACTATAGCTTGGTGATGCATTTCATGCCTTCATAAGGAAGGAAATATTGCAAACACACCAAAAGAGTGAAAATTTGTTTGAGGAAGTTGTTAAGGTGCTACAAGAAGGTATTCCTAGAGAAACTATTGATGATTCATTTTTACAATGTGCAGAAGTTGAATCTGTTGTTAGATTCTTTTAAGGATTATTCTACCATTCTAGAAGAGAAATTAGAAAAAGAATGGCAAAGAAGGTCAATGATAGGATATTGATCAAATCATTTTATTAGTGTTGCACATGGCAAGTTGCAAGGAAACTTGAGAGATGTTTAGAAGTGCTTGGAAGAAGAAAAAGTTTTGTTTCAATTTTGTTTAAAATGGCCTAACTCTACAAGGAGAATAAAAGACCAAATGAAATCAATAAAGTCACAAATTGCTCAGGCCTCTGGTTTATATGATCTAGAAAATGATGTAGATGGTGTGGCAATGGAAACAATAAATAATTTACATGGATAGTTCTTCCTACTGCAAGTACAAAAAAGAGATCATTATGCAATATAGTCATCTTAGAGACTTAGTGAGTGCAAAGCTTACATCTTTGACCAGAGTGTTAGAAAGTGCAGAGAAGGTGGTGCAGAAGAATCCAATTCTCAGTGCCCCAAATAAAGGAGAAGATCTCCCTATTTAGTTTGAGAATTAGTGTAATATACTTTCCTTCACCAAGAAGGATTGGGAGATAGGAAAGAAGGACTGGGAGGCACACCTTGCAAAATTGAAGGTGTCTAACAAGGGTATTTTACCCTTTGATAGTTGAAGGTGTACATTTCTATTTTTCTTATGCAGTTTTTGATTCTTATGTATATATGTATAATTAGTGGACAATGTTAAAGTACATTTTTTATCATTTTGGATGCATAACATTATTAGGGGGAGAAACTTGATATTTCCTAAGGAAAATATTGTTGGAGAAATATGTTGCATAGTAAGGGGGAGTTACTCTCATATGTATATACCTATGTCAGTTAAAGGGGAATTGTTTGAAAAGTCTAATATTATGGTCCCTTTTCCCTTGATGTCAAATGCGGAGAGTAGTAAAGGTGGAGATTAGTTGGAGTAGTTTCAGAAGTTTTGGTTTTGAATATTGCGAGCATGTTGCCATTAATGACAAAGGGGGATATTGTTCAAGATTTGGGTTGTTGGAAACATGAGCATGATGATGTATAGTGTGGGGAGATTGTTGAACATTGGTAAGCATGATAGTGTATGGTGTTACCATTGATGGAAACCCATTATGGAGATATAGTAGTGTTGGTCTGAAGAAGATCAAATGTTTTACAAATTTGTCTAAGTCATGGTGTACACTTTTCAATGTTTAGTGAGCTAGTTTTGAGATCCACATTGCTCCACTATGAAGAATCTAGTCACATTGTTTTGAGGTTTTATTGGTGCATGTTGAGGGTATTTAAATCCAAAGATTTAGGATTATATTTCTTCCACAACTAAAGATAATGTTGACAAAGTATTAGCTTTGTAATGATAGTATTACTAGTATAGAGTGAATGTTGGGATGCTCCACATTCAAACGTAGATGAATATTTTTCTATGTGGTTTTGAGGAAGTGTTTGAGGATGTCAAAAGTATGTGTGCTCCAAGTCGAAAATTTTTTTGTGGTTTGCAAGTCGAGTTGAGAGTGAATAGTTGGTTCATTCATTTGCTTCACTAGTTTTGTTATATGGGGTTGACCTAAAGGTTTTGGGGTCATGTGGAGTTGAGGTATGTAAGGAGAAAGTTTATGAAAGTGATTGTCAACAATTCCTACCTATTTTGGAGGTGTACAAATTTTGGTTTATTCTGCAAGGCACATGTGTTAGTGTTTGGAGCCAACAGGTAATGTGGTGCATAGTACATCTAATTAGGTTGACCTAATTAATGTTTTGGATAGTTGTAGTATATATGCAAGGTTGATTCATTATGAAAATGTGTGGAAAGTGTGTAGAGTGTGTGTGATATCTAGTGTAGAGAGAAGTGTGAATTATAATTGTGGTGAAGTATAAAGTGTGTTAACTCAATTTTTGAGCTTTAGTGGAACTGTATCTTTAGCATATGTCACATGCATCGTTAGCAATTCAACATTGGAAATGAGCCACCCTTTATTCTAAATCTTTCTATTTTGGTTAATGAGCCCTTTGGAAATGAGCCATCGACAGTGAGCTATTCTCTCATTTCTAGAAAGTGAGTCCTTGGATAGTGAGTTCATCTTTCTGTGTCAAACATTGTAACTAGTTATAATATATTGTGAGCTAATCCTCACTGTGGTTTTTCCATTTCAAGAGTTTTCCACGTAAATATGGTGTTCTTGTGGTCCTTGATGTGATTCATTCTTTATATGTTCCTTTCATTTATTGAAAGTTAAATATGGTTCTTTGAATGGATGTTTGAATTGACAAAGTTAATGAGTTTTAGGGAATACTAGTTCAACCCCCTCTTAGTATTCTGGGTGTTCAACATTCTGGATTTTCATGCAAGGTGTGTGCCCTTGGTATCCTTGTGTTGTACATGGATTAACCACCTCTCATGAATTGATTAACTTTGGAAGTTGTATCAAGAATTAACAAGTCAAACTTTTGGTGCAATGAAAACCATCTTTGCAACAATTGGTATTAGAACCCGGATCATGGGTTTCAACCCCTTGCTTGCATTGGGGGGATTGTTACAAGGTGTGCACCCTTGGTCTCCTTTATTGAATGCACAAGACAACTAAGATTGGGGGGTGAATTAGTTGTACCTTAAAACTTCAAAACCCTCACAAACACTCAAATCCATATTAATTCAATTAACCCTTAATTTGTTAGAATGATTTATCATGAAAAAAGATAACAAAAAACAATAAATGAAACACCATATTTATGTGGAAAACCTAAGATGGGAAAAACTAGAGTGAGGATTAGCTCACAATATAAAGTAAAATCAACACCGATTACAAAGGGCTCACTGTCAGAGTGCTCACTTCCAAGGAGAAAGAAAGGTTCACTTGCAAAGGCTCACTAGTGCCCATAAGAAAGAAAGGATCACTACCAAAGGATCACTGTCAGAATAGAAAATAAGATAGAGAGGAAAGTTATAATGATAAATTCATCTAAATTCAATAGAGAATTCCACCACAACATCACCAACACCTTCGTAGTCTCATTGAAGAATTGCAGACACCTTTTGATCATTGAATTTAGTAATCTAACACATGAAAGCTCACAATGCACTTCTTAGATTCATACCTTACTACTCTATAATTTACATCACTCACATCATGCTCATATATCTCATCAACCCTCAACAACCCGTCACTTATTTATACCATCTTCAACCTTGAAAACATTCTCCAAGGTCGGCTATGCACCTCAATCGTGCAAATTTAAATTAGGTCAGAACCAAAATATTCCTGTGATGGAAAGGAATGAAGGAAGACCACCACACACCTTATTTAGGACCTAAATCCATCCATACATGCCACACCATGCTGCCACAAACATTGAAGAAACTTCACAAGTAGTGTAAGCACCCAAGGTTAGTTGAACTTGTGTTAACACCATTAAAACTTAAGTGCACACTTCCTCAAATCCAAAGAAAACTTGTGGAAAAAAAAATCCACTTGAACACAATTTGGAATATTCAACTAACACCTTGAAATCCAAAAAATTCCATTGCATCAAATTTCACGTGAAGAATGTACACACCTAGTTCATTCAAACAACTCTTCCATACACTGTAACCTAAGAAACCAACTTTCGAAGCACCAAACTTTAAACCACTTCAACAAAAGAAAGATACAAACACCATCAACATACTTCTAGATCCACAAGACTGAAACCACTCTAAGGAGAAATGTGGAGCAAATAAATTTCTCCCAAACACCTTTGTAATACATAGTTTACACACTGATGAACACAACTTCCTCTGCACAATGATACAACACACCAAATTTTGAATATAACATCTCTAAAAACCTCTAACCAACATATTCAAAACACACAAATAGATCTTCAACCTATAAGAAATGCGGAGAAAAACCAAAATGCTACACTTCAACGTAGAACACAAGTACAACACACTATTTCCTCTTTTATTGAAGTTTTCTCAAAATCACTTGGAAACCAAGCATGAAAAACACATTCTTGATATATTCAACATTTCCTTATCACCACCAAGCCAACTAAAATATAGCAACTCAACCATACATCCTTATATAGGAGCTTATCAAAGCAACACTAGAGGTTGACATTAGTAGCTTATTAATGACAACATAATGTTGTTGCAAGTATGGGCTAGTCTGGTGGTGTTGTCATTGATGTTGTCATTGATGTCAACACTATTCAATATGTTGCAGATTGTACATGTATAGTTGAGATGTTGCTAAGATGTTATGAGTACATGGAGCTATCTTATATGGTTGCAGATGTGTTGTGTTGATGAATTTTCCAATTGCTTTTGAGAAAATTATTAAAGAAGAGAAGTCAAAGTGATGAATGTGTTTAGATTGTGCTCTGGTATGTGCTTCATTTTTTTGTTGTATTGATCCTATGTCTGTGCAGTTCTAAAGTTTTCATTACAATGATCTGATGGTGATATATTTTGAGTTTTAGTTTCTGGTGAGATGGTATGTGAAAGTTGTGTTCACCAATACGTGTGTTCTACAGATAGAGTTGATCTTCTATGGACTGGGAGAAATGTTTCTACTCTGCAATCCTCTGCTAGTTTGTTTTAGATATTGTAGATCTGGGATATTTCTTATGAAGGTCTTTTTTTGTGCTTTGGAAAAAGAGGTTTGAAGTTTGGTGATTCAAAAGTCATGTTTCAGTGTTTTGGTGTGAGTTTATACAGTCTGGATGGACTGGTGAAAGGTGTTCAGTGTATGAAGAATATTGTTTTGTTGCAGACGTATCTGAAGAAGTCTAAGATGAAGTCTCATGAATATTGAAGTGTGTTGAGGTGTCTGCATGTCATCTTCATGTTCGAAAGCATGTGCATCATTGTTCATTTGTGTTTTCATTAGGTTTGGCTGACCTAGTGTTTACACTTCATTCAAAGAATACAAATTAATTAAGGAAGTATGTGGTTGATTTGAGAATGTTATTTTTTGATCTTGAAAAATAATTTTATTGGTCCACTCTTATTCCTTTCCACCATGGTAATTTTGAGTTTTCGACCTAATTTGAATTTATGAAATGGGTTATTTGTGGCTGACCTTAGCAAATGCTTCTAAGGTTGAGAATGGTATAAAAGTAAGACGAATTGTGAAGAGTTGTATGACAAAGTGATGCCAAGTGACGAAAGTGTGCCACAAATCATAAGAGTGGAAGTGTGTGTGAGTGAGTTATGATAGCAGTTTTTTAGTTTGTTGATGTTGGACTCAAGGAACACTGAGAGGGGGGTGAATCAGTGTTAAGCAAAATTTAACTTTCAATTCTGATCATAAACCATTCACAACATTTAAACTAAAATAGACACACAAGCACATTAAAGAATCAATCAAAACACCATAACACCAATATTTTTTGTGGAAACCCTGTTAGGGGGAAAACCATGGTGGAGATTAATCTATAATTTATATACTTTGTTAAAAGTATGAAGAAAAGGGAATGCACATGCATTTAGGCACACTACCTAGAGCTCACTACTCAAAATAAGAAAGACTCACTGCCTTACAAAATGTTTGTGATTACAATAAAAGATTGAACTAAGAATATTACATCTACAAATGCCTAGTTTCAGTTCTAGTGAAGCTCATGAATCAAGTTCTGGACCTTCTATCAAACTCTACACTTTGCTATGCTCTTTCACCAAATCCTCATCTACACCAGCAAAATTCACTCATCTGATCTTCTAATATTCACACATACACCTACTTTGCTCTCCCTACACATACGTATATAATGAATTTCCTGAACTTGCATATATATATATATATATATCCGCTAGCAAGAATTCAACCGTTATATGTCGGCTTCAAACAAAATATAAAATATTCTCCACATGTCAGCTCAGATCATGAACAATTTATGATACACACCCACACAAGTCAGCCAAACCATAGCTAGGACCCAAAACAAAATTATCGAACATAGAAATATTTAAACAACTACTCCTTATACATCTGTGACACACTACATTCATTAAGTCAACCACAATGAGGAAATAAATAGAAAATCATTCTACTGGATCTCCAAGCTCATACACCAATTAATGCAACATCAAAAATCTTGACAATGAGATAACATATATGCTTAACAACCTATCCTGAGGATCCATAACTCAAAAAGATGATCCAGTGAAGCATACAGATTGACATATTACCTAGATACCATGTTCTTCCTGCTTTCTGTTGGTAATACTCTATTTTTTACTTTATCTGTCGATATGAATAAATTTTGATATGCAGACCAAAATAATGACTTCATTTGCCATCAATGACAACACTAGAAGCCATAAAAAATCTCCCCAATCCATATTCCAACAATCTCCCCCTTTTGCATTGATGGAAACACTTAGTGAAAAATGACTAAGTGTCAAAACCAAAACTCAAAAATTCAAAACACAAAAAAACACTACTCCCCCTTAGAATTTCAAGGATTTTTTCACTGCATTCGATCCCCCTTTGACATCAATGACACAAATTTACTGCTCTCTATCCTTTTGCTAAAATTTTCACTGCACTCTCTCTCCCTTTGTTGATGCAAAAAAATGATCAAAACTTGAAAAATTACAACTGCTGCACAAATTAGAAAATTATTTTATACTTATCTTTCATCTCCAGAAGAAATTTCTTCTAAGCATCTACTACAATCCCAATAATTATTATCAAATTGTTGTTTTCTAATGTCTTGTTGATGATCCAGATGAGGAATTCTAGAATTGTAATCGCTTCTTCCAACTTCTCTTCTTTCCTCAAAACCTCAATTAGCTGCTCCAATCTGCATTTAGTTTGATCCTTCACTTTCCAAAAAGTGTCCATAAGAGTGTTTTTGGAAAAGTGAACCTTTGCATGCTCAGTATGCAACTCCTGAATCCTTTTCTTGATTGCACTGTCCTAGTCTTGAAGCATATTGTAATCTTGACCAATTTTATTTAGCTCACTTTCAATCTGATCCAACTTATCTTTGTATTTACCAACCACATGAGGCCACCAAAGGAAATAATTGTAGATGTTATTTGCTGAGTTTATGCACTACCTTAACACATTCATTTTCCTTTTCAATTTGGTAAGGGATAGCCTAAACTGCTCCTTCAAATGTAGAATTATTTCTTCCTCTTTCCTATCCTAAGGCTCGGAGGCCATAGCCTTATTGATACATTCAATCATTTCTTCTGGAAGTACATTATGCAAAATTTCCAATTCAATGTTATTATGCACAAAATAATTTCCTAGAGTGCTTTCAATTAGGTCCTGCTCATATGAGCGTCCATCTTACCATATGTGAACAATCTTCTGCATTCCATCTTCCTTGTGAACAATTTGTAGTATCTTTGTTTTGAATAAAGCACCTTCTTCATTGCTTCCTTCTGCTATTATTACATCCGGCTCAACTAATTTTGGTTCATCTCTTGGAGTGTATTCATTTGAGTCTTCATTTGGTATATCCACAATTATCTACTCTTTTCCTTTTCCTTCAAGTTTAGGAGACTTGTGTGCCAGAGGAGTGTCATCAACAAATTCTAGAGCCCTTTTCTACTTCCTTTCCGTTTTACCAGAAGAGGATCCAACTTCAAATGATTTTTCTAGAAAAGAAGTACTAACTTCTCCAAATTTCCCCAACAACTCTCTAAAGAAATTTGCATAAACTTGCTCACAATTTTCTAGAGTATTAGAATGTTCAAAAGATTTCTTACAAACCGGTTCATTTTCCTTCCATACCACATTATCATGTTGAGGCAAGAAATTCAGAAAGTACATCAAGATACATATGATCAAAGTACCAAACCTGAAGGGGTAATCTACATCCTTTGTTAATTGCACAGTCTCCATCAATTGTTCTTTTAGCAAACTGCACAGATTGAAGTCTTGATCCTCCATTATCATTTTGTGAGAAATGTAAACTACACCTGTCGAGGTTGTTCCTTCCTTGTTTCTAAAGAAAATTTAATATGAAATCCCATGTGTAATGTACCTTGTTATCGAATCTTTGATTTTCAAAATTATCAGAGCCCTTTGATCTTCTATTACTTTGGTTAGGGTTTTGACTTCCTTGTTCCGAATCGACTTCTTTTTTGGAATATCCCCAACATTACACAATCTAGTTAAATTTATGATCACCTCTTTTGAAATGTGATAGGGTTTATCTAGAGTGAGAGTGTCCTCATTCAATCTATTCAAGATAAACCTAACAACTTCTGTGTTGTCAAAATAAGGAAATTTATTCCAAATGTCCAAACTTCTATGTTTTTCACCTTCAAGCCACTTCAATTCATCAGTCGGCAACATATTTATTACATCCATGATCTTCCTACTACTATATTCATCCAAACTCATGATTCTTTTGATTTGCTTCATTTTAGTTTCCATACCAAACAAGGTTTTTCTACCGAGCATAAAATTAGAAATTCTACGAGCAACTGAAATACCTGATGAATTCACCACCAAATTGACTTGACTCCTTCAAAATTCTACTACAAAGGATCTCCTTCTATTCTTCTTCAATGCAAGGTGATAAATGAGGTTTCCAAATATCCTTTTATAACTTGCACACTTAACCCTTTTAGCCGCATTAAATATTTTTCCCTAGGAGTTCTGGTTACTCTGTTTTCTCATAAAACAAGAGAAGAATTCATCTGTAGACCTTCTAGATCTTGAATTCCTGTACAAATGATCATGGAAACATTTGAAGACTGATGGAACAACTACTAAAAAATTATTGCATTCCAGTACCAACTACTGACACGGGGACAAAGGATTTTCTTGAAAAACTCCCCCTAGGCCAATGACCTAAGATCAATTTCTGGAGGAATTACCGAAGGCTGCTTCCGGTATGGGCTTATTAGATCCACTCTTCTTTATCCATTTTTTTTCATCTGATCTCTTATCTCTTTCATAGTCACTTTTCCTTTTCCTTTGTCATTTTTCTATGAAATTATTCCTTTGTATACCTGACCTCTTTTATCCATGTTTTTGTTCCTACAGAATCTTGCAATGTGACCAAATCTATTGCAATTGTAACACACCAGATTTCTTTGTCTAAACCATTCATTCCATTGATTTCCCCTTGATCTGCATTAATTAACAGTATACCCAAATCCTCCATAGGTATAGAAATTAACATTCCTTACACTGGCAGACATACTTCTGCATTTAATTGACTTATGACCAAAATTATCACAACTAAAACACTGACTGAGAAATGATGGTTTGCTTGAATTTATTTTACTTCTACTCTAAGAAGCCATATGACCAAATTTATTACAAGAAAAGCAGTAACCATTAAAATTCTACGCATTGGGTTGTCTTACCAGATACCTTATGCCTTTGTTCATCTGATTTCTTTGTCTGGGATCCTTGAGTTCAGATCCGAAGCTTTCTTCCTTGTCATATCCAAGACCTCGCTTATCATTTGCATCCTTTTGTCCTTTAGTCAACTCATCAAGCTTAGTAGGACTAATCTTAAACTTCTCCTTGTATTCATTTGCAGTAGTGAGTTCATCTTTAAGAATAACTATATGTCTTTCAAGCTCTTGTTCATTATTTTTGGATTGTTGCAGTTCAATCTCTAGCTGAATGAATCCATTATTGAATCTATTGCATTCTTTAGATTTCTTTTAAGGACTGGGAAATATTTTCCTTATTCTTCTTCCTTTCTTCAATTTCCTTAGTTAGCTTCGTCGCCACAGATTCCATCTCAAGCTTTAGAGTAGCATTGTTCGTAGCAAGTTTTTCACATTCTTCAGTTATTTCTTTTAGGGTCTAATTCAGGTGAACATGTTCGAAGCTTTTATTCTCTTTCTTCTTCAGCTGATCACAAAGTTTCTTCCTCTTTTCTCTTGACTCATTTATTTTATCCTTCAATGATTGAATGAATTTTTCGGCATCCACAGGATTTTATTTTAATTGCAATACTTCTACTTTAGACTAATCAAGATCATCAAGTGCCACCATAAGTTATTGTTGAATACCACCAAAGTCCATTTTATTTCACGATCCACCTCAAGTTGTTAAACTTTCTATAGAGGAACCTACTTTGATACCAATTTTTGGACTCAAGGAAGACTGAGAGGGGGGGTGAATCAATGTTAAGCAAAATTTAACTTTCAATTCTGATCATAAACCATTCACAACATTTAAACTGAAATATACATGCAAGCACATTAAAGAAACAATCAAAACACCATAACACCAATATTTTTACATGGAAACTTTGTTAGGGGAAAAACCATGGTGGAGATTAATCCACAATTTATATACTCTATTAAAAGTATGAAGAAAATGGAGTGCACATGCATTCAGGAACACTGCCTAGAGCTCGCTGCTCAAAATAAGAAAGGGTCACTGCCTTACAAATGTTTGTGATTGTAATAAAAGATTGAATTGAGAAGATAACATCTACAAATTCCTAGTTTCAGTTCCAGTGAAGCTCATGAATCAAGTTATGGACCTTTTGTCAGACTCTGCACTTCACTCTACTCTTTCACCAAATCCTCTTCTACACCAACAAAATTCACTTGACTGATCTTCTAATATTCACACATAGATCTGCTCTGCTCTCCCTATGCATACATATATAATTAATTTCCTGAACTTGCATATATATATATTCGCTAGCAAGAATTCATCTGTTATATGTCGACTTCAAACAAAATATAAAATATTCTCCATATGTCAGCTCAGATCATTAACACTTTATGATGTACACCCACACAAGTCATCCAAACCATAGCTGGGACCCAAAACAAAATTCTCAAACATAGAAACATTTAAAAACTACTCCTTATATATATGTGACACACTACATTCATTAAGTCATCCACAATGAGGAAATAAACAAAAAATCATTCTACCAAATCTCCAAGCTCGTACACCGATTCATGCAACATCACAAATCTTGATAATGAGATAACATATATGCTTAACAACCTATCCCAGGGATCCACAACTCAGAAAGATGATCCGGTGAAGCATACAGATCGACATATTACCCAGATACCCTATTCTTCCTACTTTCTTTCGGTAATACTTTGTTCTTTACTTTATCTATCAGTATTAATAAATTTTGATCCATGGACCAAAATAATGACTTCAGTTGCCATCAATGACAACACTAGAAGCCATATGCCAACAGTTGAAGGCAGTGAACTAAAGGTTTTTGCAATCCTGCAAATGAGCTTTAATTGTTGTGGTGGATCTTTTGTTCTCTTTTGTATCTATAGGTATTGAGCCTCCCTGTCAAACAATGAGTCTTTTGTAGGCAATGCGCCTTTGTATTTGGATAGTGAGTCCTCTTCTAGGTAGTGAGCCCTTGGCAATGAGCCTCTATATTCAGTTTTATAATCTTTATATTGTGAGTTAACCCTCACCGTGGTTTTTCCCTTGTTGGGTTTTCCACGTAAAAATATGGTGTTCATTGTGTTGATTTACTTTATGTTATTTTTGCTTCATGCTCATATTTAATAACATAATAGTGTGGTTGAAGAATTGATAAGTGATAAAGTTTTAAGTTTAAACTTGTGTGACAACCGATTCACCCCGCCTCTTTGTTGTCTTGTACCTATTTAACAATTGGTATTAGAGCATTTGGTTCCTTGTGTAGAGTATAACCACTTAAGGAAGATCTGATGGAGCACAAGTTGGTGATCCCTATGTTCAATGAAACTAACTACAATGATTGGAAGGGTTGGATGAGAGGATATATTATCTCTCTTGGTTTCAAGACCTGGAAGGCTATAGAGACGAACTATACACCTTCGTCTGGTGGTGCTAATTCTGCAGATGAGATCTCTGCTTATGAAGAAATTGAGAAGGTGAAGTATGTGATTTGCAGTGGTTTATTTAAAAATGAGTGAATTAAGGTTAATTCTTTGGATACTACATATGAAGTCTCAAAGAAGTTGGAAGACATGTATGAAGGAAATGAAAAGGTGAAATTGACAAAGAGGTTGGTGGCAAAGCGTAGATTTGTGAACCTGTAGATGGAAGATGGTGAAGAATTTACAAGTTTCTTTCAAAGAGTTGAACTGGAAGCAAATGAAGTTAGAAATCAAGGAGGAAAATTATCAGATCAAGATATAATCGAGAAGATCCTGGTCACTTTACTAGAAAATTATGGCGACAAGATCTTTGTTATTGAAGAAATGTATGATCCTAAGAAGTACACTCTAGAAGAGTTATTTGGCACCCTGCAAGCACTTGAGATAAGGAAGTTCTGGAAAGATGACAAGACAGAAGAGAAGACAAAAACTACACTTAAGGATTTGAAGATTGAAGAACTGATAGTGATGATGAAGAGTTGGAAGCAAAATTCACTTGGAACTTGAAGAAAGGCACTGAAAAATATAAAGATATGTTACCCTTTAAATGTTTCAGTTGTGGTAACATCAGTCATTATGCTTTGAGATGTCTAAATAGGGCTACACATAAAAAGAATAAGGATAAGGATAGGAAGGATAAGGAGTATAAGAAGTTGTATTATGTTAAGGAAGAGGTAGGAATTTCTAATGATGAATATGAGAACAAGGTTGATGATAGTGAATGATTATTCTTAACTTTGGAAAATAAATATATATTCACTAACTCTGGAAAATGTGTAAGTAAGAAGGCTCTAGAAGTTAAGAAGAATATGATGGAAACTACCTTGGTTACCACTTTTCATGTAAGACAAGATGAAGACTACTAGGTAATTGATAGTGGATGTTCAAATCATATGACCGGAGATAAGAGTAAGCTCACTAAACTTGAAAAATATGATGGTGGTTTAGTTATGTTCAATGATGATTCAGGAGCTAAGATCTGTGGTAAAGGTTCAATTATTTTTTATGAAGTACACAATAAGGATGATGTATATTATGTGAAGGGTTTGAGGCATAACCTTTTGAGTGTAGGTCAGATGCGTACCAATGGTTTTAAACTTGTGTTTCAGAATAATACCTATAAAATTAGAAAAGGATCCAAAAATGGAGATATGATTGCTGCTAGAAGAACTCATGGAAACATCTATCAGTTGAAGGGAGTTGATGGTCATTGTCTTGTATCTCAAATCAATGAAAGTTGGTTATGACATCAAAGAATGAGACATGTGAATTTTGATAACCTGGTGAAGATTAGTGCAAAGGAGATTGTTCGAGGGTTGCCTAGAATCACAAGACCTGCTAATGTTATTTGTAGAAGTTGTCAATTAGGGAAGCAAACAAAATGTAGCTTTAAGGGAAAACATAATTCTACTATCGGAATCTTGGAGTTAGTTCACACTGATCTTTGTGGTCTGACTAGGACTGGAAGCCTAAATGGAGATAGGTACTCTATGTTTCTTATTGATGATTATACTTGAATGACATGGGTTTCATTTCTTAGAGAAAAGAATCAGGCTCTAGATAGGTTTAAGGTATTCAAGGAAAGAGTGGAGAATGAAGTAAATCTGAAAATCAAGTGTTTGAGATCTAATAGAGGTGGTGAATTCACTTCTGGTGAATTTAATACATTTTGTGAGAAGCATGGCATAAAAAGATAGTTTTATGCTCTAAGAACCCCACAGTAGAATGGAGTAGTTGAAAGGAAAAATAGGACAACAGAGGAAGCTTCTAGAACTATGATGAAAGAGTCCAATGTACCAAATGTATATTGGAGAGAAGTGATACATATTGTTGTTTATGTTATTAATAGAGTTTAGATTAGACACAACAACACAAAGACACCTTTTGAGTTATGGACTAGTAAGACTCCTACTAAAAATATTTTAAGGTATTTGGAAGCAGATGTTATATTAAAAGGGATGATGAAAATCTTGGAAAGTTTGATGCTAGATGTGATGAAGGAATCTTTCTTGGATACTCTACCACCAAAAATGCATACAAATGTTTTAACAATATATTGAGGAAGATTATTGAAAGTGTTAATGTGAAAGTTGATGAAGACATACATAGACCTATTGAGATAATTGAAGTTGAACCTGATGATCCTATTTGTGGACATGTACCAGAGGAGAATAAAGAGAAGGAAGAAGAAGAGAAAGAAGAAGAAGAACAAGTGGAAGAAGAAGAAGAAGAGAATGAGTCTGAACCTATTGTAAGGACTCCTAAATATGTACAGAAGAATCATCTAGAAGATTAGATAATTTGAGACAAGAGTGAAGGTGTGAAGACAAGAAGAAGAGTTGCAGCTAAGGTAAATTTGTGTTTACTTTCTAAAATAGAACATAAATCTGTAAAAGAAGCATGTGAAGATGAAAGTTGGATGAGAGCTATGAAAGAGGAATTGTAGCAGATAGAAAAGAATCAGACATGGGAAATAGTCCCTATGCTTGTGAAAAAAAAAGTGATTTGCTCAAAATGGTTGTTCCGAAACAAGCTAATGAAAATGGAGAAGTAGTAAGGAATAAGGAAAGACTGGTATGCAAATGATATTCACAAGTTCAAGGTATAAATTTTGAAGAAACATTCACCCCTATGGCCAAAATGAAAGCTATCAATTTTTTTTTGGAATTTTATACACACAAGGACTTCAAGAATATTAGATGGATATTAAGTCAGCATTTTTGAATGGTGAGTTGGAGGAAGAAGTGTATATGGAGCAACCTGAAGGGTTTTAGTTGTCTAAAAAATCGGGCATGGTTTGTAAATTGAAGAAGGCATTGTATGGACTGAAGCAAGCTCCCAAAGCTTGGTATGCAAGATTGGATAGATACTTGACAAAGCAAGGATTCAACAAGGGTTCTACTGACAACAATCTTTACTTTAAGGTACAAGGTAACAAAATGTTGATAGTAGTTGTGTATGTTGATTATATCATTTTTGGTGGAAATGAAGGCATGTGTAAAAAGTTTGTTGAAGAGATGCAGAAGGAATTTGAGATGTCTATGATTGGTGAATTGAATTTCTTTCTTGGTCTACAAGTGAATCAAACTGATAAAGGGATATTCATTTCACAATCTAAGTATGTAAAATAACTATTGAAGAAGGTTGGGATGGATTATTCCAAACTGGTGTGTACCCCTATGGTAACTGGATGCAAATTGAGCAAGGATGATGAATCTACTAAGACTGATCAGAGCAAATATAGATCCATGATTGGAGGACTGTTGTACCTTACTACTACCAGACCAAATATTATGCATGCAATGTGTTTAGTTATATTTCAAGCAGATCCTAGAGAATCACATGTCATAGTTGTTAATGGGATATTTAGATATCTTAAAGGTACACTAGATTATGGACTATGGTATCCTAAGAATGATAATTTCACCTTGAATGCTTATATAGATGTTGATTGGGCCAAATGTGTAGATGAACGAAAGAGTACATGTGGTGGTGCTTTCTTTCTTGGAGGAAGATTAGTTTCATGGTTGAGTGAAAATCAAGACTCAGTTTCTTTATCCACAGTAGAGGCAAAATATATTGTTGCAGTATCCTACTACACACAAGTTCTATGGATGAAGCAAACTTTGAAGGACATTGGAATGGTATGTGATGAGTCTTTCTATTTTCTGTGAAAATACAAGTGCAATAAACATTTCAAAGAACCTAGTTATGCATTCCAGAACAAAACACATATCTATCAAGTATCATTTTATGAGAGAAAAAGTGCTAGAGAATGAGGTCAGACTGGAGTATGCGATAACAAAGGAACAAATTGCAAACATATTTACTAAGGCTCTTTCAAAGGATACTTTTGAGCATCTTAGGGATAGGGTGGGGGTCATTGGCCCTCTAAACTAGGTGCACATGAAGGTGCATCAATCCAGTGAATTCATAGATTCTTCATTTATCTAGACTGATAAATGGGTCTACTCCGCAGGGGGAGTAGAAAAGGTTTTCATTGTTGTAGGATGGGTGTACTCCTAAGGGGGAGTAATCAGAGCAGTTGTTCTTTTCCATTGATGTTAAAGGGGGAGAGAAAGTCATGTGAAAAATAGTTGTAGTAGAAGAAAATATGTTCTTCTGGTATTTGTGTAAGTTGTTATCTTTGATGGTTGTTCACACCATGTGTTGCCATCAATGACAAAGGCAAAGATTGTTGCAAGTATGGGCTAGTTTGGTGGTGTTGTCATTGATGTCAACATTGTTCAGTATGTTATAGATTTTGCATGTATAGTTGAGATGTTGTGAGTACATGGAGCTATCTTATATGGTTGCAGATGTGTTGTGTTGATGAGTTTTCCAAGTGCTTTTGAGAAAATTAATAAAGAAGAGAAGTTAGAGTGATGAATGTGTTCAAATTGTGCTTTGGTATGTGCTCCACATTTCTTTTGTGTTGATCCTATGTCTGTGCAGTTCTAAAGTTTTCACTATGGTGATCTGATGGTAATATATTCTAAGTTTCAATTTTTGGTGAGAAGGTAGGTTAAAGTTGTGACCACTGGTATGTGTGTTCTACTATAAGAGTTGATCTTCTATTGACTGGGAGGAATGTTTCTGCTCCACAATCCTTCACTGGTTTGTTTCAGATCTTACAGATCTGGGATATGTCTTGTGAAGGTCTTTTATGTGCTCTAGCAAAGAGGTTTGAAGTTTGGTGATCCAAAAGTCATGTTTCATTGTTTCAGTGTGAGTTTATGTAGCCTGGATGGACTGGTGAAAGGTGTTCAGTGTATGAAGTATATTTTTTTGCTATGAATGTATTTGAAGAAGTCTGAGATGAAGTCTCATGAATATTGAAGTATGTTCAGGTGTTTGCATGTCATCTTCATGTTGGGAAGCATGTGCATCATTGTTCATTTGTGTTTTCATTAGGTTTGGCCGACCTAGTGTTTACACTTCATTCGAAGAATAAAAATTAATTAAGGAAGCATGTGGTTGATTCGAGAATGTTATTTTTTGATCTTGAAAAATAATTTTATTGGTCCACTCTTATTCCTTTCCACCATGGGAATTTTGAGTTTCCAACCTAATTCAAATTTATGAAATGGGTTATTTGTGTCCAACCTTGGAAAATGCTTCTAAGGTTGAGAATGGTATAAAAGAAAGACAAATTGTGAAGAGTTGTATGACAGAGTGATGCAAAGTGATGAAAGTGTGCCACAAATCATAAGAGAAAAAGTGTGTTTGAGTGAGTTGTGACAACAGTTTTTCAGTGTGTTGAAGGTAGTGAGCTAAAGTTTTATGCAATCCTGCGAATGAGCTTTAATTTCTATGGTGGATCTTTTGTTTTCTTTTGTATCTATAGGCAATGAGCCTCCCTATCGAACAATGAGTCCTTTGTAGGTAGTGATCCTTTGTATTTGGACAGTGAGTCCTCTTCTAGGCAATGATCCCTTGGAAATGAGCCTCTGTATTCAATTTTATAATCTTTATATTGTGAGTTAACCTTCACAGTGGTTTTTCCTTTATTGGGTGTTCCATGTAAAAATATGGTGTTCATTGTGTTGATTTATTTTTTGTTATTTGTGTTTCATGCTCATATTTAATAATAGAATAGTGTGGTTGAAGAATTGATAAGTGGTAAAGTTTTAAGTTTGAACTTGTGTGACCACTGATTCACCCCCCCTCTTAGTTGTCCTATGCATGTTTAACAAATGCAACTAATTAAAGCATAATTAGAGACAATACAAAATCAATACCAACTGAATTTCCTTGCAACAAATTCCTTCTCATACAGTTGAAACTAATGACAACATAGAAGCTTGTTGACATCAATTACAACACATACTTGCAATATCCTTGTGTTGTGTAGTGCAATGCTTGGGTTTGTGGCCTAGCTTATCCACCTCCCATGGATTCATTAACTATGGCGGTCATATTCGGTATTAACATGTTGATCTTTTGTTTCAATGAAAACCATCTTTACAACAAACAATTTATTTCTTTACAGTTTCATTGATTTTTTGTTTTTTATTTTTATTTTTTATTTTTAGTATTATTATGTCAAACCACCTAGTGGTGTTGGTGTGGACTTTTCTATAATGATGTTTTAATGATTTCCTACCTTGAGGAGTTGCTTTTCCAAGATATGAGTGATTGTATAGAAATTTTGAATGTTCTTTTCATATTTTTCACTACCAAATTTAGCCTTATCTAGATTCACACATCATGATAGAGTGCTCTTAGAGTCCTTATGATAAATAGTTGCTGCTAAGACATAGTTAACATGAGAGTTGGATATTCCTAGGATTGAGCAAATTGCCTAAGGATTTGAAGCCTCGTAGTCTGGATCAGATAGTGGACTGGATAAGCACTATGGAAGACACTGAACATAGTTGTATACCATGTGTTGTTTCCTAGAAAGTGGGTAATAATTCCCATGGTGAGGAGAATCAAAGGCTAAGGTTGACAGATGAAGAAAGTGCACTAGAATGTGGACAGTTAATTGATGATTATTGTCATTTCACAAATAATCTAGATGCATGTTCAACTAATAGTGATGAGGATGAAGAGACAGAGTGTGAGGATAAGAAAATGGTACCTAATTATCTTCCTTGGGATGTCAGGTTGTGAGAAAACACAAGAGGTACATGGTGAAACCTCACAAATTGACTTGGTCAGGAATAATGATGTACCAATTAGTAATGGAGATAATTGTATGGCACAAATGAGGAATCAAAGGGATGAGATTGAGCTTGGTCAATCTTCTATTCAATATAATTCTTCTTATGAAATGGAGATAGCATCCTTTGCTTCAAGGAGGGGGTATGTTAATAGCCTTGAAGGGGTGTGTTTCCTAGGCAATGAGCAATTTTCTTCATGTGAAGAATTTTCTGAATATGGATCAATTGTTATGAGTACAAATGATGAAGAGGATATTGAAAGTGTTTCTCTCTGCTCTTCAAGTGATTACAATGATTTTGAGTCTTCACTAGAAGGGGAGGTCATAAATGATGATTCCTATTGGTGTAGGAGAAATTCACTTTTTGAGGAAAATTCTGATGAATTTTTGGCAAACACTACTGGTGAATATCTTGAAAAGGGTACAAAAAATAACCAAGTTGATATTGAGGTCTTTGGTTCTTCCTTTGAAGGTGTCAAATATAATTCAACAATTTACCAGTTGAATGGAGAACGTGGTAGCATAAATGTGGGTAATTTGATGAGCCAGCATGTGGATGAGAAAATTGTCACTGGCAGACACCAAGAGTGTAATCTATATTTGTTGATATTGAAATGTGATAACTACTGACATGATGAAGAAGTTGAAGACCATGATGGAAATCTTGAATGTAGTGTTGCTATTGAGGGAGATATATATGACTATGTTGATTTTACTATAGTGTCTGGTTATGTGCTTGAAAAGGTGGTTACAATGTCAACCACCCATGTTCCACATGATGAAACTTGTACTAACAGAGAAGAAATCCCATTCTTGGGTGGCCAAATGGTACATCAGGATGAGTGCATTTCTATTTGGGAAACATTATTGTGTACTAAAGAGAAGGAGCTATTTGGTGAAGTTGCATAGCATGTTAGCATTGTAGGATTGTTTGCTATATGTGAAGAGCAATTCAAATATGTAGACAACCAAAAGTACAATGTCAATCAGTATGAAGTTGCACTTGAGTTCTTTGCAGATAATTCTTTTCTTCTGGATCTTATTATGGAACTTCTTTCATCCCATGAGGACAACACATATGACAAGTAGGCTAAAGGTATACTTGATTTTGTGTTTTTCTTCCCTTATCTTGTCAAGGATTTTCCAAGTATGAGCTAGAGTGCCTATGAGGTTTTCAAATTTGATGAACAACTGGAATGTGATCCTATAATTCATGACTGTATGGAGTATGAAGGTTTTATTTTCCTAATTCAATTTGATGAGCTTAGGATGGAGAAGGTTGAGGAATGGAGAAAATTGTAGCAAATGGAATGGATACTATCAATTGTAATGGTGCTAATGGAAAAAAATTGCACAATGTACATGTTGATCCACTGCCAGTAGAGCAAGACAAAGTCTTTGAAAGAGGAAAGAATTGTCCCTAAATTTTAGGGCCCAGGGGCCTCCAGCTTATAAACCAAAGCCAACTGTTTAAAAGAGGGCTTCTAGGTAACAAACTACATTGTATATTTTGTGAATACTGTATATAGGTTGGTTTGGTGTGTTTGGTTTCTATTGTGTCTGCTTGCCTTCTCTGGGCAAGCTCCTAGGTTTTGTTTTCTACCCTGGTCTGCTTCAACCCAAGATCTGGATTCTTGCTATACCCACTGGGGGTATACATCCCCAAGCATGAGCCACTGATGGAGCTCCCCAAAAAAATTGTAATTTTTGAGTAGCCCATGGACATAATCAGCACATAAATCCCTTGTCCCCATGGTTTGGATAGGGTTTTAGCTTTGAAAACACTTTGTTCTTTTAATTCCACAGTGACATGCCTAGCTGGTTTCCTATTTTCTAAGTTGTCACTTGAGCCATCATATACGTTCTCCCACTAGCCCCTTTGGTTTAGAATGTCGGTCATCTAATTTGTCATCAACTTTGATATTTTCCTAAAGTCAGGCCTTAATATTTTCCCAAATAACTTAAGCTTAATTCATTCATTCATGAGGGTTAAATCATAATCGGCCTAACAATGGCCCCTTCTTTAATGCTAACCTTGTTGTATGTGCAGGTTTAGAGTTTTGTGACCATGGGAAATGATCTTGGTCGTACCCCACTAGATCGAAGAAGTTAAATTTTGAATGGTTACATAGTGCGAGGATAGTGAGATGAGGACGCGTTTCCTTATATGGACATGGGGCCCAGTATCCACTGTCTAGCTCACCACCTGTGGTTCTAAAATGATAATGAAGATCAAGTGTAGGGACTAATCTCTATCGTTCCCTGCTAGCTCGCACAAAAAAGGTGAACACTCATTATAGGCTGTGAGGGTTATGAGTTCATGACACATGGATTGATTCACTAGTTTATGAAGTGGGAATACTCACTGATGGGTGACATATTTACTGATTGGGACCAATGTTATTGGCTAGAGATGATTGAGCAATGAACAGTTAAAATTCAAAGGCAGTCAATGTAATGTTAGCTGTCTGATCCACCACCTTATCAAGGGATCGACGACTAACATTCAAAATAGATAAACATGCATGTGGTAGTCATTTAGTTTTACAACCAGTGAGAATTAATGGTAGGCTCTCTACAACAGTGATCAAATTGATCTTCGTGTGTGTGGATACTTAATTGCTAGTAGTCATGAAGCATGATATGTAGATTTCCATGCACTTGGGAATTAAACAATGACAATGTGGTCACCAACGAATTATGCCCAGTTCGAGCGTGTGTTTTCATTGAGTATCAATGATTTTTATCATCATATTGTTCAATAAATACAAGTTGAGAGTTGTTATTTTTTCCATCACAATCAGTTGTCGAGTCTTTTGAGTTTGTGCAGGAAGCTGAGGTTATAAGTGCAGATTCTTCGAGTTACAGGATGAGTAGTTATGGCGCTCCATTTGTTGAATTTGTAGAAGTATTGCGGTAAAGACCCAAAGCACACACACAACACTCATAAGGATGCTCATGGAAAGGAGTTTGTACTTGTTGTTACTAGGAGTAGTCACTGGTTGAAGGGCCGAGCTACGAGTTCAAAGGTGACTGGAGCAAAAGGAAAAGTTGTTGGGCCTTCAAGCAGGATTCAAAGGAAAATTTGATATGGTTGAGTTTCCTATGGAAGATAGAACTCTCCCATTCCTATCTCTGATAGCTCATCTGATAGTGAGACTGAAATAGATTTGAGATATCAACAATATCTTGTAATTCTGAACTAGCTAGCTCCATCAGGGGAAGAGGTGATCATAGTTCCTCCCATTACTGTGAAGACTCCAAGTGGACATGAGTACTTAATGGCTGGAAAGGATAAGAATGAAGAATAAGTTGTGGTACATTTCAATCTAGAAGCTTGTTTGCTCCCTTGTTATAAAAGGGAATTCATGGCTCATTTGTAGGGGTCTAGTCTTTTGAATCTTTAGGTCCAATATACGCAAAGGGTAGAAATTAGAAAGAATACCAGTAAATAGAATAGTCGAATTGTCTTGGCTTTTGAAATATGCATATGTAAATCTTAAATAGTTATATAGAAATTATTGATATCGAAACAAATCTTATGCATAAGGCATGTACTCTCCTTTGTAAATCGTCTTGCAAATTTTGAATGAAATATCAAGCATATTTTGTTCATCTTCAAATACTTTGTTTGAATGCATGCTCTTATTTCTACTTTGGTTCAAGGAATCAATTAGATGCTTAAGTGAGGTCATGAATTTGTGAGGATTTATAGAGGATTTGATAAGAAGTGATGCTTTAAGTACAGCGAGTTTTCATAATGTAAGGCCTTATGAAAATAGTCCAAAATTATCAGAGTTAAATAATTTCTATATAACTGATTGTAAGAGTGTGACTCCATTTCCCAATTGATGAAGACACTAGTCTATTTGTCAGGGTATTTGACAATTGAAGGATAATAACAGTATATCCGATCATGGATTCAGGGTTAGAACATTAATCTCTTAAAATTTAGATGATGTGATAGAGGCTTCTAGGAATAATCAAGAGTAATATTGTTAGTATAATCAAGAGTGTTATTTATGATGTGATAGAGGCAGGGTTAGTATAATCAAGAGTGTTATTTACCCCTTATACGAACCGATCTATGATTCGATGCATCATTCATTGAGATAATCAAATGAAATTTTTTTAAGAGCACCCTCTTAGGTCCCACAAGCCTAAAGTGTAGAAGGTTTCAGTCTTCAACTAAATCTTGTTAGTTGGCCATTCATTTAAAGGGTCTTGAGTATAGGAGTTGGCTACTCTTTAGAGATTCCTTAGGTGTACTAGAAAAAAAACAAACACAATGGATGGAAAGATTCAAGGATGAAAACTCATGAAATGGATGGTTGAAGTGTTGGAAATAGTTTCATTATAAGGACTCTTTATGACTCCCATGTTGATGTTTACATTAGATAAAGGTGCCCCTAGTATCATGGAGGTATTAATGACATTGTCACATTCTTTGCTAAATAATTGATACCTTGATGTTTAGAATTTTTGACAAACTACACTGGCTCTAAGATACCCTGTTCATGTAGGTTTATTCTTCTCTTCTATGTTGGTAATCTTCAAAGGTAGTAGTAGAAACACTGGATTCTTATTGTTCTTCAATTCTTCAAAGTCGGTGTAGAAACCTTCTTCTTGCTCAGTTTCTAAAATGTCACCATGAATGGCTATAGCTTGATCATTTGCAAGGATGTCAATAGTAGGAGATTTTTTAGAGTAAGATCATCTACATGTCCATCAAAAGTAAGCATCTCATGGGTAGATGTAGGAGTGATTAATGTATAGATATGATCACCATTTGTCAAATCTTGTATGAATGAAAAAATACTCATTAGATCATGGTAATATTTTGGGGAAGTGATCTCTAGATCTTGACTCATTTTAGAACAACTATCATTAATGGATTGGAAAATACCCATTAAATAATGATATTATTTTGGAGAGATGGGATCTTGACCTTGAATCATTTAAGAGCAATTTTAATTATGCTTAGGATCATGTTCTTGACATGGACCTTGGATTGATCATGGAGTATGGATGTAAGACTCTTGAGTAGTCTTAATTGATTTAGATGATGTGATAGAGGCTTCTTCCAATGAATCTTTTTCAATATGTCCTATCATGAATCCAAATGATGGAGATATGTTATGATCTAAGACATATTTAATTCCATTATTTTAATGTACAATATTGGTAGACACTATTCAATGGTCTTGATCATGCATTAGGAAAGCATCTTGATTAATTTTGAATTTATCTTCTTGTGAGGCATGAGTAGTACTGATTTATTCATTGGATCCTTGGATATGTCCTACTACATTGTCATAGGAATAATTCACTTGTTTATAACTAGTTTTTCTAGAATCTTTTTTATTTTCCATGGTCAGGCATTGGATTTTCATAGATTCCTAGATCATTGTTTTCAGAAGATCCTAGGTGTTTATCAACACCTAATTCTCCTTGATCGATAAAGTCTTGTATGAGATATTTTAGTTTCACACAATTTTGTGTCTTTTGACCTTTTGTTCTATGATATTGGAAAAATCCATTGTCATTATACCACAAGGGTTTGATTTGTGGTTCAAGGTAATTTTTGAACTCAAGAAGCTGGATATATTTAAATTGGATCAATTTGTTTAAGATTGTTTCAATGGATTCCCCTAAGGGAGTGAATTGGAATCAAGGAACATTGCTAGGTGTTGGTCGAATGGGTGCTCTTGGAGGATTGGCATTTTGTATGCTCTATTTTTTGTTTGGTTGATATTGTGTGGTTATAAAAAAAATTGCATTGATAACACCATCACATGTTACATTCTTGTTTTTAGCACATATGTGGGGTTTGTTATTGGAACTTTATGGTTGATTATTGTCTTTATAGATATGTACTAATCCTTTAGCAATAAGTGATATTTCAATGTTAAGACCTTTTGTGGTGATCTCCTCAAACATTTTGTCACATTGCATGCAAAGTTGAAAGGTTTTGAACACCCAAAATAGTAAGAGGGGGGTGAATCAACATTATCTTAAACCATTCAAACATTAAACATCCAATCACCAAAGCATATTTAATTGTAATAAAGAAAAAAAGCATGAAACATCAACAAAACCACATAACACATGAAAACCAAGATTTTTAGATGGAAAACCAAAAATGGGAAAAACCACGGTGAGGATTAGCTCACAATATATTATAACTAGTTATAGTAAATTTACAGAAGTGCTCATTGCAGGTGGAGTCACTACCCACAAAGAAAAATATAGAAGAGATATTGTGCCTCATAGCCTAATTTGAAATGTTACAATTACATCTATCATATGCATGAAATATAGTTCCAATGAAGCTCAATAAACTAACTTTACCTACTTTATCTAGTTCAGATTTAACACTTTACTTTCCTTTGCATTTGCACCATTTCAATCTTCTACTCAACATTCACAAATTAAATTCACACTAATCTGATGATATTCACATTTAGGATCTTTGCATCACTTATCACTCATCACAAAACATATAAAATATCTAATATACACTTATCACTCATCACAAAACACCTAAAAGATCTAACATATATATCCTCTTCAAGCATAGCATCAATTAGGTTAGCCTAATTAGATGTAATACCCAAAATATAGCTTGTCAGCTCCAAAAAATTTCATACACACCTCATGCCAAAATAAAAACTCAAAAAAACTTGAAATATGTCTACATAGACCTATAATAGATCCCACGTAAGACTACAACACTTATTTAACCTTCACATACCTACAAACTTATTAGGTTGGCACCGCAAAAGACCTAATACCAAAATTCTTTAACTATGTATCCACATGCAAACATGTTGACCTCAAAACTCAATGCCAACTGGAATTACTACAAAAAATACCATCTATCAACATCTCCTCAAATACACAAAGTCAATACCTTATCCATAGAGAAGTGAAAACTCTCCCACTCAAATGCACTAAACAAGAAATAACTATAAAATGTTAGGGCGAACTTCTATTACTTACATCTCTCAAACACAAAGCCAAAACATGGTGAAATTTTGGAATTAGATACTTCTAACAATCAAAAAAATAATGTTAAAAGTGTAGAGTGAAAACTTCAATAGTGGACTAGTGCAAACCCAAACATTGAAGCTCTATTACATTGAAATAACAATATTGACACTTAGTTGATTTCCCATTACAACCAACTTTACCGGACCCCAACCTCCACCACAGAATCCATACACTCCCACCATTGCGCTGTGAGATTCGATCCATACATATAGGTGAATTGATTCTATTTAAAGAACACAAACTCCTATTTGGAGGGGGCAATGGTTTGAACCGCCAACCTCCCCCCTCCAAACCCTTTGCTCTAACCAATGCACCCGATGTGCTTTTTGGAGATTAAACTAACAATAGTTAGTTTTGAATTAGTAAGGATGAATCCATATAAAAAATTAAAAAATAAATAAACTTAAAAATAAACAAAGCCCCCTAAATATAAATTATTAAATATCAGAAAGCCCAATTTAATAAAGAATTTAAGTGGTTTTAATAGATTATTAAAGGATATAAAGATTATTAAAAGGCTTATTAGGGGCTTTTAAGGATTTTAATGATATTTTAAGAGGATTATTTGAGATTTATCATTATAAATAGGAGATATGGGGAGATTGTAAAAATAATATGGTTATGAACCATATTAAGCAAATATTGTGTATAAAAAGGGTGGGTATCCTAGGAGTTGGGGAAGTTGTGAGTGATGAGAGAATTATTTTGGAGGATTTGAGTCTTCATCTTTATGCAGTGGAGGAGCACTATTGTTGTACTTGAAGGAGAATGACTTCGTAACTCTATCTAGGAGACTTGACACTTTGTTCAGTTGAAGCTTTGCAACCATTTTGGAGCATAATCAAGGATCGGTCACTTTGTTGGAGAGGGACCCAGAGATGTAGCCATATTGACGAACTCCATTATCAACTTGTGTTCTTGTTTTCTCTCTTCTTTCTCTCTGCTATTAATTTCATCACTTTATTATTGTTGTGTTTATTTAAGCATTTAAATTGCATTTGTAAGACCTTCAATTTAATCATTGTAATCGTTAAGCATACACATGCAATTTTCATAGATCCTAATAATAGATCAAGTTGGTATTAGAGCTTTGTTTGACTAGTATTGCAAAAGTGGATGCTAACACAATCTAGGAGCTGACGAGGTGAAGGGACGCTTGCAGTATTCAATCCTGAGATCGGTAAATGAAGAACTTTTCCATCATCAAATATGGAAGAAATAGAAGCTAGAAAAATTTCTGAGCTTGATGAGAAAAGCTTTCAATGAGCCTTTCTTGACTTGAAGGCTATGGTGAAGAACTCTATCAGGAAAAGAAAAACTAGAAGAAGAGTTAGAAAAGAGGAACATCAAAGCGATAAAAGTGTGAGGATGATGAAGATCGAAAGGACAAAGGGAAAAGAGAAGTAAGTCATGAAGAGCCTCCAAAAACTCCCCCATCTCCATCTTCTCCATCTTCTTCTAATTTTGCTTCTTATGTTAATCCTTTCAAAAGTGCACACAAGCCTGTAATCAAATTAGATGTAAAATTTGAACTACCTAAATACTATGGAGAGTTAAATGTTGAAAAATTAGATGATTGGGTTCAACAAGTAGAATTATATTGGAGGATTTGAGGCTTTTTAGATGATGCTTCTAAAATCCAATTAGCTACACTTCAGTTGGGAGGAACTGCTCTCAAATGGTTGGAGAGTAAAACTTAGCTAGAAATTGCTCGACATGGAAGTGTCAATTTAACTTGGATGGAGTTTAAAGTTTCCCTTAAAAAATAATTTTATCCCTTAGGCCATATGCAATAGTTAACTATGAACTGTCAAAAATTTAGGCAAGGAAAATTACAAAGCATGAAATGATAAGCATCGTGTTGATCATCAATTTCAGGTTGGTGAAAGAGTTTGGTTACATATTAGCAAGGAAAGAATGTAAGGTGAAGGAAGGAAGCTCAAGACACTCAAGTATGGTCCCTTTGAGATCCTTGAAAATATCGGTACCAATTCCTTCCACCTAAATCTTCCTCCATACATGCACATCTACTCAGTTGTAAATGTAGAGAATTTGAAGTTGTATGAGTCTCTAATAATACTAGATGAAGAGACTAATGTTTAGGATCCATCAGTTGATGATCTTTACCTTGAGTACATGATAGAGCTGCAAGAGGATGTCAACCTAGACAAGAATGTCAAGACTTCATGAAGAGGAGCTATTGAGTACCTCAGAGTGGGATTGAAGGGGATGAGTCCAAGGAAAAATGGATGGATATTGGTAAAGTGAGGGAACTTTACCCTCACTTTTTGAGTAATCAAGCTTTTAGAGGTCCAAAAGCTCTGCAATGGGGAAAACTAATTCGAGTGGATACCAAAAATTTAAGTGTTCCATATTCTCCATAAATCATCACCATGTCAAAGTGATCAAAAAAAAAAACCCAACACAAATTGAATGGAGTCAAAATGAGTTCGTATGTTCAAGATATGCTCAGTCAAAGTTGGGTCAAAATGAGGGTACCAGAGGCTAAATGCAAGGGAAAAAAATTAATCTCAAAATTGGTCAAAAATAGTATCAAGTTGAAGAGCTTGACAAGACAATTCCAACACCGCTTGTTTCACCTCAAATGGAGCTTGTACCCCGAAGTTATGACTAGATTCAACGTTTATAGTGTAAGACTAACTTTGACTATATGAATGTTGACATCAACATGCTAACATGGTAGACCGTACGATGATGTGGCACTATCTGTGATGTAGGAGCATCCAGTGGTGTAAGGGAAATCTTACATCACCCAAATATATTGTATTTTCATTTGTTTGTAATTTCCTTAGTTGTCTTGGGGCCCATGGCGACTCATGCAGCCTTTGGGATAGCTAGAAGTTTGAAACAACCACAAATAGTCACCTACTATTTTTAGTAAGTCAACTTATTCAAGCCATATGGACATGAAAATTGACCCCAAGGAGTGAAATAAAAAAATAATATTTTCGGTGAAAGAATCATCTCAAAATCCTATACTGTTTGGAAGATATTAAATTTTCATCCCGGGGAATTTCTCTAATGAAGTTTTAAACTCAAAAATGGGGCCCTTTGAAGCCCCAGAATAGGGTGCAAAATCTCTCATCTTTTAGATTTGGTGAAAGATGGTTTTAGATCTCTTCACAAGCTTTCCAATGATATATTACAATTGAAAATCTAACAATCGGATTAAAAACTATGGCCCCAAGAAGCTGCCCCACTAAAAAGTGAATTTCATTAAAATATCTTCCTAGGAAAGAAATCAAATAGCGAGACTTTTGGCACCAAAAAAAAAGGTAAAGTACACTTTCTAGAACATTCTAGGGCATTTATTGGGTAAAATAAAAGGGTTAATTGGGAGTTGTAGAAGGTGGCTCCATTAGTGCAGATTGTGGCTCCGAATAATATATTTTATTTTTTAGAGTTGATTTTGTCGTAATGAATCAAGCCCATGAGGCTGTAGCATGCAAGTTTTGAATCTGTAATTTCATTTTCTAAAAATAATTGAAAGTGAGTTATTTTTTGTCTTGCATATTCTGTGTTGGTATCTATTGTTGTATTTGTGTGGGTTTCAGGTGGTGTGGCCCTCATCAATGTGGGCATGACACGTGGCAAAGTGAGTCAGCATGATGTGGCATCTAGTTGGTAGAAGACACCGAATGACATGATGACATGTGTCCTCTGGGTGGAAATGACATGTCTTTGGCAGTGAATCAAGATGTGCCACGTGGCACCTCGTCAATAATTCTTTCCATGGTTAGTTTGAATAGTTTACTAAAAATTATGAGTTGGGGGTCAAACCCCCAACCTCCACCACACAAGCCATACACTCCCACTATTGTGCCACAAGATTTTCTCCATACATATAGGGGCATTGATTTTATTTAAAGAACAAAAACTCTTATTTGAAGGGGGTGGCAGTTTGAACCGCCGACCTACCCCTCTCCAAACCCTTTGCTCTAACCAACGTGTTTGATGCACTTTTTTGGGTTTAAACTAACAATAGTTAGTTTTAAATTAGTAAGGGCTGCTCCATATAAAAAATTAGAAATAAATAAACTTAAAAAAAAACAAAGCCCCCTAAATATAAATTATTAAATATCAAAAAGTTTGATTTAATAAAGAATTTAAGTAGCTTTAAGAGATTATTAAAGGATATAAAGATTATTAAAAGGCCTATTAGGGGGTTTTAAGGATTTAAATGATATTTTAAGGGGATTATTTGAGATTTATCATTATAAATAGGAGATATGGGGAGATTGTAAAAATAATATGGTTATGAACGATATTAAGCAAATATTGTGTATAAAAAGGGTGGGTATCCTAGGAGTTGGGTAAGTGGTGGGTGATGAGAGAATTATTTTGGAGAATTTGAGTCTTCATCTTTATGCAGTGGAGGAGCACTACTGTTGTACTTGAAGGAGAATGACTTTGTAACTCTATCCAGGAGACTTGACACTTTGTTCAATTGAAGCCTTGCAACCATTTTGGAGCATAATCAAGGATCGGTCACTCTGTTGGAGAGGGACCCAGAGATGTAGCCATATTGATGAACTCCATTATCAACTCGTGTTCTTGTCTTCTCTCTTCTTTCTCTTTGCTATTAATTTCATCACTTTATTATTGTTGTGTTTATTTAAGCATTTCAATTACATTTGTAAGACCTTCAATTTAATCATTGTAATCATTAAGCATACACATGCAATTGTCATAGATCCTAATAATAGATCAAGTTGGTATTAGAGCTTTGTTTGACTAGTATTGCAAAAGTGGATGCTAACGCAATCTAGGAGCTAGCGAGGTGAAGGAATGCTTGGAGAATTCGAGTGTTCATCTCTGTGCAGCGGAGGAGCACTACTACTGCACTTGAAGGAGAAGGACTTTGTAACTCCATCCAAGAGACTCGATACTTTGTTCAATTGAAGCCTTGTAACCATTATGGAGCATACTCAAGGATCAGTCACTTTGTTGGAGAGGGACATGGAGACGTAGCCATATTGGAAAACTCCATTATCAACTCATGTTCTTGTCTTCTCTCTCTACTGTTAATTTCATCACTTAATTATTGTTGTGTTTATTTAATCATTTCAATTACGTTTTTAGGACCTTCAATTTAATCATTGTAATCGTTAAGCATACGTGTGCAATTTTCATAGATCCTAATAATATATCACTAAGCCATAGATCTTAGCCTAGTTTATGGAGGAAACATTTGCATTGAAGGATGATACAAATTCTTTCTTGAATTTTGTCTCTTTCTTCTTCCTCCAAATATTTTCCATCTTTTTTTTCTTCTAGATCAACTTTTTTACTAGTTCATTCCTCTTTATAGGATTATCCTAAATCTCATATTTTTTCTTTTGGAAAACTCAGCAATGTGTGTAGGCCTATTGCAATTGTAACATGTGACATTCTTCTAACCGATATTCAAATTCTGGCATTCAATCTAGATCTGAATTAATTAGCTTTATGCCCAAATCCATAGCATGTATAACAATAGCCATTACAAGATCAAATAATTCTACCATTGTTATAGCCATTCATCATTTGACTTCTACATTCACTAGCTCTATGACCAAATTTCTTGCATGTAAGGCATTTCCCAGAGAAAGATGGAAAATTCTAATTCATTCTTCTACATTCTATTCCATTATGTCCAAATTTATTGCAAGAATAACAAAAACCATTAAAAGATGGGTACCTTTGTGCATTTGGTTGTCTAACCGGTGGTCATTTATCTTCATTCCTTTGATTATGGATCTACTTGATATTGTTCTTGTTGTTGCAAGTATGAGCAATTGGTGTTGTCATTTATGTCAACAAGCCTATGTTTTCATGATGTCTATTGTTGGATAAGATTGTTGCAAGATTGTGAGCAATTAATGATTCGATTAGTTGCATTATGTTGTCATTAGTAAAGTTACTAGTGTCAACCCCTAGTGTTGCTTTGATAAGCTTATGTCTATGGATATGTGGTTAAGTTGCTATTTCGATTGACTTGACGATGATCAATAAGTGTTGAAGATGATAAGGATGTGTCTCTAGTACTTGGTTTCCAAGTGCTTTTGAGAAAAATTCATAAAAAGAGGAAACAATGTGTTGTAGTGTGAATATATTGGGTGTGTACATTCTTCAAGTGGAAGTTGTTGCAAAGGAGTTTGTTGGATTTTAGGGTGTTTGAGGAATATTATAGATCATGTTCAAGCATGGTGTGTGGTTCAAAAGTCATGCTTGGGTTTGAGGAAGTGTGCACTTAAAAGTTTAATGGTGTTTACACAAGTATCAACCGACGTAATGTTTACACTACATGTGAAGGATAAATATTGTTTATGGTAGCGTGTGGTTGAGTGGTGTTGTTGATTTGGGTCCCAATTTAGTTTTGATGTGGTCTACATTCACTTCTATCTACCACAAAAGTGTTTTGGCATAGACCTAATTTGAATTTGCATGTTTAAGGTGCATAGCTGACCTTGGAGAAGGTTTCAAGGTTGAAGATGGTATAAGTATGAGTTGAGTTGTTGAGGGATGATAAGTTAGATGTGAACGATGCAAATAATGCAAAGTGAAATTTGTTAGAGTACAAAATTGAGTAATGTAATGCGAGCTTTCATGTGTTATTTTACTGGATGTAATGAGCAAAAGGTGGCTACAATTCTTCAATAAGGTTGCGAAGGTGTTCTTGACATTGTGGTGGAATCTCTATTGCATTGAGATGATGTTCTTTGTGTTAACACTTCTTTTCTATCTTTTCTATTTCAGAAGTGAGCCTTTCTCTTTCTGGGAAATTATCCCTCTAGTAGTGAGCTCTATTATGATCAGTATTGATATTACTTATATTGTGAGCTAATCCTCGTCATGATTTTTCCCTTCTTGGGTTTTCCACGTAAATCTGGTGTTCTCCTATGTGTGTTTTTACATTTTGTTAGTTTCTTTTATTTGCATTTCATGATTAATATTCATAATAGATTAAGGGTTTAATGAATGAATGTGCATCTAAATGTTAATGAGGGATTTGAAGTTTTAAGGTACAAGTGATTCACCCCCCTCTCAGTTGTCTTGTGCATTCAACACTTCTTAGCTTCAATCTTCTTTTCAATGTTTGATGCCTGGTCTAATTTTGAACTTTCTCTTATCTCAAATCCTAATCCAAAATTTTATTTAATCCTTTCTAATTTGCAATCATCTCATCAAGCTTTGTAGCACTCATTTTGAATTTGTCTTCGTGAGTCCTTGATTTCTCCAAATCTGATCTTAGATTTACCACTTCTTGTTCAAGCCTTGTACATTCCTTTGATTTGCTTTTCACCATTTCATTCAAAAATTCTTCAATTCTTTTCTTTTCTTCAACTTGCACTTTTAGACTAGTGATGGTTTCGTTTACTTGCTTCAATTTCTCTCTGAATTCCTTATGTCTTTCTCTAAACCTTTTGATTTTTTCTCTTAATTTTTTGATGCATTCATTTGCTTCTTTGAAATTTTCTTTCAAATCTTTGTTTTCATCTTTAGTCTTTTCAAGCTCTTCGAGGGAAAATTTGAGTTCTCCATCTTTTTCAAACATACAGTCTTCTTATATGATTCCTATTGTAGGAATCTCTTATGGAGGAGTGGGAAATTTTCTATTAGCCATGTCTTCAAACTCCAAGACCATCCTCAAGCAAGATACCAATTGTTGAACACCTATAATACTGATATGGGGGTGAGTCAGTACTATCTTAAACCATTTAAAAATTAAACATCTAATCACCAAATCGTATTCAACTATAATAAAGAAAGAAAGCATAAAACATCAACAACAACACATAACACATAACACATGAACACCAATATTTTTACGTGGAAAACCCAAAATGGAAAAAATCACGGTGAGGATTAGTTCACAATATATTTAACTGATTATAGTATATTTATAGAAGTGCTCACTACAGGTGGACTCACTATCCAAGTGGACTCACTGCCCATAGAGAAATGATAGAAGATAGATTATGGATCACAACCTAAATTGAACTATTCTAATTACATCTATCATATGCATTAAATATAGTTCCAAAGAATCTCAATAAATTGAATTTACACACTTCATCTGATTTAGATTTAATACTCTGCTTTCCTCTGCATTTGCATCACTTCAATCTTCTACTCAACATTCACAATTTAAATTTGCACTGATTTGATGATATTCACATTTAGGGTCTTCACATCACTTATCAATCATCACAAAACACCTAAAAGATCTAACATATATATCCACTTCAAGCATAACATATGTAATGATGGAAAAAGCCCCCCCCAACATGGCCTTTATTTAGTGTTGCAATGTGTCTAACATATTCACATTAGGTATTGGGCCCTTGTGAACTAAATGAGCTTATTGGTGACTTATTTGGAGTGTTGTAAAGTGTTGTAACACACTTTCACACTTTTTTAGGATTTTATTTAATAATTAAGCTTCTTTATGCTTTAATTGGCCTTATTTTGCATGCATAAGCCTCATTTAATGCATCTTTTTGAGGATGATCCTAACACAAATCAACATATAATCATCATTCAAGTATTTATAGGTTGTGTGACCTAGATTTCGTGGTCTAGGACTCATTTTCCACCTTGGGTGTATGAGTCCCACCTAGGGTTTTGGGTCTTGATCCTAGTTTTACACCTTTCTAATAATTTTTTAATTTGGTCCCATAAATTATGCCTAATGGGTCTCATTCACCGCCCTGGGTGAATGAGTCCTATGTGGCCTAAAATTAAAATTAATTCAAAATTTTGGTGGGATTTTATTCTCCTAGATTTGATTTCAGCTTGTAGTGTTGTAATTTCGGGAATTCTTGCATAATTAAGTATAAATACAAAGTTTCTTTCACTCATTTTGACATAACAATCAATCAAGTGACCTAGCAAGTTGAATGAGCATCCTTATAGCAATTTTTAGTTCACAAGAGAATTAAAGTGTTTACAAGAGAACTCAAGAGCATTAAAGAGCATATTATCAAGCATTTTAGAGCACTATTCTAGCATCAAGCATCATGTCAAAGTATTCATGCATCATGTTTATTTTTGAGCTAACAATTGTGATGTAGGGTTTCATGATTCAAGCTAGAATTTCATTCAAGATCTATCCTATTCAAGAAATATTCAAGATCTACATCCATTGGAGCCATTTCATACATGTTTGCAACCTCTTATCGATAGGGTTTAGTGAGTTGCAACATCATATTTTGTTCATTCACCATTCTCCATTCCTATTTCATTTTATTTCAAGGTTTGATTACCAAAACAAGGTTTGATGAAAGAAAACCCCTATCCACTAACAAACCAACATTTTCCCTCTCTTTAGTGTGTGATTTGCAAGTTTAGGTTGAAGAAACATTGAGGAGCAAGTTTGGAGAAAGTTGTCAAAGTTTCCACCTTGCATTGGAGAAACTTGGAGAACTCCTACAAGTTACAAATCAGATTTTTAGATCCGGAAATCAACTGGGAAGCACAAAGTAGACCTTGAAGACAAAATTCAGATCTTGAAGTTTCAAAAATCCCTAACTGGACTTATTAACCAGTTCTGGCATTTTGAGTCCCAGTTTAGGTCAAAATTCAGATTTCTATAGATTTGGATACTCATTTTCCAGATTCCTTTTTCTGCATAGAAACCTGGATCTGGGACTGATTTTCCCAGCCTGGTGTATGAGTCCTAGTCAGCATTAAATTCAAAATTTCTAGCATTTCAAAGCTCCATCCAGCCATCTCCAAATTCTTAGATGCACACATTTTTTCTTGCAACTTTTTGTTTTGTTTTATTTTCCTTTATGCGTCATTTATCGAAAGATTGCATTGAATTAGGGTTAAGCATTAAATCTTGCATTTCATTTGTCTTTCCAAGTATTAACTTGGTGGTGAACCCCTTATTATTTTACAATCAGTCCCTAGGATATCCCTATTGTAAGATATCTTTCTCCTTGGCATTGAGATCTCTAGGGTTAACCCTTAATGAAATTGGAAAGTGGGTTTTCTCTATGTTTTAAGCCATACGAAAGCATCCTAACCCATTTTCTATCAGTTCATTTTGGTTAACCTACATTTAGAACATTATAATTCTGATTTGGAGTGCATTACCATCCTATATCTTGCTTGCATTAATATTGTATTAAGGTTTGCATTACTTAATTGGAATTTTAGGGTTTCTAATTTTGCATTAGTGAAAGTTCATATAGCTTGCAATTTTTCATCTTAAATCATTGAAAATCATACAAAATCTATATTTGTAGTTAGGTTACATATCATACAACATAAAAATCATAAAAAGCAGTTGAAATTTTATATTTTTTTTGAAGAAAACCCTCACTGGGACTCATACGCCCCTCTGGGAAAATCAGTTTGGACTTGACCTTGTGAAAAACATAGTTCAAATCTTTGGAAAACTCCTCACCTCAACCACTATTTGTTCTTTACCTACAAGCAATGTCACAAGCCAAGGAGGAATCCAAATTCCTCCTCCTACAACAATTTCCTCAATACCTACCTATACCAACCCTCAAGTCACAATAACAATGCAACCAACTAGTAATGTGATTCCTTCCTTGGGTATTTCTGCTAGTATCCCTAGTACCTTTGTGGCATCACACATCATATCTCCTACCACTTTACCATCTATAAGAATTCCATTCACTTTCCCATCCAACACAAGTAATGACCCTTTCATAAATCAACACTTCCAAACCATTTCTTCCCTTCAAAAACAAATTTCCACCATCAACTAAAATCAAAATGGTCCACCTACATATTATGTCAAAAGCAATCCATTTTCCTTGGAGATATTGTGAACACCGATGCCACAAGGTGTAGAGGTTCCTAGATTTGAGAAATATGGAGGAAAGGAAGATCCTTCTGACCATGTTAATTCTTATACCACCTTATGTAGTGACTTTGTCCTTGATGATAAACTCCTAGCTAAGCTTTTCCCTAGGTCCTTGAAAGATACTGCCTTGGAATGGTTCTCTTTGTTATCGAACAACTCAATTTGTTCATTCAATGAACTTGTTAAGGCATTTTTCAAATATTTCCAAGTTCATATGACCCCTAAGATGACCTTGGCCAATTTGATGAGATGTAAGAAAAAAGAAGAAGAAAAGATACTTGACTTTATCTCACACTATCAATTGCTTTATTCCCAAATCAATGCCAAGTTTCTTGATCTTCACCTTTAAAAGATGTTCATAGAAAATTTGAAAAGTAAAATACAAGATAAGCTTACCATGATGAAATCTCCCTCCATCATGCACTTGTGTATTTCCCTTCATGATTATCAAAATTTTGTTAGAAGTCAAGATGTAAAATCCACCTCTAGCCGTACTAAGAAATCTGAGTCCGCAAACCAAAACAATTCCCAAAATTTTAGAAAATAGAATAAAGGTTTCCTTCAATTCAATCCCCCTCTAAAAGAAACTCAGAATGTCAATAACCAAGTAACTGTTGTTAAATCCACGATACCATTTAGGTATGGGGACCCAAAGAGACAATTCACTCCCTTACCCAATACCCTTCACAACAAAATGTCACAACTCCTAGAACAGAAGATGATTACCTTGCCTCCCGTTAAAACACCCAATCCTAATAAACAATTGCTCACAAACTTTAGACCAAATTCTTATTTCCATTATCATCGACAAAATGGAAATGATAAGGAAAATTACAAGCGTCTTAAACATATTGTGCAAGAACTCATTGATTCTGGTCATCTTTTTGTTCGAGGTGTTAGTGATCAAGGAAATAAGTTTGTTTCCCCTCCTAACCAAAACTTGAAAATCTTTACCAACCCTATACCTAATCATAACATTTCATTTGTCAAAGCTAGAGAAACTTCAAAGAATGATGTGATGAATGTTTATATGGATGATGATAACAATAATATTGCTCAACATGATCTTATAGATAATGATCTTATGGATGATATGGTAGGAGTGATAGAAATCATTCCTCATAAGGGAAGAACTAAAAATCCTCTTGACATTGCTTTCTCCTCTAAGGATATACTTAAACATGCACCTAATGGTCCTCTTTATATAGCTAGTTGTATCTATGATAAGCCCACTAATGTGATACTAATAGATCATATCTATGGAGAGAATGTGATCATAGAGGAATTCTTATTTTTGCATGAGTTCTATCAAGATATATATAATAAACTGAAAGCATAGATCAAGACGCATAATGGTTCACTTTCCTTACGATGGGATCAATCATTCTTCCTTTACAAATAGGACCAAAAACATTAGAAATCCCATTCTCCATCATCTTGCAGTTGGACCAATTTCGTGTGAAGCTAGGCTATCCATGGCTTCACTCCATGAATGTAGTCACTTTAGTTGTACATAAATGCTTAAAGTTTCCCTCTGACAATGAAATATTCACCATTCATCATAGTGGCTTTAACCTGTTGTCCTCCCATGGAAAATTTTCCTTAGTTTTCTTTTGGCCCGAGCCTATAGAACCTATCAAACCATGAGAAGACTTCTTTTTCAAATCCTATCAAAAGTTCAAGGCAAAAAAAATAACAGAATTATCCCTTCGAAACATGACTCAACCTATGACTGAGCCTACCATCCTCGAAGAAACCATTATTTAGCCTAAATAAATTCCAAACAACCAAGACCAACCTAAGACAAAAACTTCACCCACTTCCTACAAAATACCAAGAGATAATGAAAACAATCTTGTCACACCTCTTAGAATAAAACAAGTTTACAAAGTCAAAGAGAAAGTAGTCGAACAACCTCCCATGGTTCCTTTCGTTCCTCCCCTAGGGGAAGAAAATAAACCTATGGTTGATCAACCTGCTCCTACACAAATACAACTTGAAAATAAAACTAAAAAAATAGAGGTGCAAGAGAGCATAGGCGTAGACGTCATGCCCTTGCTCGTAGGTTACATGAAGAAATAAACAAAAAGAAAATCAAGATCCAAATTTGACTGAAGCAATGCATGATAAGTCTACCTCTTCCCCTAAATAAAAATATCCTATAATGCAATCACAACAAGAGATGAACCCTTCTTTAGACATTATCATTCGACCTCCTATTGTGATTAATTTGGATGATGATGAGGAAGTTCCTAAAATTGACGAAGAGGTGCATAATGAATTGAACACATTGTTTTCCTCTTCTATTAGCTTAAACAATAATTATACTAAGAAGAGTGTTGAACCTAGTGATGGCCCTAGTCTGACACTTGCTATTTTCCCTTTGGCTAGTTGTCCACCTATGGTATACAATGAACAAGATTGGAATGTGGATGACTTGCTTTAGGATGACTCACATTTTCCTTACCAGTTTCTTGGCCTTATTTCTTTTTCTTTTGTGTGATTGCATGTGCGTATTGTGTTCCCCCATGATGTTTTATTTGATGTATCCCTCTCTCTTTGTGACATTCCTCAATTTTTACCTTCATTCTTCTATATGTCATAAATATTTCAAAATATTTTTCTTTATCTTGTTCATTTGTCTTTTATTTTTCTTTTGGGGATGATATAAGGCGTCAATAAATTCATGTCTCTTCATGTTGACCCCAAAGCTTTTTATTTTTCTTGTTCATTTTTCTTGTTTTTTTCTTTTGGGGATGACACAAGGTTTTGAGACATTCATGTCTCTTCCATTTTGACCTGAAAGGTTTTTTCTTTGTTTTCACTCTCTTTGTGTTATTCTTCTAGTTCTATGTGTATTTGGGGAATGATGACAGTTCCGATCTCTCTTAAAAACATTGTAGCAAGAACATGTTGACCCCAAATGCATAGATCCCTTATGTGTGTTTTTCATTTTCATTTTGGGGCCAACCCCTTTCTTTTCTTTGCATGATGTAGCTTCATTTGGAAACATATGAATTGGCATACGACTTTCTAAGTTAGCTCTCATGTCTTTGTTTTTTGCATTTATCATTTTATACTTTAAATTAATTGCTCATAATATGGTGTTTAGCAATTTCTTTAAAGTGGGGGCATACATTGGCATTATTCTTTTGCATTCTTTTATTTTTCATGGTTCATGGTGCAGTCTTTTTACTTCAGGCAATGCATCTTTCACTCTGTAGATGGCATTGGGTGTGATTTCCTTCAAGAGCATGATCTATCTTAGCATATTACATTCCTCTTAGTGGCTTGATGTAATGCACTACATCCCCTAAGTTGTGAATCTTCTATTCTTTAATTGGTCCTCTCTTGGAGACATTAGACACAATGTTCCCTAAGTTAAGACGTCATATGAATTAAGCAAGACTCCTTTAAACATTCTTTTCATTTTGAATTTTTAGTTATATGGACACCTTGCATAATACATCTTGCATACCTATAGATCCATCTTGTTTGTTCATGAGCTCCAAGCATATGAGGTTTTTCTTGTCTCAAGAGGCGTAACTTCGGTATGGTTTGACAAGAAGTTGAATGAGGGAATGACTTTCCCTTACACACTCGCGTGTGTGTGAGTGCATACCGGCCATGTTTGTATGTGTCTCACCTTCTTGGACTTCTCACCTAGTGGACAACCTAGAGTTTTGTTGCCTCAAAGTGAGTGTGCATTGTTTCAGAAAAACAACCTAGATCTGATCCACATCATGTTGGACAAATAGTCGAAGCTTGATCTACCCCTTCCTTTATTTTTCTCCTCTCCATATCTTTGGCATTGTATTCTTGCGCCTTTTTTTCTCTTTATATCATTTTCATGTGTGTTCTTTTGTGCCTATGTTGGTTTTCCATATGACCTTGGTCTTGGGGGCTTGTGCAACCCTCTTGATCATGGTCATCCTATCTTACTAGAATTGATGCATTTGAACCCCTCTTGATCATGGCCATCCTATCTTAAGAGCATTGGTGAATTTAGTCTACTTTATTGTGAGTTGGAAGCAAGTTCCTCCTCTCACTAAATTGGGGCTAAATGTAATGATAGAAAAAGGCCCCCCTTAACATGGCCTTGATTTAGTGTTGCAATGTTTCTAACATATTCACATTAGGTCTTGGGACCTTGTGAACTATATGAGCTTATTTGTGCCTTATTTGGAGTGTTGTAATGTGTTGTAACACACTTTCACACTTTTCTAGGGTTTTATTTAATAATTGGGCTTCTTTATGCTTTAATTGGTCTTATTTTGTATCCATAAGCCTCATTTAATGCATCTTTTCAAGGATGATCCTGGCACAAATCAACATCCAATCATACTTCAAGTATTTTTAGGTTGTGTGGCCCAAATTTTGTGGTTTGGGACTCATTCACCACCTTGGGTGTATGAGTCCCACCTAGGGTTTTGGGTCCCAATGATGGTTTTACACATTTCTAAGAATTTTTAAATTTGGTCCCATAAATTATCCCTGATGGAACTCATTTGCCACCTTGGGCGAATGAGTCCCATGTGGCCAAAAATTAAAATGAATTCAAATTTTTGGTGGGATTTGTTATGCCCTACATAACCACCCCATTTTATTCTGGAAAAAAATCGGCCCCCCTTCTCTTTTTGGTTTCGTTGCCTCTATTATTTGCTTTGACCTTTGGAATTCTTTTATTTTCCTCTTAATTTTGTCTTTTGTTCTATTTGATTTTGGTTTTGTCTCAGCTTGAGTTGGTTTTCTTCTTGCTAAGAATTGAATGAAATAATCATAAGCAATAGTATATTTTATATGCTTTGGGGACTAATGGAGGCATTTTTTTTGTAGGATTGAATAACTCATCTAAAAATATCTCTTAGGGAAGTCAACTAAAGGCATACCTCAATCACATTCAGCATAAAAATCCTCAAGAAGAAAGTTGCTAGGACCTTTCAGATGTCTTGCTGGCTGGTGGCTTGGCCCTATTCATTTGAAATCCAAAGGGGGTTTGCATCGTTGGGAGTCTCCCCGAAGTGGCCTAAGCTCACTAAAAGATGAGGATCTTGTTGGGAAAGATTTATGTTCGGAATGAGGTCTGGCTAAAGAGGAAAAGTCTCACCAAATTCTCTCCCTTCAGTGTAATGTTTGGATTTCAACAGAAGGTCTTGCCGACCAGGAAAAGTCTTGCCGATATGGCATGATATTGGTGTAACATCTCGCTGACCAAAGGAATTCTCCCTGATCATTACGCACAAAACTGGCATCGCTGAAGGATACGGAGCTCGGCGAGAGTGGGGTGATCTCAGCATAAAGTTTCACTGATAGGGTGAACTCTTGCCGAAATGAAATAGCATTAAGCAGAGGATTTGAGTTCGTTATGAAGTCCCAATGATCGGGTGATGTCCCATCGAAAGATGTTACCTTTGGGGTAAGGTTGTGGTTTCATTGTGAGGTCTCGCCGACAAAATGGGGTCTCGCTGAAAGAAGCTCGAGCTCGAGGAGAGTGGTAGGCCTTCGACATAATGTCCTACCGCTAGAAGGAGGTCCCACCAAAATTTTTGAGCTCAGTGAATGATTTTTCCTTTGGCAGGAGGTTTGGCCAATTAGCATGTGTCTCACCGAAGGGTGTGCCTTTGGTGTAACCTAGTGAGCTTAAGGGGATTTCCTATCAATATGGGATTGTCTCACCAATAGGGAGGATATCGCTATAACTCTTGCCGCCTGACAAAACATCTCACCGACCTGATGGAGTCTCATCGAAATATGGGAAGAATGAATGAATTCCGCGAAAGGTCTTGCCGATACAATGAGGTCTCGGGGAAAGAGGTATGCCTTCGACATAAGGTCTCACCGACAAATGGAGATCTCCCTGACATATGATGAGCTCGCCAAAAGATTTTGAACTCAACAAAATGTCCCATCAACTTGAAGAAGTCTTTCCAAAGTAGAAGGGGCTTAAGCTCGGGGAATAAGAATGAGCTCAGAGAAGATTTGAGTGGATGATTAGGGCTCAGGGAAATGTCTTCCCAAGTGCGATGGTCTCGCCATGACTCCTGGCCGATAACGACTATCTTGCCAATAGTTTTGTGGTATCGATATGACTTCTGCGGCTCGCTAAAAGGTCTCGCCAAATGTCATATGTTACGTTGATAGCTGCTTGGAAAGGCATAATCCCATCGGGGAGACACGATTAGTGTCTCACCAATATGCGATTCAATATGGACCACTTTTGATTGCCCAGAAATCTGGCGTGGCATTTTTTCACCCAATCAAAAGGAACTAAAAGTGATCCATTGACTGATTGACTACCACCTTGAAGAAGACCAACAAAATGCAATCGGTCTAGATCTGCTCCGTGAATGAGTTGATGGAACACCTTGATGAACAATGGTGCAGAGATCTAACAAGGAAGCCAAAAACTGTTTCCAGAAGGGACGGTCAATGGGTAGAAGGATCTAGGGTGGGGAAAAATGCAGAAAAGAGGAAGAAACTACGATTCAGAGGGATAGCTATGATGTCTATTGGCAAAAGGAAGATTGGTATTAATGGCAATGCTTTAGAGCATTCAAGGCAGCTTTGCAAGGGAGATTGAAGATGGACACGAAGGCCAAAAGTGAATGTTGTAGTTACAAAAGATCTATAGGTCATTCCCAGAACAATCTTTCACCAAAATGGATAGCGGGGATGCCATTCAACACAACATTAACTCTATCAAAAAGATTGGGGAGCCAACCCTTCTAAAGATTGATATTTTGTAAACCCTAAAACAAGGGGCCAATGCATTTTTTCGGTACATTCTATATATATGGCATTTGGCCTCTTTGTAAAAAGAAGTTAGAAAGTTGGTGGAAAAAAGAGGAGATAATAAAGTAGACAGGTCTAGAGATAGATTTTCAAGAATAGAAATTTTCTAAAGGATAGAGGAGACAGAGCTACATCCTGATTCTTTGTAATGGGAGCTTCTTTTGTCTTCTTAGTTAGGAGTTAGATTCAACAGAAGCCAGTAATGTATCTTTCCAGTTTTCTTAGTGTAGATGGAAATGATTTGGAGTCATGGATTCTCTGTACATTGGTGATTGTGCCAGGTTTGTAAATGTTGCTTATATGTTTCACTAATAGTAGAACCAACTAGATTAAAATCCACTTCATGTTGTGTTCTAGAACAATGTTCATCTTGAGTTGATCATTTGATTTGAGAAGCTTTCAAGGAATGAAGTTTGATTTGATGTTTTGTTTAAATAGTGACTTGCAATCTTTTATTGAAATTAGCACTGTGAATGAATGAAATTGTGTGTTAATCACAAGTTAATTTTGTTCTGCAGTTTTAGTTATGAATTCCTTGAAAGGTAACAAGTCTAGTTAAATTGGATGAGTTAACATTCTTTTCTATTCCAAAGCTCTAATCTATCTTTTTATGTTTCTTTAAAAACCCCAATTAAAGTAGGTTTAAATTCATGCTTGATCTTAGAACTTTCCACAAGCTCAACACTAGCAGGCCCCTTGAACATTACAATTCACATCAACCATTGAGCAACATCAACACAATTGAGAACCAACTACAAAGACCTTGGGAGCTAAGATATCCATGTGTTGTCTTTCTCGTTCAGGAGAAACAGAATAGCAGTATTCTATTTGCACGTTGTTGTGTCATTAAGACCTGTTAATAGATCTAGCGCTAGAAGGAGGGCCTAAAAGAGAAAACTGGATAATACTGGGTTTTTCTCATTGGAGAAGCCCCACAGAGTTCTTCGATTAGCTGAAAATCCATCACCTTTGATAGAACTCAAGACCCCAAGAAGACACAAGGTACACAAAACTAGGGAAACCATCATACCACCCTTCTTAGCTCTGCTCACTCCACCAGGCTTCTCACCAATACCCCAGTGGATACCTATCAATCCACCACTTAATCCATCTCAATTGTCATCACAGCTAGTTCAACCCATCCAACAGCTAGCTCAACCACCAACCCCACCAATGGTGTTCTTTCAGAATAATCCCTCTCAATTGGGGACTATTCCTAGAGGTTTTCATGATATGCCTAAGAATTATGAGAAATTTTGTCCCAAATACATTCATGGTGAATCAAGGAGTGCTGAAGAGAACATACAAGCTTTTAAGGATGCTTGTACCAGAGCTCAGATAGCTCACCATGATGTAGTTTGTAGGTTGTTTCCTTATTCCTTAGGGGATATGGCATACAACTGGTACTTGAATCTCCCTTAGCGTTCTATTCTGAGCTAGACAGACTTGGAGAATGCTTTCATTAATCAGTTCAAAATCTATGTGGATCCCGCCATTTTGTTCCATCAATTTGCTACTATTAGGAAGGAGCCAGGTGAACCTTTTCCCTTGTTTAATACCAAGTTCCAATGAATGTATAGGAGATTGCAAGACCCCTATCTAGTCACTGAGAATAGTGCCATTCAAGCTTACTTTAGAGTTATAGACCCCTTGCTTGGCTTGTTCCTGTAAAGGACTTATCAGCCTACAAACATTGATTCCCTGTCCAAAGTCTATCATCTAGCTATCAAGCTGCAACAAAAAATTAGTTCCCAACAAGGAAATTTAGGAGGCATTTTTCCTTCAATAGGATATTAGATGCATAGCCCAACCCCTTTATTCAATATTGTCCCAAGGATGTCTTCTTCCCATTACGGGCCTATGTCTAAATTGCAAACTCAACCACCTATTCCATTATTTTCTAATGGAACTTCTGACTTCTTCGAACAACCACAGGTTCCTCAAAGTTCCCTTGGTCACCATAACCAAATTGGAACACTAAATCATGGTGGTCAGCCACCTATTGCTAAGAGTGTGGAAAGTGAAAAGACAGTTCAACTTACAAATGAGGTAGAGACCTTGAAGAAAACACTATCTCAAGTTACAAATGACATGGCTCAGCTTAGACTAAACCCTTCCCAAAACCAAGGTAATTATCCTAATCAGAGTAATAACAATCAGGATAATTATTAGAATCATAACAATTACAACCAGAGGGGTTATCAGGGCCAAAACTCCCTTAACCAAGGTTATCAAAATAAAAATAGGGGATATAACTAGAGGCCAAATAACAACTGGCAATGGAATACAAGGCCAAACAATGGTGGAGTTTCCCATAATTATCAAGCCAATGAGGAGAGGTCACATACTGTAAATGTGGCTAACCTCAATTTCATGACTAACTAATGTAGGCTGCATGATACTGCAACCCATTTTGAGGTAAACTACCCTGAAATAGAAAAGATGGTCAAGATGGCACAAGCAGATGCCCAAAAATTCCAAGGGAATTAAAACAAAGGAGGTGACTTAGTAGATACAAAAATGACTTATGAACTCTTCGAGGAAGAACCCTCATTCCCAAGGCAAGATGAGAATGAGCTAGAGGAAGATATGTATGATGCCCAAGCTTTTCAGACAAAGGGAGGACACTTCCTAAGAAATCAGAATAAGGGTTTGTTTACCACATCAGCACCACCTAATCACATGGTGCCTTTGAATCAAAGTGCTGATAACAACCCTCCTCCACCAAAAGGCCCACCTAACTTCCATAATAGAGGTAATTCACTTGGGTTTGTCAAAAGTAACCTAAGTTTTAATACAAAATTTGATATTGTTTCTGAGATGCAGAAATAGAAAACCTCTTTGTCATATTTCGACATCCTAAAGTGGTGCCCTGCCAAACGAAAAATGGTGTTGAAGGCTTTGGAGCAAGCTAATAAATCAAAAGAAAAGAACATGGTGGAACCTGTTGCAGACATGAATGCAGCCTTGTACAGAAGCAAGGTAGGTACTCCACCATTTCTTTTAAGTTTAAGAATTTGTGGGAAGAAGCTACATAATTGTCTCTTAGATTTAGGGGCTTCTAGAAATGTTATGCCATTTTCTATATGCAAGAAATTGGGATTAAACCCTATCCAAAAAAATAAGAAGGTCATCCAACTTGACAAGGCAGAGGTTAATGTAGTGGGAGAGTTGAGAAACATACATGCGCAAGTAGGTTCAGACCCTAGGATTAAAACCCATATAGATGTTCAAGTGGCAGACACTCCCGAGACTTATGGTATGCTACTGAGCAGAGATTTGATGAAAGGTATAGTGGGATATCTCTCCCTTGACTTTTCACATATGTGGCTACCATGGAGGGGAGTGCCTACATAGATTAGGGTCGAAAGTGAGTCTTGCCTCAAGCATGTCATCACTGAATATGATTGCCCCAATGAGGTAGCCTATTTCAAAACCAGGATAAGGGTTTGTAAAAGAGATGAAATTTTAACCTTTTCTGTTCTTGATCCTAAAGAACAACCAATACCAAAATTCCCTAATTCTGTGATTAATGAAAACCAACAAGCATTGATCAAGAAGCTACAACATGATCAGTTGGTCTTAGGGGAAGATATCAATTTACAGAGTCTTCTACTCCCTAATTGGTGCAGGGTGCATTACCAAAATCATTCTGAATTGACTTTCCAACCCTGCATTGACATTTTAAATCATGTTTCCCAAGCTGAGGAACCTAGCTTAAGTCACCCTGAGACCATTGCAAATCACTTCTCATTTGAAGCCAAGGAAGCAACAATGTTAACCAGGGATAAGATACCTTCAAAGGAAGTTCCCTCTCAAAATCAACCTACCCTAGATACATTTCTGAATCATCATATTGATGAGAAGCAACCCCAAGGTTTGTTTGACACCCCTGCACTCACAAATATCCAAAAACCTAGGGGATTAACCAAAGGCACAAGTGACTGTCAGAAGGATAGCCATGAGTTATACGATATAGCTGTGCAGGAATTGGAAAGTTTACCTAAAAAACCCATTGAACACCTATTCCCTATATCTGATGCAAAAGATTAGGCAGTCCCACCTCTGGCTCATCCTATCCAAATTCCCATAATAACCTCCAAAGGATCAACCCCAGCTCATGATCAGTTGTGGACCCTCACATTTGATGGATCCAAATCCAAGACAGGCTGTGGTGTTGGAATTGAATTAACTAGCCAGAAAGGAAAAACTTTCTTTGCTTCTTATAGGTTGCAGTTTGGATGCACTAACAATGTAGCAGAATATGAAGCTCTAACTAGGGGACTGATGTTCACACATAAGAAGGTCACAACCTTGATGGTCAAAGGAGATTCAGAAAATTGTTATCAAGCAAGTGCATATCCAATACACATGTCACAATAGAAGGCTGGCAGCTTATAGAAATTAGGTATGGAACTTGATTGAAGACTTTGATGCTTTTGGGATTAGTTTAATCCCAAGAGAGGAGAATCAGATAGCTAATTCACTAGCTATTGTTGCAAGCACCCTGGAACCTATGCAATGCTCCAAGCTCAAGAGATTCTCAGTGGAATTAATTTTCACCCCTGTAGTTCCTGATAATGTCAGGAACTTTCAGCTCTTTGATGATGATCGACATATTCATGCTTTCCTAGCAAGCTTAGATGTTTTCGAAGGAAAAATCATTGATGAGTTCAACAGGGATCAAGGAGATTGGAACCCTAGAGATTTTGATACAAAAGGGTTCCTCAATCTAAAAAGTAATAGCATCCCCAAGGGAATGGTGGCCTTGGAAAGAATTTTTGATTCAGACCCAATGGTTCAGGAGAAGATATCAGCTGAGGATAAAGGAGGTGAATATGAAATTGTTAACCTAGTTGATTCTGGCCCTGAAAGAAATGTTTACATAGGGAAAGCTTGCCCTGAAACAATCAAAAAAGATATATTGAGGGAACTGAAGAAAGATATTGTTGTGATAGCCTAGAGGTATGAGGATTTAAAAACATTTGATGCTTCTATAATGACTCATACCATCCCTTTGAAGCCCAAAGCTAAACCATTCAGACAGAAGCAATGCCCTATCAATGCCCTGATTGAACCACTGATCCTTAAAGAAGTTTAGAAATTGCTTTCTGCAAGGATAATATTCCCTGTATGACATTCAACATGGGTGGCTAACTTGGTCCCAATCCATAAGAAAAATGGAGAGATCAGGCTATGTGTGGACTTCAGAAATCTGAACAACGCATCAGAAAAGGATAATTACCCACTCCCTTCTCTCGATGAAGTCTTGCAAACTATCAATGGATCTCAAATGATATCATTCCTAGATGGTTACTCTGGATACAATTAGGTAATGGTTAACTGTGAAGACAAAATGAAGACAACCTTCACTACAAAGTGAGTAACATTTGCATACAAAAGGATGTCATTCGGTCTGATAAATGCTGGAGAAAATTTTTAGTGCACCATGGACATAGCATTCAAAGATTTGATTGGAAAATACATCATCATTTACATGGATGACCTAACAGTGTTCTCTAAGGACTAACTGAACCATGCTACAAACTTGGCTAAGGTTCTTGAGAGGTGTATCTAGTATGGAGTCTCCTTGAATCCTCAAAAGTGTGTGTTCAAGGTTTTTGAAAGGAAGCTTTTGGGACACGTAATCTCTGAAAGAGGAATATCAATCGATCCAAACAAATTTGAGTCCATTCTGAAGATCACCAGGCCAAGAAGCAAGAAAGAAATGAGGTCTTTCTTTAGAAAGATCAACTTTAAGAAAGTTTATCACGAGCTTTGCAGAAATTGTAAAACCACTAAATGAGATGATGAAGAAAGATGCCAAGATAGAGTGGAGTGATGAGGCGAAGGTCGTGTTTTCATAGGTCAAGTGATCCATTTCAGAAGCACCAGTCCTCACCAACCCTGACTATTTAAAACCATTCTATATTTATTCCTTTGCTTCTGAACATTCTTGCGCAATTGTCCTAACTCAACAAAGAGGAGAAGCAGAGGAGAGGCCAATCGTTTTCATGAGCTCTCCATTCAAAAATGCTAAAGTTAAGTACCCACCTCTTGAAAAACAAGCTTTTGCATTGGTCTGAGCTGTTAAGAAGTTCAGACACTACATTCTTTGAAGTCAAATTATTGCTGTAGTTCCTGATGCTGCCGTAAAGTCTCTACTTATGCAAAGCGCGCAGGGAGAAAGAAGAGGGAAATGGATGGCCATCTTGCAAGATTTCGATCTAGAGATATGCCCTATAAAACTTGATAGAGGCACAGGCCTGTCTAAATCCATGGAAAATTTTGGTGAGAACACTATTTTCCAGCAATACACCACTCAGTCCTTCTCCAATGACCCTTGGTATGCTGATATCATCTGCTTTATGCTCAATAATCGGTGCCCGCAGGGAATGAATACAACTCAGGGGAGAGCACTAAGAATGAAGAGCTCTCATTATATGCTCAAAGGAGGATTACTATATAGGAATAATTTTGAAGGAGTATACCTATGATGCCTTGATTAGCAAAAGGCTAAGCACGTGATCATAGAATTCCATGGGAAACACGGCATAGGTCATGGTTTTGCAGACTCATTGACACACCAAATCCTCAGATCTAGTTATTACTGGCCGCTTGTGTTCAAAGATGCCCATCAACATGTAAGAACATGTCACATATGTCAAATTTCTGCATCAAAAGAATGCCATTCAGCCATGCCATTGTAGACTGTCTATGAGGTAAGGCCATTTTCCCAATGGGCCCTGGATTTTATTGGGGTAATTAACCCAAAATTTTCTGCAAGACACAAGTTTATTTTGACTGCTATTGATTACTGCACAAGATGGACAGAGGCTATGCCTTGCAAGAATAGTACAATAGAGGTTGTGATCAAGTTCCTCACCGAATGCATCACAATTAGGTTTGGGGTACCCTTCACTTTGGTATGTGACAATGGATCTTCCTTCTCTTCTACTGAGTTCATTTCATGGGCTTATGATCAAAAAATTGTCTTGAAATATTCTTCAAAATATTACCCAAAAGGCAATGGAGTTGTAGAATCAACCAATAAGAATCTTTTAGGGGTAATTAAAAAATTGTTAGAAAACAACCCTAGGGACTGGCATACCCAGCTGAGATTTGCGTTATGGGCAGATAGGACTAGGATCAAAGCTACTTTAAAAACTTCACCATTTAAACTAGTGTATGGACAAGAGCCTATGTTCCCTATTCATTTACAAATACCTATCATTGAATTCATGCAGAAATTCTACTCTAGTGATGATAGGATAGAAGTAAGATTAGCTACCCTGTTAAAATTAGAAGAGCAGAGGGATGCCACCTTGCAACAATTGTTTAGACACCAGGCTATTGTCAAATGTTGGCTTGAAAAAAGATCCAAAATCAAGGCCTTTAGGATATTAGACCTTGTGTTGTTATGGGATAAAGCTAGTGAAAAGAAGGGAAGTCACAAGAAATTCAATAAGCTTTGGTTGGGTCCCTATCAGATTGCTGAGATCCTAGGAGAAAATGCTTTCAAACTGAGTAGTTTAACTGGAGAACCTGCTCTCTTGCCTGTCAATGGGTAGTTTCTTAAGCATTATTTCAAGTCATAAAGCTTTCTAATTCTATCCTGCATGAAAATAGTTTGTTGTTCTTTATGTAAATAATTTGTTTTATTTCCTGTTTGTAAATAATGTGCTTCTGTTTGGCTTGTCAATAGTTTTGTTGTTTGTTTGTTTGTCCTTTCTTTCTATCTTGTTTGTTCTTTGGGGTTTCTCTATTCTTTCCATCTTTAAATAGTGGGCTATTATCTAAAGCATACTTTGGTTATTAGGAGAGAAGTGGTTTAGATATTTTCAGGTTTGCTGATTGGATGATTTTGTCCTAAAATTTTTGCTTTATGCCCATTGTCAATAAGAGTTGTGGAAAGTCTTGAAAACAAGGTACAAAGTAAATAATATTCATCAACTCTCTCTGAATCTATCACAAATCATCAAGATCATCTCCTCTTGTAATGGTATATTTGTCCTAGGATGATAGTGTTGAGAGATTTGAGTGAAAAATCCAATTTCCCAAATGTTGTTATGAGGTCCATGGTAGTTTTCAACCTAGAATAGATGTTAAACATCTAACATATTGAGAAAAAACTGAATAAAATATCTAAAACTCTATGAGAAAAAAGAAAAAAAGAGAACTATTTAAAGAAAAGAGAAGACTCAATATGAATAGGTGATTCCAGTATCTCTATCGGGGCTATGGACGCTTGACTGGAAGTAGAACAATGTTGTGGGAAAACTAGAGGTATCTTCATCAGGGCTATGGACACCTAACTGGTAGTGGAGCAATGCCCAGGACCTCATTGCATGACAACTAAAGGGGATCAACTCATATAGCTCAAATCTTGCACATTGTTGTTCGAAAGATGAAGAAAACTTTATAAAAGAGTGATGCACAATCAAGCACACACATGGATTCAGGGGTAGCTATTGTTGATTTACATTTGAGATTCTAGTTGAGCCTTGGTTGTTAAAACTGACCCAACTGGAGTTGTGATGTTCATGAACCAAGAGTTATGGGTAGCTGAATCCTTCAGTTTCTTGAAAATGGTTAAACCATTTTCCTAGTTGAGTCGCCATTTTTTATGCCCTGCATAACCACCCCATTTTATTCTAGAACAAAATGGGTCCCCCTTCTCTTTTTGGTTTCGTTGCCTCTATTATTTACTTTGACCTTTGGAATTCTTTTATTTTCCTCTTAATTTTGTCTTTTGTTCTATTTGATTTTGGTTATGTCTCAGCTTGAGTTGGTTTTCTTCTTGCTAAGAATTAAATGAAATAATCATAAAAAATAGTGTATTTTATATGCTTTGGGGACTAATGGAGGCATTTTTTTATAGTATTGAATAGCTCATCTGAAGATATCTCTCAGGGAAGTCTACTGAAGGCATGCCTCAATCACATTAAGCATAAAACTCCTCAAGAAGAAAGTTGTTGGGACCTTTCAGATGTCTTGCAGACTAGTGGCTTGGCTCTATTTGTTTCAAATCCAAAGGGGGTTTGCATTGCTGCAAGTCTCCTCGAAGTGGTCCAAGCTCACCAAAAGATGAGGATCTCTCCAAGAAAGATTTATGTTCGGCATGAGGTTTGGCTGAAGAGGAAAAGTCTTGCTGAAATGTTTTCTCCCTTCAGTGTAATGTTTGGATTTCAGCAGAAGGCCTTGCCAACTAGGGAAAGTCTTGCCAATATGGCATGATATCGATGTAACATCTCACCGACCAAAGGAAGTCTCCCTGGTCATTATGAGCAAAATTGGCGTCGCCAAAGGATACAAAGCTCGGCGAGAGTGGGGTGATCTTGGCATAAAGTTTCAATGATAGGGTGAAATCTTGCCAAAATGAAATGGCATCGGGCAGAGGATCTGAGTTCGTTATGAAGTCCTGGTGACCAGGTGATGTCCCACTGAAAGATGTTACCTTGGGGGTAAGGTTGTGGTTTCACCATGAGGTCTCACTGATAAAACGGGGTCTCACCAAAAGAAGCTCAAGCTCGGGGAGAGTGGTAGGCCTTCAGCATAATGTCCTACCGCCAGAAGGAGGTCCCACCAAAATTTTTGAGCTCAACGAATGATTTTTCCTTTGGCAGAAGGTCTGGCAGATTAGCATGTGTCTCACCGAAGGGTGTGCCTTCAGTGTAACCTAGTGAGCTTGGGGGGATTTCTTGTCGATATGGGATTGTCTCACCAATAGGGAGGATATTGCTATAACTCTTGTTGCCTGACAAAACTTCTCACCGACCTAACAGAGTCTCACCAAAATATAATGAGCCTGAGGAGAATGAATGAATTCTGTGAAAGGTCCTGCTGATATAGTGAGGTCTCAGCAAAAGGGGTATGCCTTTGTAATAAGGTCTCACCAACAAATGGAGATCTCCCCGACATACAATGAGCTTGCTGAAAGATTTTGAACTTGGAAAAATGTCCCACCGACTTGAAGAAGTCTTGCTAAAGTAGAAGGGGCTTAAGCTTAGGGAATAAGAATGAGCTCGGAGAAGCTCCGAGCGGATGATTAGGGCTTGGGGAGATGTCTTCCCGATTGCGATGGTCTTGCCATGACTCCTGGCCAATAACGACTGTCTTACCGATAGTTTTGTGGTATCGATATGACTTCTGCAGCTTGCTAAAAGGTCTCGCCAACTATCATATGTTACACTGATAGCTACTTGGAGAGGCATAATTACATTAGGGAGACACAATTAATGTCTCACCGACATGTGATTCAATATAGACCACTTTTGACTGCCCAAAAATCTGGCGTGCAATTTGTTCGCCCAATCAAAAGGAACTAAAACTGAGCCATTGACTGATTGACTACCACCTTGAAGAAGACCAACATAAGGCAACCGATCTGGATCTGCTCCATGAATGAGCTGATGGATCACCTTGATGAATAATGATGCAGAGATCTAATAGGGAAGCTAAAAACTATTTCCAGAAGGGATGGTCAATGGGCAGAAGGATCTGGAGCGGGGAGAAAGGCGGAAAAGAGGAAGAAACTATGAGTTAGAGGGACAACTGTGAGGTCTATTAGTGAAAGGCAGATCGTTATTAATGGTAATGCTTTAGAGCATTAAAGGAAGCTTTGCAAGGGAGATTGAAGATGGACACGGAGGCCAAAAGTTAATGTTGTAGTTACAAAAGATCTACAGGGCATTCCTAGAACAATCTTTCACCAACATGGACAGCGGGGATGCCATTCAATGTAGCATTAACTCTATCAAAAAAGATCTGGGAGCCAACCCTTCTAAAGACTGATATTTTGTAAACCCTAAAACAAGGGGCCAACGCATTCTTTTTGGTACATTCTGTATATATGGCATTTGGCCTCTTTGTAAAAAGGAGTTAGAAAGTTGGCAGAAAATAGAGGAGATAATAGAGTAGACAGGTCTAGAGATAGATTTTCAAGAATAGGAATTTTCTGAAGGATAGAGGAGACAGAGCTGCATCCTGATTCTTTGTAATGGGAGCTTCTTTTGTCTTCTTAGTTAGGAGTTAGATTCAGTAGAAGCCAGTAATGTATCCTTCCAGTTTTCTTAGTGTAGATGGAAATGATTTGGAGTCATGGATTCTCTATACACTGGAGATTGTGTCAAGTTTGTAAATGTTGCTTATCTGTTTCACTAATAGTAGAAGCAACCAGATTAAAATCCACTTCATGTTGTGTTCTAGAATGTTGTTCATCTTGAGTTGATCATTTGATTTGAGAAACTTTCAAGGAAAGAAGTTTGATTTGATGTTTTGTTTAAATAGTGACTTGCAATCTATTATTGAAATTAGCACTGTGAATGAATGAAACTGTGTGTTAATCACAAGTTAATTTTGTTCTACAGTTTTAGTTAGGAATTCCTTGAAAGGTAACAAGTCTAGTTAAATTGGATGAATTAACATTCTTTTCTATTCCAAAGCTTTGATCTATCTTTTTTTGTTTCTTTAAAAACCCCAATTAAAGTAGGTTTAAATTCATGCTTGATCTTAGAACGATCCACAAGCTCAACACCAGCAGGCCCCTTGAACATTACAATTCATATCAACACAGTTGAGTACCAACTACAAAGACCTTGGGAGCTAAGATATCCATTTGTTGTCTTTATCTTTCAGGGGAAACATAATAGCAGTATTCTGTTTGCACGTTGTTGTTTCATTGAAACCCATCAACATGATTTTATTCTCCTAGATTTGATGTTGGCTTGTAGTGTTGTAATTTTGGGAATTCTTTCATAATTAAGTACAAATACAAAGATTCTTTCATTCATTTTCACCTAACAAGAAATGAAGTGAGCTAGCAAGTTGAATGAGCCTCCTTATAGCAAGCTTGAGTTCACAAGAGCAATCAAGAGTAGATTATCAAGCATTTTAGAGAATTATTCAAGCATCAAGCATCATATCAAAGTCTTCATGCATCATGTTTGTTTTTGAGCTAACAATTGTGATGTAGGGTTTCATGATTCAAGCTATAATTCCATTCAAGATCTATCCTATTCAAGCAAGATTCAAGATATACATCTATTGGAGCCATTTCATACATGTTTGTAGCCTCTTATTGATAGGGTTTGATGAGTTGCAACATCATATTTTGTTCATTCGCCATTCTCCATTCCTATTTCATTTCATTTCAAGGTTTGATTACCAAAATGGGGTTTGACTAAGGTAAACCCCTATCCACTAAAAAACTAACATTTTCCCCTCTTTAGTATGTGATTTATAGGTTTAGGTTGAAGACACATTGAGGAGAAAGTTTGCAGAAAGTTTTCAAAGTGCCTAAAGTTGTCAGAGTTGTCACCTTGCATTGGAGAAACTTGGAGAACTCCTACAAGTTGAAAATCGGTGTTTCAGATCCAAAAATCAATTGGGAAGCATAGAGAAGACCTTGAGTACCAGATTCAGATCTTGAAGTTTTAGAAAACCCTAACTAGACTGATTCACTAGTTTTAGCATATGAGTCCCAGTTTAGGTCAAAATTCAGATTTATATAGACTTGGATACCCATTTGCAAAATTCTCATTTCTACACAGAAACCTAGATCTGAGACTGATTCACCTAGCTTGGTGTATGAGTCCCAGTCGACATTAAATTCAAATTTTCTAGCATTTCAGAGCTCCATCCAGCCATCTCTAGATTCCTAGGTTCACACATTCCATCTTGTAGCTTTTTGTTTTGTTTTATTTTCCTTTCTAGGTCATTTAGTGAAAGATTGCATTGAATTAGGGTTAAGAATTATATCTTGCATTGCATTTTTCTTTCCAAGTCTTGACTTGGTGGTGAACCCATTATTATTTTACAATCAATCCCTAGGACAACCCTATTGCAAGATCTCTTTCTCCTTCGCATTGAGATCTCTAGGGTTATCCTTGAATAAAATATAAAAGTGGGTGTGCTCTATGTTCTAAACTATACAAAAGCTTCCTAACGCATTTTTTTTCATTTCAACATCAATTAGGTTCGCTTGATTAGATGTAACACCCAAAATATAGCTTGTCAGATCCAAAAAAAATTATACACATATCATGCCAAAATACAAACTCAAAACAACTTGAAATGAGTCAACATGGACCTATAATATAACACACATAAGATTGCAACACTTAGTTAACCTTTGCATACCTATAAAATTATTAGGTCGGCACCGTAGAAGACATAATACCAAAATTATTCAACTATGTATCCACATGTGGACACGTGAAATTCAAAACTCAATTCTAATTAGAATTCCTACACAAATTTCGTTTGTCAACATCTCCTCAAATCTGCAAAGCCAAAACCTTATCTATGGAGAAGTGAAAACTCTCCCACTCAAATGCACTAAACATGAAATAATTATAAACTGCCAAGATGGACTTCTGTTACTTAGATCTCTCAAATAAAAAGTCAAAACACGATGAAATTCTGGAATCAGATACTTCTGACAACCAACAAAATAATGTTAGAAGAACAGAGTGAAAAAATCAATAGAGGACTAGTGCATACCCAAAAATTAAAGCTCTGTTACATTAAAATAGTAGTATTAAAACTTAGTCGATTTCCCATTACAACCAACTTTACCAGACCAAACCAATTTGAAAAAATATCTTCCACAAGCACTCCAAAACTTGTTAGAACCAAACAAAATTATTTGCATCAAGATCTCCATATCTTGATTCAATGTTGACATCAATGAAAACAATATAATGTATAACTATCTATCCAAATGCTCATGTTTCCCACAACATCATCAATGACATTCTTCCAACAAAAGGAAAATTCCATGTTTAGATTGTTTGATGATTTCTACTTACTAGTTTTTTTAAATAGGCCATTTGCACTTGCTCGCCTTATGTATCCATCTTTGTAGGAAGTAAAGGTTTCTCTTTTATTTTTTTGATAATATATAATTCATTTAAGGTGACTTCTGTATCAATGTTGTATGAGAAGTGAGCTACAAATTGATCTATAATTTCTTGAAATTTCTTGATTTAGAGGGGTAGATGTGAGAACCATTCAATACCTTCTCCACTTAGGCTACATAGAAAAAGGAGCATAAGATATGTGTCATTATAGGATACCTCCATGGAAGCTACATAAAACTCTCATATATGTTCCCCTAGGTTACCACGTCCTTTTTATTTGTCAAATTTTAAAATTTCAAAGTTAGCAGAAAATGATAGCATTGTTATGCTCTTGTCAAATGCATAGGGGCATAGGTCATTGAGAGCATATGATTTTTTAGTCTTTCCCATTTGTTTATCTTGGATATTTTGTGTCAATATTTGAACCTATGATGATTGATCCATAAGAGGATTTTTTGGTGATGGATTGTAACTTTTGTATTGAGGGATGAGCAATGAAATGAATGTTGGATCTTGATATGGAGGGGCATTTGTTTTGTATGGATTGTATAGAGTTTGTTGAGGTTGAGTGTTTGTTTGATATTGTTGATTATTTTGAGGTGGAGGAGGTTCATTTTATGAACCATATTGATGTTGGGGGATGATGTGTTGTTGAGGGTTTTGTGGTTGGTATTGGATTTAATACTAGTGTTGGGGATTTTGTTGAGAACTTTGTTGTTGTGCAATGAGTTGTGAAAGTAGTTGGTGTTGATAAGTAACATTTTGTTGTTGTCATGGGGTAGGAGTTTAATAGTGTGGTGTGATGTATTAATGGTATTGTTGTTGTTATGGTGTAGGGATGTATTGATGTTGTGGGTTAATGTTTTGTGGAATGATGTTTTTTTGAGGGGTTGTGATGGTATTGTCGAATGATGTTTTGTTGATGAGGTTGATGATGGTGTTGTGGAATGATGTTTTGTTGATGAGGTTGATGATGGTGTTGTGGAATGATGTTTTGATGAGGAGGTTATTTTTTATGTTGTGGAATGAAATTTTTTTGAGGAGGTTATTATTGGTGTTTTTGAGGTTGTTGTTGGGTGAATTTTTGTTGAGGAACATTTGAGTGTATGTTTTATGTGTTGGAAATGAAGGTATAACTTGCAACAATATTAACTTAAAAATATGGTTGTGAATATGAAATTATGTTTACAAGATTACCATAAAATGATTATGTTATTGATAATTTTAATAATGAAAGAAAAATCTGCAATACCACAAGTCATCAACTCAAGTGAAACAAGATACACATGGAGAAACCCTTGTAGGGAAAACTCCACACCCAAAGAGATCCATTTTTTGTATTAATCTTCAAGGAAGTAAATCAATACAATAATACTCTCTATAATCTTGTAGCACTTTGTCACTTTGACAACTTACAAAGAACTCATACTAAACTACCATCTCAATGCTCCAATAAATGAAAGTTTATGGGAGAGAACACCACAAGTTGTATACCAAAACAACAAGAAAAACCACCTAGAAAAACCCATGCCCCCTTAGTGAACAACCCAAAAACATGGAATAAAATATTAAATTATCACATGGCCTTCACATGGATGCCTAACCCAAAACCAATTATAATTGGTCAAGCCTAAGTACTCCATAACTTTTTGATAGCTCCAATGGATACATGCATGAACATGTTGTTGGCATGTGGCAACTGATCATGCTATATTGTATAGCCCATGGTATACTATACACCCTGGCCCCCCGTCCTCACCAGGGTCCCCGAGAAAATTTTTTTTGCCATTTTTTTTCGCATCGTCGGTGAAAAAGGAAAAATCTCCAAAAAAGAAAGTAAACCGACATTGTAAAACCCTAATTCTGGAAGCTTCTAAAATCTTGTTAAAAAGGGGTTGGGATGGGGTTCTGATGAAAAAAAAGCGATTATTAGTGGGAGATTGTAATAGGTTTACCGGATAATAAAAGTATTGGATGGCTGCGGTTTGGTGGATGTAGCCCAGATTGGGTGAACCACGTTAAATCCTCTGTATTATGATTTATTCTGTGTATGTTTTAGTTTCTTTGTTTATTATTTAAATCTGCATTTAATTGTTAGATATCTGCCATCTCTAACCCTAACACATGCACCACCATGCAAAATTAGGCACCCAACCATGCAAGAGCATGAAAAAAATGAAAATAACATTCAAAGACATGCACACTCAAGTGGTCCCAACCTATAAATTTTCATTCCCAAGAGGAATATTCTCCTGGAATGCCCTTTAACTGCCATTGTAATGGGTCCACCTCTTTGTGATCCAGGTGGATCCAAAAAAAACTCAAAAACTTCACCATCTTTGAATCCAACAAAACTAGCATCATTTGAAAGATCTCACTAACATGCTCCTGATGCAACTTGAATCATGTCAAAAGGAGATCGTACGTGTGAGTTATGCTCGGTCAAAGGTTTAGTCAAACTAGGTACCAGAGGGTAGTCAAAGGTTAAAATTTTGATCATCTCAAAAATGGTCAAAATTAGAATCATGTCAAAGAGCTCATCACCATGATTCAGACGCCATTTTTTTTGCGTCAAACGGAGTCCATATGAGTGAGATACAACCGGTCAAAGTTTGCAAGGAAATTGGGTTGACTTGATCACGTTAGCAAAAGTACAATCAACATTGATGCTGATGTGGCATCATCATGGCTTGGCACATGGAATTTTTGTACATGGTGACATGGCACAATAGCATGGCACACTAACTTGGTGTGTGTGATGAAGACCAAGCACATTGTGACACATGTCATAATTCGAGCATATGACATGGTGCCATGTGGCCCAGTGGCTGGGTGCCCCATGGCACCTCAAGGGAAAGAGTCAATTTTTTGATTAAAATTTGGCTTGTTGGAGAATCAAACTCATGATAAAACCAAGATAAAAGACCAAGATAAAACCTTTCCACCAACAATTAACACTAATGTTAAACTTTTCACCACAAAGGATATCAAGGTTGGTATTAAAGCTTTGGCGGTGGGGAAGGCTCGGGACATTGATGGTTTATAGGCTAAATATTTGAAATGGGGTTTAGAGCTCTTAGCACCACATATCAAGAATATTTTCAATAGGATAATTCAACATGGTTTTCCAAAAAATTGGACAAGTGTGGTTATCCCTCTTCACAAGAGCGGGGATGTCAACAATTGGTCAAACTACTACACCATAATGATTAACCCCCTTTTTGGGAAGCTCTTTGGGAGCATGGTGGAACATAGAATCAATTGTTGGGCCGAAAAGGAAGGTAAAAGGGTGAAAGGGAAAGCTGGTTTTAGACCAAAGCATTCTACAATTGACCATTGCATCACTCTTAGACACATGGTAGAAAAAGTTTTGGATAAACAAGGCAATGAGGTTTTTTGTTGTTTTGTTGACTTCAAAAAGGCTTTTGACGCAGTCCCTAGAAGCAAACTTTGGGACAGAATGGAACAACTTGGGATTCCAAAAAATTATAGGGTTGTTGTCCATAGACTTTATGATCAGGGCTAGGCCAAAATCAGAACAAAGGCAAGTCTTTCAGAGTGTTTTGGGAGTGAAATTGGGGTCAAGCAAGGCTTCCCTTTATCCCCCACCTTATTTGGGCTATACATAGACAAGTTAGAAGAATGGTTAGACAAGTGGGGGGCGATGGAGTGTTCCTAGCCACTTATGTGGTCAAATTGCTGCTATATGTAGATGATCTTACCTTAATGAAAAACTCAGAGAATATTCTTCAAGAACATCTAAAAGCTTTAGAGCTATTTTGTCAGGATGTAGGGATGCAAGTGAACATCAACAAAACCAAGGTCATGATTTTTACACTAAAAAGAGCTAAGAGACAATTAAATTTTATGTTTGAGGGAAGCTCTTTGCAAGTGGTAAATGAATACAAGTATTTGGGTCTTGATTTTTGCAACAATTTGAGGTGGGAGACCCGTAGGGAAAAAAGAATTCAAGGGGGCTGGAAAGCCCTCTACTTGCTCCAAAATAGATGTAGATCCACTGAGCTATGGGACTGGAAAACAAAGAAGAAATTATTTGGGTTGCTTGTCACTCCAGTAGTATTATATGGCTGTGAAGTTTGGGGCTGCAACACTTCAGCTCTAAAATGGAGGCAAATAGAAAGATTACAAAAACACCTAATCACAAGCAATTTTAAAATAAAAACTATAGTTCCATATGAGATTTTCCTAACTGAGGCGAGGGCTTTCCCAATGGAAATGGCAGCTTTAATTCATTTATTAGGTTATTTGAAGAGAATTGAGAATATGGGGGAACATTGGTGGCCCAAGATTGTGGTGGAAGAAAACTTAACTAGAAGGAAGAGCATATGGATGAGGCAAAATGTCAAGTGGATGGAAAAATGGGGGATAAGCATGCAGGAGTGTCAAAACACAAATGTAGAAATTAAAAGGTATGTAAAAGAGAAAATTAAGCAAATCTTGTGGTCAAAACAACTTAGTAGAAAAAGAGAATACTATGTTTTACACTTTAACCACACTTGTGACCATGAGAAAAAGCATTACGTGGGGGCAGATATAAAGTGGAAGGCTAAAATGTTGATAGCCCAGTTGAGAAACAGCTCTCACCATTTGAGATGTGAAACGGGGAGATGGAAAATACCCAAGGAGGCATGAGCTGATAGGATTTGTTGTTTCTCTTCAGGTTTAGTGCAAACAAAATGGCACTACATCATGCAGTGTAAAGCTTACGAGGACATTAGGTGTAGTTACTCGAATCTGTTTAAAGTCAAATCATTAGAGGCTTTGTTTGAAGAGGAGAAGATCGCTGAAACAATAGGTTACCTGACCAAAATACACAGTAGAAGAAATAAAATCAGCAAAGAGTTAGAGGGAAACATGGAGTAGTTGGTGGGGTCAACGGCTATTCAGTTTATTGCAAAATATGGTTTCGTTTCTATCACGTGCGTCCCATAGGCCGACTGGTCTTGTGGACATAATTAAAAGAATTCATTCATTCATTCATGACCTCTTCTCTCCCAACATTTCTCTCTACCACTAAGTCAAGCACCTTTTTCGGATTAAAGTAGGCAGTATTTTATTTAAAGTTTTAAATGTGGAAAATCCTATTAAAACAATGTTGGTTTGGTGGTTTGAACCCACAACCCCTCATTCCCTAAAAATTTCCCCAGCCACTATGCCATGAGCACTGGTTGCAAAGTAGATAGAAACAAAAAAAATTGTTACGTGTGGTTGTGAGTATAGGGCTCGTAACAAACAGCCCGAGCCACCCCCTATTAATAGGGGTTAAAATATTAACAACATCGAGCCAAAAGATAAATAAGCCCTTTAATTAAAATGAAATTTAAAAGATATTTAGAGATTTAAAATAATCTTTAAAGATTATTCAAAGGGATTTTTAAGAATTATTAAGAGGATTTTTAAAGATTATTATTTGCAATTAGGAGATATGGAGATTTTTCTAAATAATATGGTTATAGAACATATTAAGCAAATTTTATGTATAAAAAGAGGGGAAATGAGCTTATGAAGGGGGTAGAATTTTCTTGGAAAGAATTGTAACAAGGATAATTATTAAAGTTCATTTTGAAGAAATAATTCCTTGGAGGAGAATATTGTAAGTACGAAGGCCTATTGAGTGTCCTCAAGTGTTGAGAGGAGATTGTGAGAAATTTTATGCAGGTTTTGGAGCTTGGATATTGTAACAAGACATTTCTATTGCTTGGAAAAATTAATAAAGTAGTCATACTTGAGAAGCAGAACTGGAGACGTAGTCCTGATTAGACGAACTATGTTATCAAACGATGTTATCTCCTCTTCTATCTTTTTCTTCTATCATTCTCTTTATTTCTTTTCATTTTCCAATTCGTTATTTGAGTTCTAATTACAACATTTCAGTAATTAGTTAAATGAATGTGAACTTATTTTATAATTTCAATGGTTAAACAACATAGTCATGCAATTCTATTGCGATCAGGGAAAATATGTAATTAGGATTAATTTGCAAGTTATTTTGTAAACCTCTACATTAAATCTAGTGGTATCAAAGCATTTTAACAAGAAAATTGCAAATGGTGAATGTTAACTAGGTTGAAATTGAAGCAAGGAGAAGGTACACTTGAAGAATTTAATCTAGAGATCATATTGAGGTGAGTCACTCGAAGATCAATCATGGTACAACCAAAAGAAGGAAAACCTCCCAGTTTTGAAATCTTTGATAATGAAGAAGTATTCCACAAAATGTTCCTAAACATGAAGATGATGATCGAAGAGTTATACAAATACCAACAAAGGAAAAAGGAAAGGAAGGCTAGGAAGAAGGAGGAAGTTCAATCCTCATTGAAAGAAGACAAAGGTAAAGGAGTAGGACGTGGTAGTGACCTCCTGAACCTCCATCCTCGTCCTCTTCATCTTCTTCATCCTCCTCATCCTCTTCTTCTTCTTTGTATATCTCTTCTAAGAAGAAACAACCTGTACAGTCTAGATTAAATAGGCCTTTATTGAAACTTGATGTTAAATTTGTTTTTCCAATCTATAATGGAGAATTGGATGCAGAGAAACTTTACAATTGGATCAAACAAGTTGAAATTTATTGTAGGGTACAAAAGTTCACTGATGATGCTTCAAAGATCCAATTAGCCACTCTTCACTTGGGAGGCACAACGCTAATCTTGTGGGAGAGTAAGACTCAGGAAGATATTAGCCGATACAATAAAATAATTTCTTCTTGGTTTGAGTTTATAGCTACACTTAACAAATAGTTTTATCCATTAGGGCATATACAAAAAGCAGTAATGAACTAGAAATCATTAATACAAAAGAAAGGACAAAGTGTGCAAGAATATACACAAGAGTCTAGGAAGAGGGATTTAGTTTTGGGCATTCCATTGTACACACAAGAAACTTTGTTAAAGTAGATAGGTGGATTACATGAGAGTTTGAAACATACAATACTTGTGTTTTATCCAACTAACATTGATGAAGTTAGTGTGCAAGCTATCCATTTGGAAACAAGCTCAAGGAATAGCCATGATAATCTGTTGATGGAATCTAGTAATCAGAAAGGAAGCAAGAAAGGGAAAGAAATCACAGCGAATAACTACTATAAAGAAACAGGACAAGAAGCCTTATTGCTCACACTTCCAAAAGAAAGGGCATGAAGATGCAAAGTGTTCAAAATTTCATCCTAATCAGAAACAAAAATGGGTCAAGGATCAAAAGGGTAAGCAAAAGACCACAGATATCGTGCATGATCTCAGATCATATTCTGATGATGAAACCAAGATCACAGTTGTGGGTATAAAAGGTAACATTCCTATTGTCAATACCAGTTCCCATGCTTCTTTTGTAAAGTGTAATGAAGTACCTATTGAAAGTAAGAGGAATGAATTATTTCATATAAGGGATATTGCAAAACAAAATAAGATTGATACACTCATAGATAGTGGATCACAAGTGAATCTAATTTCTGAACAAGTTGGTAAGGAATTGGGATTAAAAACAACTCCTCATCCTAGACCCTATCCATTGGGTTGGGTGCATGATAATGCTCAGCTACATGTGTCAAGGCAGTGTAAACTCCAATTTGCAATCACATCCAAGTTTGTAGGTGAGGTAGAGTTAGATGTAATTCCACTTGACATTTGTGGGATGGTTCTAGGTAGTCCTTACTTGTATGACAGAAAAGCCATTTTCTGTAGGGAACATAAAGAGTATCATTTGTTTAAGGATGGAATTGAATATATTGTAAAAGCTCATCACATAAAGAATGATAGATCTATTGTAAACACAGGGCATATGAAGATGATTGTAAATGCAAGCAATACTTTAACCCTCATGTCTATAACAACTAGTGATACTAAGGATGAATATTTGAATCATGATAAGGTGTCATAGATAGCACAGTATGAGGATCAGTTGCAAGCAGAGTCAGGCCTTCAGCTAGAGGTGGTAAAAGAGGGTTTGAATGTTTCATTTTCTAATATTGTTCCTATTCAGGAAATGCAAAATGTTGATACTATTTCCTTCACATTATTTTATTCAGTATTGTTGCTTGTTATTCTACTAGTTAGTTCTATGTGGATGATGGATGTGACTATGAATATTGATGAATAAGTAGTTAATTGTATCAACAATGCTATCTCATATTTCTTTGTGTTTGTGATGGGTCAAATGTTCAAAATTTTAGTAGGAAGGAAAGATGATACTGGGAAAGTGGTGCGACATTTCCCTAGCTCAAATTGTACATTAAATAGACCTTTCATAGGTCCAAAAGCTTCTCAATGGGGAGGAATGAACTAGGTGGATCCAGAAAACCTCAAAAATTTCACAGTCTCAGAATCCAAAGAAACCAACATCATTGGAAAGATCTCATCGACACAATCCCGACGCAACTTGGATCACATCAAAAGGAGATCATACGTACGAGTTATGCTCGGTCAAATGTTTAGTCAAACTGGGTACCAAAGGGCAGTCAAAGGTCCAAATTTTGATCATCTCAAAAATGGTCAAAAGTAGCATCATGTTGAAGAGCTCATTGCCACAATTCCAACACCGTTCATTTTGCTTCAAACAAAGTCCGTATGAGTGAGATACAACGGTCAAAGTTTGCAACAAAAATGGGTTGACTTGATGACGTTAGCAAAAGTTTAGTTAGCATTGATGTTGACGTGGTATCATCAGGGCTTGACACGTGGCATTTTTGTACATGGTGACGTGGCACAGTAACATGGCACGTTGACTTGGCGTGTGTGATGAAGACTAATCACATTGCGACACGTGTCATAATTTGAGCACATCGCATGGTGCCACATGGCCCAATGACTAGGTGCCACGTGGAACCTCGAGGGGCAAGATTCGATCTATTGATAAAAATTTGGTTTCTTGGAGAATCAAATTCATGACCTCTTCTCTCCCAACATTTCTCTCTACCACTAAGTCAAGCGCCTTTTTCATATTAAAATTAGGCAGTATTTTATTTAAAGTTTTAAACATGGAAAATCCTATTAAAACACTATTGGTTTTGTGGTTTGAACCCAAAACCCCTCATTCCCTACAAATCCTCCCAACCACTATGCCATGAGTGCTATTTGCAAAGTAGATAGAAACAAATTTGTTTGTTATGTGTGGTTGTGAGTATAGGGCTCATAACAAACAACCCAAGCCACCCCTATTAACAGGGGTTAAAATATTAACATGGAGTAAAAGGATAAATAAGCCCTTTAATTAAAATGAAATTTAAAAGATATTTAGAGATTTAAAATAAAATAATCTTTAAAGATTATTAAAAGGGATTTTTAAGGATTATTAAGAGGATTTTTAAAGATTTTTATTGTAATTAGGAGATATGGGGATTTTTCTATATAATATGGTTATAGATCATATTAAGCAAATTTTATGTATAAAAAGAGGGGAAATAGGCTTGTGAAGGGGGTAAAATTTTCTTGGAGAGAATTGTAACAGGGAGAATTAATCAAGTTCATTTTGAAGAAATAATTCTTTGGAGTAGAATATTGTAAGCATGAAGGCTTGTTGAGTGTCTTCAAGTGTTGAGAGGAGATTGTGAGAAATTTTATATAGGTTTTGGAGCTTGGATATTGTGACAAGGCATTTCTATTGCTTCGAAACATTAATAAAATGGTCCTACTTGAGAAGTGCACCCAGAGACATAGTCTTGATTGGACGAACTCTGTTATCAACCAACGTTCTCTCCTCTTCTATCTTTTTCTTCTATCTTCTATATATCATTCTCTCTATTTCTTTTCATTTTTCAATTCACTATTTCAATTCTAATTCCAACATTTCAGTAATTAGTTATATGAATGTGAACTTATTTTGTAATTTCAATGGTTAAACAACATAGTCACGCAATTCTATTGCGATCAGGGAAAATATGTAATTAGGATTAATTTGCAAGTTATTTTGTAAACCTCTAATATCATATCAAGTGGTATCAAAGTATTTTAACAGGAAAATTGCAAGTGGTGAATGTTAACCATGATGAAATCGAAGCAAGGAGAAGCTACACTTGAAGAATTTAATCCAGAGATTGGATCGAGGGGAGTCACTCGAAGATTAATCATGGCACAACCAAAAGAAGGAAAACCTCCCAGTTCTGAAATCTTCGATAATGAAGAAGTATTTTGAAAAATGTTCTTAAACATGAAGATGATGATCGAAGAGTTGTACAAAGAACGACAAAGGAAAAAGGAAAGGAAGGCTAGGAAGAAGGAGGAAGTTGAATCCTCATTGAAAGAAGACAAAGGTAAAGGAGTAGGAGGTGGTGGTGACCCTCCTGAACCTCCATCCCCATCCTCTTCATCTACTTCATCCTCCTCATCCTCTTCTTCTTCTTTGTCTAACTCTTCTAAGAAGAAACAACCTGTACAGTCTGGATTTAATATGCCTTTGTTGAAACTTGCTGTTAAATTTGATTTTCCAATCTATAATGGAGAATTGGATGTAAATAAACTCGACAATTGGATCAAACAAGTTGAAGTTTATTGCAAGGTACAAAATTTCATTGATGATGCTTCAAATATCCAATTAGCCACTCTTCACCTAGGAGGCACAACGCTAATCTGATGGGAGAGTAAGACTTAAGAAGATATTAGCTAATACGGTAAAATTATTTCTTCTTGGTTTGAGTTTATAGCTACACTTAAGAAATAGTTTTATCCATTAGGGCATATGGAAAAAGCAGTAATGAATTGGTAATCATTAAGACAAGAGAAAGGAAAAAGTGTACAAGAATATACACAAGAGTTTAGGAAGAGGGCTTTAATTTTGGGCATTCCATTGTACACACAAGAAACTTAGTTAAAGTACATAGGTGGATTACATGAGAGTTTGAAACATACCATACTTATGTTTAATCCAACTAAAATTGATGAAGTTAGTGTGCAAGCTATCCATTTGGAAACAAGTTCAAGTAATAGCCATGATAATCTGTTGACGGAATCTAGTAAGTAGAAAGGAAGCAAGAAATGAAAAGAGAAATCACAATGAACAACTACTGTAAAGAAAGATGATGAGAAGCCTTATTGCTCACACTGCAAAAAGAAAGGGCATGAAGATGCAAAGTGTTGTAAATTGGATCCTGATAAGAAACCAAAATGGTTCAAGGATCTAAAGGGTAAGCAAAAGACCACAACTATCATGCATGATCTCAGATCAAATTCTGATAATGAAACCAAGATCACAGTTGTGGGTATAAAAGGTAACATTCTTGTTGTCAGTACTAATTCCCATGCTTCTTCTGTAAAGTATAATGAAGTACCTGTTGAAAGTAAGAGGAATGAATTGTTTCATATAAGGGTTATTGCAAAACAAAATAAGATTGATACACTCATAGATAGTGGATCAAAAGTGAATCTAATCTTTGAGAAAGTTGTTAAGTAATTTAGATTAAAAATAACTCCTCATCCTAGACCCTATCCAATGGGTTGGGTGCATGATAATGCTCAGTTACATGTGTCAAGGCAGTGTAAACTCCAATTTGCAATCACATCCAAGTTTTTACATGAGGTAGAGTTAGATGTAATTCCACTTGACATCTGTGGGATGGTTCTAGGTAGTCCTTACTTGTATGACAAAAAATCCATTTTCTACAAGGAACATAACATGTATCATTTGTTTAAGGATGGAATTGGATATATTGTAAAATCTCATCACATGAAGAATGATAGATCTATTGTAAACACAAGGCATATGAAGATGATTGTAAATGCAAGAAATACTTTAACCCTCATGTTTATAACAACTAGTGATACTAAGCATGAAGATTTGAATCATGATAAGGTGTCACAAAAAACATAGTATGAGGATCAGTTGCAAGCAAAGTCAGGCCTTCAGCTAGAGGTGGTAAAAGAGGGTTTGAATGTTTCATTTTCTAATATTGTTCTTGTTCAGGAGATTCAGAATGTTGATACTATTTCCTTCACATTATTTTATTCAGTATTGTTTCTTGTTATTCTACTAGTTAGTTCTATGTGGATGATGGATGTGACAGTGAATGTTGATGAATATGCGGTTAATTGTATCAACAATGCTATCTCATATTTCTTTGTGTTTGTGATGGGTCAAATGTTCAAAATTTTAGTAGGAAGGACAAATGATATTGGGAAAGTGGGGTGACATTTCCCTAGCTCAAATTGTACATAAAATAGACCTTTGGAGGTCCAAAAGCTTCTCGATGGGGAGGAATGATCCAGGTGGATCTAGAAAACCTCAAAAATTTCACAGTCTCAAAATCCAACAAAACTAGCATCATTGGAAAGAGCTCACCGACAATATCCTAATGCAACTTGAATTGCATCAAAAGGAGATAGTATGTGCGAGTTATGCTTAGTCAAAGGTTTAGTCAAACTAGCTACCAGAGGGTAGTCAAAGGTCAAAATTTTTATCATCTAAAAAATGGTCAAAAGTAGCATCATGTCAAAGAGCTCATCACCACGATTCTAACACCGTTCGTTTCACATCAAACGACATCCGTATGAGTGAGATACAGCCAGTCAAAGTTTGCAATGAAAATGAGTTAACTTGATGACGTCAACAAAAGTACAATCAACATTGATGTTGGCGTGGCATCATCAAGGCTTGACATGTGGCATTTTTGTACATGCCGACATGGCACAATAGCTTGGCACACTGACTTGGCATGTGTGATGAAGACCAATCACATTGTGACACGTGTCATAATTCAAGCATATGACATGGTGCCATGTGGCCCAGTGGCTGGATGCCACGTGGCACCTCGAAGGGCAAGATTCGGTTTGTTGATAAAAATTTGGTTTGTTGGAGAATCGAACTCATGACCTCTTCTCTCCCAACATTTCTCTCTACCACTAAGTCAAGCGCCTTTCTCGGATTAAAGTAAGCGGTATTTTATTTAAAGTTTTAAATGTGGAAAATCCTATTAAAACAATGTTGGTTTGGTGGTTGAACCCACAACCCCTCATTCCCTACAAATTTTCCCAACCACTATGCCACGAGTGTTGGTTGTAAAGTAGATAGAAACAATTTTTTTTTTTTATGTGTGGCTTCTGGTATAGGGCTCGTAACAAACAACCCGAGCCACCCCCTATTAATAGGGGTTAAAATATTAACAACATCAAGCCAAAAGATAAATAAGCCCTTTAATTAAAATGAAATTTAAAAGATATGTAGAGATTTAAAATAATCTTTAAAGATTATTAAAAGGGATTTTTAAGGATTATTAAGAGGATTTTTAAAGATTTTTATTTGTAATCAGGAGATATGGAAACTTTTCTAAATAATATGGTTATAGACCATATTAAGAAAATTTTATGTATAAAAAGAGGGGAAATGGGCTTGTGAAGGGGGTAGAATTTTCTTGGAGAGAATTGTAACAGGGAGAATTAGTCAAGTTCATTTTGGAGAAATAATTCTTTGGAGGAGAATATTGTAAGCACGAAGGCCTATTGAGTGTCCTCAAGTGTTGAGAGGAGATTGTAAGAAATTTTATGCAGGTTTTGGAGCTTGGATATTGTAACAAGACATTTATATTGCTTGGCAACATTAATAAAGTGGTCCTACTTGAGAAGTGGGCCGAGAGATGTAGTCCTGATTGGATGAACTCCATTATCAACTAACGTTATCTCCTCTTATGTCTTTTTCTTCTATCTTCTATCATTCTCTCTATATCTTTTCATTTTCCAATTCACTATTTGAGTTCTAATTACAACATTTCAGTAATGAGTTATATGAATGTGAACTTATTTTGTAATTTCAACAGTTAAACAATATAGTCACGCAACTCTATTGTGATCGGGGAAAATATATAATTAGGATTAATTTGCAAGCTATTTTGTAAACCTCTAACATCAGATCAAGTGGTATTAAAGTAGTTTAATAGGAAAATTGCAAGTGGTGAATGTTAACCATGTTGAAATTGAAGCAAGGAGAAGGTACACTTGAAGAATTTAATCTAGAGATCAGATCGAGGTGAGTCACTCAAAGATCAATCATGGCACAACTAGAAGAAGGAAAACCTCCTAGTTCTGAAATCTTTGATAATGAAGAGGTATTTCAAAAAATGTTCCTATACATGAAGATGATTATCAAAGAGTTGTACAAATACTAAAAAAAGAAAAAGGAAAGGAAGGCTAGGAAGAAGGAGGAAGTTGAATCCTCGTTGAAAGAAGACAAAGGTAAAGGAGTAGGAGGTGGTGGTGACTCTCTTGAACCTCCATCCCCATCCTCTTCATCTTCTTCATCCTCCTCATCCTCTTCCTCTTCTTTGTCTAACTCTTCTAAGAAGAAACAACCTGTATAGTCTAGATTTAATATGCCTTTATTGAAACTTGATGTTAAATTTGATTTTCCAATCTATAATGGAGAATTGGATGCAGAGAAACTTGAAAATTGGATCAAACAAGTTGAAGTTTATTGCAGGGTACAAAATTTCATTGATGATGCTTCAAATATCCAATTAGCCACTCTTTGCCTAGGAGGCACAATGCTAATCTAGTGAGAGAGTAAGACTTGGGAAGATATTAGCTGATACATTAAAATTATTTCTTCTTGGTCTGAGTTTATAGTTGCACTTAAGAAACAATTTTATCCATTAGGGCATATGCAAAAAGTAGTAATGAACTGGAAATCATTAAGACAAGAGAAAGGACAAAGTGTGCAAGAATATACACAGGAGTTTAGGAAGAGGGCTTTAATTTTGGGCATTCCATTGTACACACAAGAAACTTTGTTAAAGTACATAGGTGGATTACATGAGAGTTTGAAACATACCATACTTATGTTTAATCCATCTAACATTGATGAAGTTAGTGTGCAAGCTATCCATTTGGAAACAAGCTCAAGGAATAGCCATGATAATCTGTTGATGGAATCTAGTAATCAGAAAGGAAGCAAGAAAGGGAAAGATAAATCATAGCGAACAACTAATGCAGAGAAAAAGGACAAGAAGCCTTATTGATCACACTGCCAAAATAAATGGCACAAAGATGCAAAGTGTTGGAAATTTCATCCTGATCAAAAACCAAAATGGTTCAAGGATTGAAAGGGTAAGCAAAATAGCGCAGCTATTGTGCAAGATCTCAGATCAAATTCTGATGATGAAACCAAGATCATAGTTGTGGGTATAAAAGGTAACATTCCTATTTTCAGTACTAGTTCCCATGCTTCTTTTGTAAATTGTAATGAAGTAACTATTGAAAGTAAGAGGAATGAATTGTTCCATATAAGGGATATTACAAAACAAAATAAGATTGATACACTCATAGATAGTGGATCACAAGTGAATCTAATCTCTAAACAAGTTGTTAAGGAATTGGGATTAAAAACAACTCATCATCCTAGACCCTATCCATTGGGTTGGGTGCATGATAATGCTTGGCTACATGTGTCAAGGCAATGTAAATTCCAATTTGCAATGACATCCAAGTTTGTAGATGATGTAGAGTTAGATGTAATTCTACTTGACATTTGTGGGATGGTTCTAGGTAGTCCTTACTTGTATGACAGAAATTCCCTTTTCTATAGGGAACATAACAAGTATCATTTGTTTAAGGATGGAATTGAATATATTGTAAAAGCTCATCACATGAAGAATGATAGATCTGTTGTAAACACATGGCATATGAAGATGATTGTAAATGCAAGCAATACTTTAACCCTCATGTCTATAACAACTAGTGATACTAAGGATGAAGATTTGAATCATGATAAGGTGTCACAGGTAACACAGTATGAGGATCAGTTGCAAGCAGAGTTAGGCCTTCAACCAGAGGTGGTAAAAGAGGGTTTGAATGTTTCATTTTCTAATATTATTCTTCTTCAGGAGATTCAGAATGTTGATAATATTCCCTTTACATTAGATTATTTAGTACTGTTTCTTTTTATTCTACTAGTTAGTTCTATTTGGATGATGGATGTGACAGTGAATATTGATGAATATTTAGTTAATTGTATCAACATTGCTATCTCATATTTCTTTGTGTTTGTGATGGGTCAAATGCTCAAAATTTTAGCAGGAAGGACAGATGATACTAGGTAAGCGGGGTGACATTTCCCTAGCTCAAATTGTACATAAAACAGACCATTTGGAGGTCCAAAACCTTCTCAATGGGGAGGAATGATCCAGGTGGATCTAGAAAACCTTAAAAATTTCACAGTCTTAGAATTAAACGAAACTAGCATCATTGGAAAGAGCTCACCGACACGATCCTGACGCAACTTGAATCATGTCAAAAGGAATTGTATGTGCAAGTTATGCTCAATCAAAGGTTCAATTGAGCTAGGTACTAGAGGGTAGTCAAAGGTCAAAATTTTGATCATCTCAAAAATGGTCAAAAGTAGCATGATTTCAAAGAGATCATCATCATGATTCCAACTCCATTCATTTCGCCTCAAATGGAGTTCATATGAGTGAGATACAACTAGTCAAAGTTTGCAAAGAAAATGGGTTGACTTGATGACGTCAGCAAAAGTACAATCAATATTGATGCTAATGTGGCATCATCAGGGCTTGAGACATGGCATTTCTCTACATGGTGACATAGGATAGTAGCATGGCATGTTGACTTGGCGTTTGTGATGAAGACTAATCACATTGTGACACGTGTCATAATTTGAGCAAATGACATGGTGCCACGTGGCCCAGTGGCTAGGTGCCATGTGGCACCTCGAGGGGCAAGATTCAATTTGTTGATAAAAATTTGGTTTGTTGGAGAATTGAACTCATGACCTCTTCTCTCCCAACATTTCTCTCTACCACTAAGTCAAGCACCTTTTTTGGATTAAAAGTAGGCGGTATTTTATTTAAATTTTTAAACGTGGCAAATCCTATCAAAACAATGTTGGTTTGGTGGTTTGAATCCACAACCCCTCATTCCCTACAAATCCGCCCAGCCACTATGCCATGATCGCTGGTTGCAAAGTAGATAGAAACAAAAAAAAATTGTTATGTGTGGCTGTGAGTATAAGGCTCATAACAAACAGCCCGAGCCACCCCCTACTAATAGGGGTTAAAATATTAACAACATCAAGCTAAAAGATAAATAATCCCTTTAATTAAAATGAAATTTAAAAGATATTTAGAGATTTTAAATAATCTTTAAATATTATTCAAAGGGATTTTTAAGATTATTAAGAGGATTTTTAAAGAGTTTTATTTGTAATTAGGAGATATGGGGATTTTTCTAAATAATATGGTTATAGACCATATTAAGCAAATTTTATGTATAGAAAGAGGGGAAATGGGCTTGTGAAGCGAGTAGAATTTTCTTGGAGAGAATTGTAACAGGGAGAATTAGTCAAGTTCATTTTGGAGAAATAATTCTTTAGAGGAGAATTTTGTAAGCATGTAGGCCTATTTGGTGTCTTCAAGTGTTGAGAGGAGATTGTGAGAAATTTTATACAGGTTTTGGAGCTTGGATATTGTAACAATGCATTTCTATTGCTTGGAAACATTGATAAAGTGGTCTTACTTGAGAAGTGGGCTTGGAGACATAGTCCTGACTGGACGAACTTCGTTATCAACTGGCGTTATCTCCTCTTTTGTTTTATTCTTCTCTCTATTTCTTTTCATGTTTCAATTCGCTATTTGAGTTCTAATTAAAACATTTCAGTAATTAGTTATGTGAATGTTAACTTATTTTGTAATTTCAATGGTTAAACAACATAGTCACACAATTCTGTTGTGATCAGGGGAAATCTATAATTAGGATTAATTTGCAAGTTATTTTGTAAACCTCTAATTTCAAATCACTTTGAATGTAATTACATTTTTTTATAAGAAAATAAATAATAAATATTTTGTCCCTCATGTCCCCTAGAACACTTTCCAAAGAACATGGAGACACATAAATCAAATTAGGATAGAAATTATAATGTCACCTATCCGAACATTATCCTACTTGACATTATACATTGCAATTACAACTATGAGACACAAATAAAACATATAATAAAGTACAATGATCAAGGCCCATGGCCTTCTTGCACCAAGAGAACTTAGTTGTGGTCATTGGCTTCATTAGAGAATCTACAACATTATCCAAAGTGTCAACCTTCTCAATTAAAACTTTACCATTCTCAACCATTTCTTTCACAAAGTGATACTGAACATTAGCATGCTTAGTACGAGCATGATACATAGGATTTTTGACTAAACATTTGGCACTTTGATTGTCACATCCAATCCTCACTATCTTGCTATCAAAACCAATACCATTACCAAGTCTTTGTAATTAAAACACCTCCTTGTAAGCATTTTTAGCTGCCATATACTATACTTCAGTGGTGGATAATGCAACTGTAGGATTCATCTTACTCATCCAACTCACTGCACCTCCAAACAAAGTAAAAACATAGCCACTAGCTGACCTTCAACTATCCAAGTCACCTACCCAATATAAATCAAAAAAACCATGTATTTTTAATGACTTACCCACTTCATTAGTACCATGATAAACCAAATAGTAATCTAAAGTACCATGCAAATATCTAAACACCCTCTTAACAAAAGTACATTGCTCTCTAACAGGGTTAGACATAAACCTATTCAAAACTCCCATTGCTTGGGCTATATCTGGTCTAGTACAAACGATTGCATATATTAAACTACCAATGGAACTAGCAAAAGGAAAATTAGAAATCTCTTCAAAATCATCATAAAAATTAGGACACATGTCTAAAATCAACCTAGTACTAACCGAAAATGGAATATTTATTGTTTACAGTCATGCATATTAAACCTCTGCAAAATAGCATCAACATACTTACTCTGACTTAACCAAAGCTTTTTATGAACTTGATATCTACCGATCTCCATCCCAAGAATATATTTTGTAGCCCCCAAATCCTTTATATCAAATGTGCTAAAAAGCTGAGTCTTAAGATCCTTAATCATCACCTTGCTGCTACCCATAAACAACATGTCATCAACATACAAGACAATGATTAGAATCTGATAATTAATAACCTTAATATAAACACAATGATCCTCCTTTCTTCTAACAAAACCCAAATTCAATGCAAAGGCATAAAAATTTTGTTACCACATCTTGGGTAACTATTTCAAACCATATAAAGATCTCTTTAACCAAAAAATGAAGTGTTTTTTCCTTTCACAAAAAAACTATCAGGCTATCGCATATAAATATCTTCCTCAAGATCCCCATACAAGAAATTAGTTTTAACATCCATTTTCTCTATTTCAAAATCATAAGCAACAACAATAGATAATATGAATCTAATAGAAATTAACTTAGGAACAAGAGAGAAAATTTTACCAAAATCAACTCCCTCTCTTAGAGTAGCCCTTTACCACCAATTTGGCCTTATACAACTCTAACCAACCATTTACTCCAAATTTCTTTTTAAATACCCACTTGCAACCAATGGGCTTCCTTCCTTTGGGAAAAATCATAAGATCCTAGGTAGCACAACTATCCAAAGCCATCATCTCCTCTTGCATGTCCTATATCCAAGAGTCGCTCTCTTTTGAAGAATGAGCCTTCCTGTAGGATCTAGGTTCATAGTTAGTACTCAACAAAGAAAATATTTTGAACATCTAGAATACTGAGAGGGGAGGTGAATCAATATTCCATAAAACCATAATAAAATCCACTTAAACATTATCACAATTCCATTTGAATCAGCAAGAGAGAACATAGAAACAAGTCAATGCAACCATACATAAGAACACCAGGATTTTTACATGGAAAACCCAAAATGGGAAAAACCACGGTGAGGGTTAACTCACAATATATTATATCCAAATACAAAATATTACAGGGCTCACTTCCAGGACTCACTCACTAGTACAAAAAAAAATATATGTGACTAAATAAACTACTAAAAATTACATATAAATGACTAATTTTGGTCACGTGACCATTAGTAGTTTATTGCCGGTCATTTATAACATGACTAAATTTATGACTAAACTATTTGTCATTTATCTAGTCATTAATTTAGTCATTGATTTGGTCATTAATTTAGTCGTTAATTTAGTCATTAATTGTTGTTAACTGGTCATTTATTTAGTCATGGTAGTGATTTATTTAGTCATATATTTAGTCATTAATTTAGTTATATATTTAGTCATTAATTTAGTCATTGATTGTTGTTAATTGGTCATTTATTTAGTCATGGTAGTCATTTATTTAGTCATATATTTAGTCATTACTTTAGTCATATATTTAGTCATTAATTATTTTTAACTGGTCATTTATTTAGTCACAAAAGTCATTTATTTAATCATTACTTTAATCATATATTTGGTCATTAATTTAGTCATATATTTAGTCATTACTTTAGTCATATATTTAGTCATTGTAGTCATATATTTGGTCATTGTATTCATTTATTTTAGTCATATTAGTCATTTATTTAGTCATGGTTTAGTCATTTATTTGAGTGAATCAATTATTCAAGTTATAAATTAAATATAACTTAATTAATTCTCACAAATTTATGCATATAAACTTCAAATATCATAGATATTCAAATGCTTTTTTTGTATTGGATTAACATGAAAAAATATATATATATATACAATCAACAAACAACTTTATGCATATAAAGCTCAAATATCATAGATATTCAAATGTGTTTTTGTATTGCATGAAAAAAAAAATATACAAACAACAAACAGCTGCATAACCAAAGGAATTACAAACAACATATAGTTGCATAAACAAAGATCCAAGAAATACATCCTTCAATACACTCTTGGTTGCCATGGAAGACAAATCCAAGATACAATACAAATGCTACAAACATTGAAGGGAGAAAAGACATGAACATATATAGTAAATGTAGTTATATTATTTGTGGTGCATATATTGCCCGATTCAGAGTAGTTTTGCCATCCCATTCTAGCCGGACAACCCTTGAGAGAAGATTGGAAGGATTTGAATAAGAAGGATGGCAACTTCCTATCTAGAAATCTCACTAGTCATGGTCGGATGAAAGTAAAGAGTGCATGTTCACCTCTCCAATTTGATGAGCTGCAACCTGAAAATAAGATTTCAACGAGGGTTTTAGAATATGTTTATTAAAATGAAAATACAACCAAGATCTAATAATGAGAATATTTTGATGCTTAAATCGTTAAAATTTATGCTTGCTACTCTAAGTATTGTTATTAATCTTCACCAATAACCAGTAGAAAAACAAGCAAACTTTTGGGATGATGTTTAGCTCCTCCCAAGTCCACTTACTAGCCTACACCATATGATGAATATTAAATCAAACAAGAACAATAACACCAATAATCTAGTAGTAAGAAAAACAAGAACTTCAAAATTAGAAACTCAAATTAGCTAATGACTCTCCTAGGGAGACAAAGGAACAATGCAAGGATGGACTATTGTGCATATCATACAATTATATATGTTGTTCCAAAGAAGTGTGAGCTATTGAGCCAATGTCTTTTCCTTTGTCCTTATCAAATTTCTAATAAAGAACATGCCCATAATTTTACAATTGATAAAGGATCCTTCAACAAGCAAAATGGATCAATGCTACTACTATGAATATATCTCACCATTCCCATAACCATAAAAATTGTCATACGAACAAGAAGATCATATCCAAAAATGTAAAATGCCTCTTAAGGTTTCATAGACTAATAGTAATATCTAATCAATATCATATAAGTGTTTGTGTGCCCTGGATTTCATTTAAAGCTATCAAATACTATTTCCCATGCTATCACTGATACAAAGCATGAAACTAAGGACAGACTTATAAGTAATGGATAACTTTCAAAACTAAAACTCTGGCCAAATTAGTTCGGTGATGAAATGAGATTAAAAAGTAAGAAATGCTTACAATTATTATCAATCTTAACTACAAAACACAGGGCATGCAAAATGCACACACTATCTCTAAAGAATAAAGAAATTCATTCACTTAATTCAAATATATAAATATAGTTGTGGATTCAAAACAAAATCATCTCCAGGTGAATGAACAACTCATAATGAAAAGAAAAAAAATTGGCAACAAAGGACCAGTGTATCTCTAAAAAACAAGTAGAGCCAATAGAACCAAATATGAATAGTATAAATATAAATAAATGTAACTACACAAAAGAGAGTTAGGAATGACCTGTAAAGTATAGAGAAGGTGTGAGTTAGCAACAAATTGTGTTTGTAACAGTTGTTGAGCTTCAATTTTATTCCTTTGATGCAAGCCCTAACATAAATGCATTGTTAAAATAGAACTAGAAATGGACAAACATAAGCATTGAATATGATGCAATGTAATACAATCTCTCAATTTTTCTCCCCAACCATTGAAAAATAAATAAAAAGTTCAAATCCCTTTTAGATAATTAACTAAATGCACAACTAGAAAAATGGCACACCATAAAATCTACCAACAGTACAGGATGTGTTGGTAGCAATGTCGGCAGGCCATTTGCACTCTGCGAAAATGAATTCAAATACTCTAAATCTAAATCTATAGAAAAATGCAACTAAAATATTCAAGAGTGTTGAGAACAACATTTAGTTATTTTCATCAATCGATATATTCAATCATAAAATACATAATATGGTAATGGCCTCCAAATGGATGGGACTAAAAATCTTATTCCCAAATAAAAGTAAAAATAACCTTAATTTATTAACAAGTTTTTCTTTCATTTCAAACCCAACCATTGATTGCTACCATAGGACAATGAGCAAGGCAATAGATCCATTTAACAATAAGCAAAGAATGCAATCTACCTGGTGAAGATCTTTTGCTACAACAGTGTTTCCTAGTGCAGCATAAAATGCCAATTTAATGCGCTCATCCTAAATAGTGATTAATTCAAATAAGTGTGGCACACCTTCTAGTGTCCTAAATTTCTCCTTTATTCTTTGAAGATGGTTCTCCTGCTTCTCCTAAATCACATAAACAAAACAAAATGACAAGTTTTATTTAGTATTTCTCTAAATTTCAGGGATAGTGGGAGATGGGAATGCAGTTTCAGGGACAGAAAAAATGATCTTGAGGATAGCTGGGGGGCACTATTAAAAACTATATACAAATTATTTTTCAAAAGTAAAATAAAAAATTAAAAACGCAATTATCTTTTGTGTAAACAATGTGACTAAAAGAAGTTGAACTTACATTGACAATCAATTGATCCAATGATCAAAAAAATATGTAGTATAATATTTATATTATTAATCAAGTTCAAGATACAAAATATGATTTTACTCATGCCTGCTACAAATGACATGACATACCCATTGTCGGAACTGCTAGACCCACCTAGCTCCTACAACAGGAACTCAACCAACCCTGTTGTGCATCCCAAAGGTCATCAATTTGAATCTTCCCCTCAAGCTCTACATCCCATCATTTTGTTGTGTTTTCCTTGATACAAGCAATGGATACATCAACATCATAATTTGTTGCAAACAAGAATACGTGTTTTTTAATCTGGTATTACTGTAATATCATACAAAAAATAATTTGTAAACCAAATTTAATTAATGCTGCAAATAAAATATCAACAACAGTTTTGCAAAATAGACCAAAAAATGGCTAACCATTGCAATAGAAACAAAAACATCATATTTTGCTGCAGTCAAGCACCCTGTTTCTCAATCTAGAATACATGTAGTTGTCAAACAAGAAAGAATTCATGAACCAATTGACAAATTACATGGAAAGAAAAGGGGACTTGATAAAATTCATGAACCTATAGGCGTATGGATTCACAAAGATGTTTGTTTTGAAATGATGAGATTCCAAATAGTCAACTCACATTCATTTATGTAGTGAATCGGATTGGAGTCCTCTAAGTCAGCAAGAGCATGAAGGAACCTGCTATGAGAAAGATGTGCAGAAAGACATCAATAAAATTACCATACAATAAATTTTTCTTAGGCCCAATCAAAAAGGTTTGCATTAGACATGATCTTCACAATAAATTTGAATTATATACATAAATAAGAATAGTACAACCTAAACTCTTCTAAAAATAATGATAAACACCTTACCAGCAAAATGTGTGAACAAACCAACCTAGAGAACAGATCCTCAAAATATCCAATGGTTTCAAATGGGATGAAAACATATTTTTAGGGATCATTTCCTAAGATGTTTAAATGTAAAATGAATTTCACCCAACCATGTACAAGTAGAATAGAAAATTTATAACTAGCACTTGCACCAGGGGGTGCAAGGGTTACGCCGATAGAAAACTATATAAAAGCAAACATGGTAATGAGGTGTAGTTTGAAATAAATGCAATCTTGTTTGCAATATTTTCAAAATGTTTGTAAAACATATTTGGTGATAGCAACGTGAGTGAAATATTTGTAGCTATTTTGTTTGTCGCGAACATTGCTACACCAAAAACTATTGTTGGAATAAATGTGAAATAATTCTATATCTACATGGAAAGCAGCAGATACCATGCTTGTTTCATTGTACTTGCTTTTAAGAGGTAATTTATAATGACACCATATTAAAAAAAACTTAGAATGGTTATTTTTTATTGCAACGCCAGTTTCATTTAGATTATGAGAAATAAAGAATGGTAGAGAATCATAGAATTCAACTTGGGAGCATTGTTTATAAGTAAATCCAACAAGTTGTCATAGGAAAAAGGGGTAAACCACCACCAGAAGGGCAGATAAGACATAATTCCACCAAAACAACAGTGAGAAATGAAGCAACAGATCAAAGAGAGTCTATAATATTCTGAAAAAATGGTTTTGTTTTATTACATTAACAAGACATGGTAAAAGATTAAATTTTGTCCTATTATCATGTAATGGTAAATGTATCTAAGTAGAGCTAGTAGCTGAACACTACATAGTTTGGGTTTTCTTTAAAATAGTTTGTATTTTACTGTGTATGTATGACCTTGCATGGTCTACCCAACTGATGACTGTAATCCTTTAAAGTTTTCAATATTTAATAATAAAAAAACTGTTAATAATAAGATTGTGTATTTTTGCATATTGGATGAGATTTGGCTAATTGTGGCTAGACTTGTGGAAATCTTCTGTTGACTAAAAAGGGAAAAGAGCATGTAGATAAAAATATTGATGATATTGTAACTTTTCGATATGGGGAGGGGCTTATCCTACACAATTTACCAGCTCCTCTGACTGGAAATATCTTTGGTTCTGATAAATCATGTCTTGTGAAAAGAGAAAAAAAGACAATTTTATTAAACTCTAGGAATGATTAAGGATAATGATATTTACCATTATTACTGTAGTTTCCTTTTTCTCTCTCATTACTATAGTTTTCAATGGGTATAGTTTTGTATGGAAATGTTTCTACCCATAGGGATATCAAGAGTAAAGATCAATGGAACAAAAGGGAAAAGCATTGGAGGGAGATGAGTCAAATAGCTGATAGAAGGCTAGTGACTTGAATTTATTTTTTGTGTTAAGAAACGCTAAGGTCACAATAAGCATTATGCTATTGATGATAGAATTCAACTTGAATTTTTTCAATCCCTAACTGTAGCTAACTTTAGAAAATAATAGAATACAATATAACACCCAATGTTTTATTTTCACTCTAAAAACTACCAATGTTGGAATATAACTAACCTTTGTGTATTGATGAGACTTGATGAGAACATTTTCATGCTAGAAATATCACAAGTAATGGAATCAATGACTCAATTCAATTGTTATGTCACTACTTTTGTGGAACTCCAGTTGATCAATGTGAAAATAAATCACTAGAAAAATATTTGTAGAGCAATGGTACTTAACATGTAAAATCATATTCAAATATTAAATCACTACAATTGTTTATCAACTATAGGATTTGTAACATAACTGCAAATTTAAACATCCTAATTTTCTGTAGTTGAATTTTGTGAACTAGAAGATCCAGAAAATCTTCTAAGTCTTGACTTTAAAGCTTCAAGATTAACTCCATTTCCCACCCAAATACTCGTTACACCCATGTTTGAAACCTGAAACAATGAAGTAAGGTGAAGATGTCATAAAGATTAGATGATTTTTTGCTTTTGTTTTCTAGCAAAGGGGTATACCATGAACTACCATAAGACTTATCAATCACAAAGTAACTGTGAAACAAATGACATACAGATTCAATGTTTTGATTCTCATCATCAAAGAAGAGCATTGACTTGAAGGGCACTCCTGTTTTGATGAATTTTTTCAAAGTGCTCTATCTTGTGACTCTAACTATCGTATATTTCCTGCATTTTCAATAAAACCAATCACCTAAAATATAAATTAAAAAATATAATTCATTGAAAGGGTAGTAATGTAACTAACACTAACTATTGTTGTGAATAATGATGTGATACCAAGAATTTTCAAAAAGGTTCTAGCAGTTGCAAGTGTGGAAGTTCGAGAAGCAATAGCCATACTAATGCCTTTTTCTTTCAGGGCATTAAGTATGCCCTTGGCTTGAGGATAAAGGGATGGTTTATCCCTCGATGATCGACATTCACTGCACAAAGCAGTTCTACTTGTCAGTACATAGCATTATATTTTTTTCTTTTAAGGATGTGCACAAGAAACTGATGTTATTGTTTTGTCATTCACCAAATGTCTTGACAGTTGACACTACAAATAAAAAATGTAAAACATCCACTCCATTAAAAATAACAACTTACCTAACTTTGCTGAGGAAGATTTTATGAAGAGGACTTTATGTAAGTACATTTTTCAAAACTTTTGTGCAACATGTAGACTATGTGAATGTTAGGCATCAATTACCTGGTCACAAGTAAGATTGCAATGTTGCCTATACTTCAAACAGGAATGGATTGTAGGTCCTTAAAATTTTAACATACCAATGTACATTTTTGTCCCTACTAAACTTCTTTCTAGAACTCCCTCAATGCAATCTCATTATTTATTTCTTTTCCAAAACACAAGACTTCAAAGATAGACCAAGAAATAGCACATAGTTAAAAAAATAAAAAGGACAAAATTTAATAATTTCTACACCATGTTCCTCTCTTGCATGTGAATTCCATCATATTTTGTTTTATCACAGTAATGGGATTGGGAGACATATATACTCTTAACTTTACTTCATGGCAAGAGATATTTAAGTTATGCCCTTGATTATTTGATGTATTACTAATAGCACTTATATCTCAGGGTCCATGAATGGGCAGTTCAAATGCTTTATGATAGTCTATGTATTCTTTAAGTGCACAATTTAATCTCCCTTCTATATTTTTTTAGTACATACTCAACTGTTCAAGAGTTTTACCAAATATATCTTTCTTTGGATCAATGATAATAGTGTCTCATATAGGGCATATCCTACTAAACAAAATATTTGCATAACTATTTTCAAAAATTCTCTGACCTAGAAATAACCCTTCTCAACCTCTAACTATTTTTCATAAAACAATGAAAAGAGATAATCAAGTGGGAGTTAGGTTTTGTCTCATTTTTTTTGTTTGAGTTATAGATGACAAGATGGATTGGGGTTAGGATGTGTTGTGATGGTTGATTAATTTAGGTTATTTTAAGATTGTGCTTCTGGATTAAACTTTGTAGTTTAGGTTACTTTATTTTAGGTATAAATTTATATATAAAAAGATCGGTTTGCAGTCCACCCATACAAATAGGTCTACGCATATTTGTTCCTATCGCCATATTCCTTGTGCCTAGTTACATCATACAACATTCCCCTGCTATTACCAACATGTAGCATACTTAAAGAAACACCCATCAATTAGATGCACTATGTAGCACTGTATCCTTAGGTTTTGATCCATATTAGGGTTTTTTATTCCAACAAAATCAATTGGACATTGTATCCTGCCTTGACCCTTTGTTCCAATATTATTTAGGTAGGAATGTAACAAAGGAAAATCTGGCCATAGTTGGAATGTAACCTTCTTAGTACATTGATGTCACAGAACTCCCATTTCTCATAAGCAAAGGCCCCTATCAGCAATATTTATTGTGTTTTCTATATTTTCCTCTGTAATTATTGTCTTAGGGTCACAAGGGCCATTTCCTTGCTCTAGAACATAATAAATATTAGATTATTATTCTCTCAAATACAAGCTTTTTTTGAAAGTTCTAAGTGTGTATTAGAGAAATTCCTAGATATAGGAATAAGTCCCTAAACATCCGATGACAATAGATATGGTTGGTGTCTTGTATTTAGTTTTGATGGTCAAGGTGTCTTACTTTTTGGGCTAACACATTCTAGGTTATTTGGACATGTCTAATAGTTCTCAAAGAATGGCCAACACTAATAGAATTTTGAATTTTGATTTTTGATTTTTTTATCCAACCTCATTCTTAGTAAAGATTAGACATTATTTTCTTGACTAAGCAATGCAATGGATTTCAAAGGGAAGGTTTTTGCAACTGAGACAAAATTTTTGCCATGTAGATATCCAATTCATATTTTCATGTAGAATGCAATTTATGAAACATCTTGTCTATGTTCTAAGAAAGAAATACAGAGATTCGAACTGGAGACAGTTATATGTGATCATAGTACTATCAAATTTGATCTAATCTTATGATCCAATTTATTTGAAAAGGTAATCTGCACATTTAACTTCTATTCAAGCTCGTCTCTGAGAGAGAGGGTGAAACTCCTTACCAGTTGATTTGCTATGTATCTTGTGACCTAATTTGGAACTTAGGATCTTGCTCTGAAATGTTTTGTCAAGACGAGTCTTGAATATATATTTAAATTTCAAAAGGAAGTTATGAACTCAATTTTTAGTCTTCATACTCATACGGATGTTGTGGTACTAAAGATTCATCTAAAACTTGTAGGTTTTGAACAAAAATGTAAATCCAAATCAAGAACAATTATTTGAGTTTGAAAGTATGATTTAAAAAAATTGAATACAATTTCTAAAAATTGATGCAACATACTGAAGATATTGGTGAAGACAAATCCTAAAGAAAACCAAGTAAATTATAAAATTGAGGAGTGTGAAGACAAGATATGATCTTTAAAATAAGCAATTGGGTAAACATAATTGATGTCAAACTCATCATCATGGAATGAAATTGAATACACATGAAATGTCCCCCAAATCTCATCATGGTTGGTATAGAGGAAACTATAGACAAAAATCTAACCAAAACAACAGAAAGTCTTTAAAACAGGCTATTGATTGAAATTTGAAATCTCAAGGATTTTGAAGGTGCAAAGCATTGGGAAGAACATTAGAAAAAAAGAAATATCCAATCCCTAGAGAGCTAGATTCACTAGAATACGAATACAAAGGCAAAGTCTCTGATGGGGTTGCAATATATCTTCAAATTAACATATTGGCCAAATAGAGTTTAGTATAGAAATCAAAACACTTGAAAAGATAAAGCAGACAATAGAGGAGATATAAACAAAAAAAATTAGATTGAAATTAAAAAATAAAATGATCCGGTGCATACAGCTTCCAAAAACCCTCATTAAAACCATCGCAAGTGACTTACCTCAAGATTTTGCAAAAAATTGTGTCTTAGGGTGTGCACTTGGGGATGTAGGGTATCAACCAACCTTTGCTCCAACCTATATTACCATGCTTGTCTAGGCAACGATGGAGTAGATACAAGCTTGCTCCTAGTTCAGCGAAGTGAGACACGGACCTAACAAATAGAGGTATGAATTGGGGCTCCACAACTCCAATCAAAAGAATGAAGCCTCTTCTTCCCAGCCGAGGATGGATGATGTTAATGATGTTGATAAAAAAAATTGGAAAACTTTGCACGAAGAATATTATGAAACCCTACTAAAGAAGAAATTTCTTTAAAATGAAACGAAGCAAAACTAGTTTCCATACAACAGCTGCTGGAAAATGAAACGATGCAAATCCAGTTTCCCTACAACGGTTGTTTCCATAGTTTGATTAAGATGTGGGTCTGTCAGATCTAGAAGTAGTAGAGATTGAATATAAGTTATAATATAATTATCATTGATATATTAATCAAGAATGACAAAGAGGATGAGTCATTGTACAATGGTCGGCATTAGGTTCATTGAATTCAGATTTATAACACATCAAATAACCATGTATGAAGGTCAACCCAAAAAGTAGCTTACTGCCATACCTATTTGATAATATGCGTTTAGACTTAGTTGTACTTGTTTTCTGTTAAATTTTGCTTAATAGTAAGTGGTCCATGTGTAAGAGTAGTAGTCTATTGTTCATATAAATTGCATTTATTGATATATGTACCCAAAAATATAGATTACAGTTCAAATTATATCAAATTTAAGTGAAATAAAATAAAATAGAAGAAGAGGTTAAATCATTATAGTTTTCAGATTTGATGAATGAATTTTTAAAAACTTGATGATGAATTCTCCTTTTTTTTTTTAAAAACTTGATGATGAGCTCCCCTATTTTCCTTAATAAATAACCATCAAAATATCTGACTTAACCCAATATCAAAATAAACTTTTCACTTTAGAATAAAATGAATAAATTATAAGGTGCCCATTTCATGCTCACTAGGCACTAGGCTTTAGATACTTCAATTGCAAAGGGATTTCCCAGCTTTTAAGGTTTTGAAATGTTTTCCCTATAAGTAAAAGCCAAATCCTAATGCTCTGCTAGGTAGGTATTGTTCACAAATGAAAAATGTAAAATCCTGATTTCGAAAATGAAATGTTGTAGACAGTGTGAATTCCAAGGTACGTAACTTGTGGATGTGTCTATCTATCCCTAGAATTAAATCATTGAGATGTCACATCATCCACAATGGCTGACACTAATGTATTATATTCATAAAATAGGGAGAGCATGGGTACTTTGAGTCTATATCCATTACCAAAGGATCATGTCTACCAGAGTATTGTAACCTATGTCTATGACCCTAAGTTTTAACCAAAATTCTTGGCCTCTCTAGGTTTTGAGCCATTTGGAAGCTCTTTTGGAGAGGTATAGGCATGAAGATCTATTGCTGGGTTATCCATGTTGCTTTGCTAATATCACTAGACTTGGTTGTAGATCATACCCATGATATGTATATGCATGCTAATCTAGTAGAGTTTTGATATTTACAAACTCTGTTTTCCTCTAAAATTAATTATTATTCATCTTCAAAAGCAACAAGGACCTCAAATATAGAAATTCCAGTGAAAATATGAAGAGGAATTTCTATTGTTATTCATAGATCCTGATTAGTTGTACTCTTCTTATTTGTAAAATAAGATAGCTTGTATTTTTTGCAAACATCAAGCTATGGTGTCATAGAATGGAAGTAAAATAATATAAATAGCAGTAGCATGCCTCTTGGGAGTATATGTTACAGACAAGGTGTTGAGATATTTTAATTAGATAAGGCCAAGTTGAATGAAAATAATGCACAGTTAAATGTTACAAGCTAGCAATTTGAATTTACTATTCAAAAATGCATTCATGTACAGTAGTTACCTCACTTTTCCAATGTGTATAACCCTCCTGGCTAGGAAATTTATCCTCATTTTAGGAATGAATATATATTGAATTCTTTATCCCTTCTTACTAGGCTTCATCCATGCTTCATCCCTTCTTGAGGGATATATATATAAGGAGAGATAACTAGTGTGATGAAGGTAACAAGCCTCTGGAAGTGCATATTTCAGAAGTGTTTTCCCTAGATTGTGGGGTGGAGTTGGCCATAGTGGAAACTATATGAGGCAGGCTCTTGGCCTATCAACTACATTATGCAGAGCGTGCTCAAGCCTTTTCTCAGCTTCTCATTGAAAGCAAAAAGAGCCTGTATGTTTTGTACAATGGCAACCACAGAGGTTGGAATGGGTGTGAGCAATGGTGGTGGGCCCTACTTTTGTTGTGCCTTTTTTGGCACTAATTCTACCTTTGAGCTTGAAGGAGGGAAGGCCTTAAAACAAATTCAAGGTTGTTTCAGTGGATCTGATGTCCCTTATGTGTTTTTTGTCATTGCCTTAACCTCTACACCATCTCTCTTTCTTCAATTCATGTCTTCTCTTTCTCTTCTTCTGGAAACTACCCTATTGTCAACAAGATGATGCATCTAAACACCTTTGTACAACTTATTTGTCAGTTTGTTTAGGCCATACCTATACTAAGTTTGACCCATATATCAATCATGATCATCCTTTTTTGTTGCAGCAATTTGTGATTTATTTTAGCTTGGGTTTCAAATTAATTTCAAAGGTATTATTTTTTCAAGGTGTTTCCTAATTTGGAGGGTTTTATTGATGTCACAAAGAGTTTCATAATTCATGTAAATTACTCTAAAACATATGTTTTTTCATCACTAACTAGTCCAATCTTTCGATCATAAAAATGATATGAAACATTAATCTATGTGCTACCAATTAAATCCTAGGTTAGTGTTCCATTTCTTTAAAATGATACTGCAAGTACCAAAAACAACAACATAAATACCTAGTCTGCCATTTCGTATAGAAATTGATTATAAATTGTTGATGTAGAATAACTTGAAATACATGGATTTAAATTAATTATAACAGTCCAAATACAATTACCACATACAATTTATTTAGAATTAGCCCAATTGACTCTAATCAAAAGATAATCAGTCTTTTACTTGCCTACTTAATGGATGTAAATCACTAACAAATACAAAATCAACGATAAATACAAAATCTGTTATTTTATTAAATTTACCTTTGTTATATGTACACTTCATTAAAGATAGTTGTTGAAAAGATCTAAACTGTGTATACATATCTCCCTACTTGTACTAATCCCACAACTTTCCTTACAAGGATATATCCAGTTCAACTTCTTATTTTTTTCAATATGATTCTACCACTCTCATTCAGTTGTAGTATTATTGTCTGTATTTGAATTATTACAGGTATACATGTTCACAATGAATTCCATTACAAAGGATTTTCTAAAACCTATACACAGCTAGACCATTATTTTCTTCTTGTCGAGTTCAACTCCATTATAAAACAATTATGTCATACCATTAAACTACTAAGTAGTTATGGTTTTCAATGGGCATTGTTTTGTTGTATAGTAATTTCCTAAGATTTCTACACTCATGGAAAGGATCTGCATTTTCTTGTTAACAATTTCAAAAATAAGGTATAGATGATCCATAAGGGTATTGAAAACAGAAATCCCCGCATCAATAAATCAAGAATCAATCACCAACGAGGCTCAAAAATAGGGTATTTCTTGAATGGTGACCAAACCACTAGCTATAAGTTTTGTTTAGGAAACTAGTAAGTGACATTGATGGCGGTTTCAAAAATGTCTACTTAAGGAATTGGCAAATTGTCAATGATGAACCTGTCAGTTAAACAAGCAGGGGTTTCAATACTGCCAGCTCAAGAAATCAACCACTAGTCTACACAAGGTGGTGCTTCCATTGGGATAATGGATCCTTATGTGTTCTCAATTGAACCTCTAAGAAGAAAATTTTGAAGTTGGAAAGAATCTAAACTGAACTTTGGGTTGCCTTTTCTTGAATTGTTTGATGATCAACTTTAAACTGATAACACGAAAGCAGAAGTTGTACAGTGCTTCAACACATTTGAAGAATTGAGGGCAATGCAGAGCTCCAAGTAGTATAAAAGTCTATTAGGAATGGTTTTTGTTATATTTTCATGGTATCAGAGCTAGATGGGATCTATAGTATTTTCTTTATGAATTTTCTCCTTATGCAAAGTGTAGTATTTGTCTAAAAATCTCTAATGCTAGTGGGACTTGAGTTACAGAGATTTTTTGCAAAATGAGTTGTCGAGCTAGAGGTGTAGAGAGCTAAATGCTCTGTTTTGTAGCTAAAGTCAATAAAAGGAAGTCTTCATGGAATCAGCCAGTAAAGGAAGTTTTCGCTATTTATAGTCATAGTTTTTCACCAATCATAAAGTTGTTGGTGTATAGCAAGGATAAAGCCAACATCAAAGGCAGAAGTCACAAGTTTATTTTAGCCATAGCTAAAAGAGAATCTGCCAAAAGAAAAGGAGATCAGGCCAATAAGGAGGTCTACAAATGTTAAAGTTTTGTTGTCTTTTTGCAGGTGTAGAAAGGCTTTCCCAAGCTGTTGCTAAGGAGTTCAAAGATGTTTGAAGCTAGAGGAAGCATTTATTTTACTAAGGCCTGATTTGCTAAGGGGCATAGAGCTGTTATGTGCTAACAATTATGTTTGAGTGCCATTATTGTTGTAGCAAGATTACTCTTTCCTTTTGCAGTTGAAGGAAGAAGAAAAATGTGTTTTTATAGGCAAGCTGGGGTGAGTGAAGTTATTATATTGATTTATGAAGATAGAAGTGTGTTTTTATAGGCGAGCTAGGGTGAGTGAAGTTATTTTCTTGGTTTATGGATAGACCCATATATTTGTTGTTATTTTATTTACTCTATTGTGGTTAGTAATGTTATTGAAGTTTTCTTTGTTGTTGAGCAAAGTGCTCCTTGTTTTTATTCTTTTGGCTATGATGATATGCCAATGATCCTTCAAAGCATTGTGATTTTGATCAAGTAAAAGCTGAGTTAGCATAGCTCATTTGAAGATTTCATGTACCCAAAGGACCATATTTTGAAAACAAAAAATAAATAAAAATTCACTAGTACTAGTTTTCCAAGCCAAAACATATTTTGAAAGACTATTTTTCAGCACCATGTTGCGTGGTCTCTTAGGCAAAAGACCATATTCACTTTGAAGTTTGAAGACCATTTGTGGTTTGGTATGAAACATACCTTAGTATGTAGTAGTATAGCAAGCAACATAGCATGGTATAGTGCCCAACATACCTAGGCAAGTCATGGTATAGCAAGAAACAAACCATGGATGTTATGGAACGACAAGCACCATATCATAGTCAGTCACAATATAGTGGGAAACTTACAATGGCCTACCATAGTTATAGCTAGCAAGACATCATGGTCCTTGTGTGCTATGCAATGGTGAACACAATTGAGGAAGATGGTTAGTGCAAAACCATAATTCTCGTATCCAACCTAAGAAACTCAACAGATCTCATCACCAATGTAGAAATGAACTCAGAATAACATGGCATGTGGCATTTGGATCCCTCTGGATTCACAATAGGACAAGAAAAATTATAAAATTCAGAAGGTAAACCACCTCTCACTCCTAACTTGGGGAGTTTCTTCTACAAATGGATCGAGCAGGTTAACTACAGAAAAAAGAAAGAAAAGGAGCTACTGAGATTGAAGAATGATGTGAATGAATAACATCAAAGACCAAGAGGCCAAGTACACCAACTTTGTTATGGAACTAAGTTTTGGATAGTATAAAAAATTCAGTTTATTTATCTTTATCTTTATCTTGTTACTGACAGTGTATATATTTCTTCAGAATCAATTAAGTGGAAATTTCAATGTGTAAATTTTGGCTTCCAAATTCTGTCTATGCGCTCTCCACAATGGAATGAGGGTAGCAGAAATAGATTTTGCACTACAATTCAAAGAATAAATCCATAAGCAAGAAGCTTAAGACAAGTTAATATGTTTGCATATATGTGCATATGCGTGTGTGCACCCATATATGTATATATGCACACATATATGTATTTCATATTGCTGGCATTTGACATCCTACTCCTGTCAGTCCACTATCCAAACTTCAAGTGCCCTTAAACAACCACACCAATAGGTGATATGCAATGGTAGCCTAGGGCATGAAATTCTTGTGGCCCAGACGTTGCCCCTAATTGCATGCAGAATCAATCCCCACCCTGTGATTTATTAAATGAGCAAGCTTTAACCACATCTTCATTGTCATTGTCATGTTCATTCGAATTGTCACAAAGGTGAGGTTCTTTAAAGAACTCTCAAATTCTTTTCTCCTAGCCTCCTTTATAGAAATTTCAAGTTCCAAGAGTCACTTCTTTGATCTTATTCATAAAGCTCAACATATTCTAAAAACAAGAGATCTTCAAGTTCAAGAGATTCTATAGGCTAAGATTTTCTTATGCCCAAATTTTGATCAACAAGGGCTTATAGAATCTCTATTTAATTTTCTAAAATAAGTCTAACATAGCTAGAATTTCTCTGAAAAGGAAAAGAAACTGGCATTAATAGCATTTCTGTGAGCCTTAAAGTAACTTGCTTTAGATGTTAGAAACCCTAGAGGAAGAAGTCTAGTTTTGAAAAGTTCAAGAAAAGAAGAAATCTGAATCTCAACTATAGAAGTAGAAACTTTTGAATGCTCAAAGAAATTTCTTTCTATTTTTGTTTAAAGATTTGAAAGTACAGAATTTCCATGATTAATCTAATTACATAGAAATAGGAAAGAAACATAGATATAGCATTACTAAAATTATTAATTTAGGCAATGCTGAGAAGAAAATAGTTTTTTCTGAGGAAGTATATGTGCAGTGTGACAACTCAAGCCAAAAAAGTATCTAACTTCAGTATGATTACATCTCTTGATCAATACTTACTCTCCAATATTTTTGCATCAAAACCCCTTCCAACCATGTTGTAATCTAACACCTTAGAGCCTATCTGTTGCAAATTATCAACATCAACTCTCTGTTTCTTATGTTTCCAATAATTACATTATTTGTTACAAAAACTCAATATACCTGATTGACCTGACATAAGTCTATTACTAACAGAAAAGTTAATGACTCAAAATGCCTAATCATCTACACAAACTACCAGAACTAATACTGAAATGTTCTTTCATCAGGTTTTAGAACATATGTCTTCATCATCGGGTACAAGTACTAACATTTTAGAAGTATGCTCACCAAGAAGTGTCACTCATAGTTCAATCATAGCATCAATCTTGTGCCAAATTGCTGACTTTGATTAAGAACCTATGGTGGAATTTTGAAATAGCCATGTGCTTTTAAACCAACATGAGATAGAAAAAATAAAAAATGGACATAAGAAAATTATCATTTAAAGCTTTTTTGGTTTAAAAGTACATATAGATAACATGGAAGGAACAATCATCAAACAGAATAATAAAATCTTCTCAAATCAGTGCCTTGGTGATTAAACAATGAATTCTAGGCACCACTCAATCAAATTCAACAACCACAGAGTTCATCTAAGAAAGGAGGGCATACATTTGTATGAAGCAGAACAAAAAAGAAAAAAATGTGGGGCACACCTGGTCTGTTACTCAAAGTCCCTTCGTAAAAGCTTTATTGTTGTCAATTGCCCAAGATACTGGACTCGTGACTTGCTCTGAATTTTGTGCCTTTTTTATTTTTTGAAAAGCCCCTTGTCATTTTTGATGAAAAAGCCCTTGTCATTATTGGAAAACCCCCATTTTGTTCTCTATGCCCACCGTGCCTCTGTTCCTAGTGCCTCTTTTTTTTGTTCTTGTTCTTTGATTCTTCTAGTGTTCTTTTGTTCTGTGCAAGTTATTCAAAGAAGAAGCTTCATAAAAAGGAAAATGCATACCGATTATTGAGGGAGGGAAAATGAAAAAAAAGAGGGAAATAAAAAAATTATTCTAGAAAAAGTAATTGTCTTAAAAAATTTCTCTCTAAAGTAATTACCCAAGGAGAGAAGATCAATGTCCTTTGTTTGTGTGTGATCCTGGAGTACAGTCCAAAGTGGTCTAAGCAAGAATGAAAGAACTATCAAATGAAGACTTAGTGGCAAGTAGGGTCATTAATAGTAACAGTCTTAGAAAGTAAGTGGCATAATTCATAAGGGAAGCAAACCAAATGAACAAGCATCATAAACCTAATACAGTCAAAAGGTCAAAAGGAATAGTCTTGAAGATCTTTCATAGTTGCATTACCAATAAAAGCACAAATGACAGGTAAACATTCATGATTAGAAGAGCATCAAAGCACTGTTTTCAATCCTTGTGAAAGTGTTAAATCCTTAAGGAGCAGAGGCTAAAAGGGTTGAAGATAATGTTTTGAGGCAGCTATCATTATTTTCTAGGAATAACTTCCTATTTAACTAAAAACTAACTAACTACATTGTTAAATGTAAGCCTTTTTTCCTAACATAAGAGTGGCATGCCATGTTAATATGGCACAATAGTTAAATGATGGCATCCTATGATAAAGTTGCATGACACTCTTTAGTAGAGATTGCTAAAATACAGGAAACAATATATGATCTTTCTACCAAAGACTTGGATATATTTTAGAATTTTAAACTAACATAAGATGAAACATTACAAACGACATCCTCTCAATTTTTAAATAGGATATGGAAATTCATCAAACAAAAAATTGATTTCCATAAAATGTTTGACAAAATATCGGAACAAAATACCTCAGCAATTGGTCAATTTCCAACCTTGCAATCTAAAAGATTTGGAATTTCTAACAATAAGGGAAAAAAATTCCAGATTTTGGGAACAACAGGGGATGGCTATTAAAATGACCATAAAATCTAATGTTTTAATTTTTAAACCAGAAATAATTTTAAGAAAAACTTAAATAAGCTGAAATTTTTAAAAGTGAATACAAAGTGTTGAATTTGTCGTTGACTCTTATATCTGATTCAATCAAGTAAATGAAAATTTCTCGGCATTTTCATTCTTATTAGCAGATATACAAAGCATGAAAGAGATACAATGCAAACAACAAGAAGAAATAAAATGATTAATGAAAGAGCTATTCATGATTTATACACAATTACCTAGATTTTTCTTGTGTATCTGAGCATGGTAGTGCATTCATGCTCTAAATGCTTCTTTGCATGGGAGTATTATGTCTGGGATTCCTGATACTCATTTGAGATCAGATTAGGTATTGATATATATTTTTTGTTGTTTAGTAAGTAAGATGCTTACACATAGGGCTATTTGTAATGGACAATTTTTGTGTTGCAGTGCAGTAAGATATTCAGAAAATATAGATATGGCTTCTCCATACTTTAGAGATCAAACAAAACCATGCGTGCATAATGTGACTTTGTTCATCCAATCAATAATAGATGATTCTTTTTTTGCCTCATTATTTTCCCCTACATAAAACATAATGGTTTTACTATGTAATGATATTTTGTCTTAAAAGATGGGGAGTTATACACATTTTGAGGGGTTGACTTTGGATGGGCTAACTTTGCAGAGAGCCTATTTACATTTTTTTGACTATTTTCTTGAGATGCAGGGGAGGGTAGGAACGGCAGTAACATCCTGATATCCCAAGGATTTTAGGAGATGCCTAACATCCCTAGGACTTTCATTGGACACTCAGACAATTCTAATACATCCCATGGTTGTTGGCCCTTGTGAGCAGTTGTAGATATGCAATTTCAAAGTCATAATAAAAAAATTTGTGTCATCAAGTATGTTAATGATGAGTTCATTGTGTAATCTCATTTTTAAAAACATTAGGTGCTTTGTAGCCAAAGTGGTGCACTATTGGAACTTAAAAATTATAGGAACAAGTGAAGTTCATCTTGGAAGATAGCCATGCCCTCCTAATGAAGAGCAGTCTTTTGTATTAAAGAATGGGGTGCATGCATGGTGTATGGTTAAATGTAAATAAAAAAAAACCATGTATGTATAGTTGTTCCCAAATGTCAGAGAAGTTACAAACAAGTTCTAAGATTAGCAATAATAGCTTGGTGTGCCCCTGATTCTTAGGAATCAATTTACATCAATATATAATGAAAATTGATACTTGTACCTAGCTTCTTACAAGCAATACATTACTTAGCTCCTTATGAATAATGGTGTTGTTATTCTTCATTCGCAACAAGTGTTGTCTTATGTCTTACATGTAAGAAAGCCCCTGTCCTAACATGATATTTTTGAAATCAAGTTTTCCAGTATTTTTGATTTATTGTAACAGAATTGGGTCTTTAATTCAGGGAGTTATCTTCCTTCCATAACAAATTGGGTTCATATGCTTTAAAAAACCTATCAATGGATCTGACTCATTTAATCATTCTAAATAAAACTAGATTAGATGTTTTTGGAGTTCATTTTGTAAGCTATTTTTGGATGAACTTCATTGGAGTTTTTGGACATTAAATGGTTTTTAAATTTTAATAAAACTAGATTAGAGGTTTCTGTAGGATTTCATTTTGTTAGTTATTTTTGGATGTCTCCAATGTAGGATATCAAGAAAAACTTACAAGAACTGGATTAATCTCATTGATGCTTTCATTTGTCAGCCATTCCTGAGATTCTTTTATCTTGAATTTCTCATTTATGCAAAGATTTCAGAAGTTGAATGTATCCATATTTAATACAATTATGTTTGACTGGTATCTTAGGTACAATTAGGCACAAATAATTCAAAGCTTCAGATGGAAGATCAGAGCTTTCGTTCCATAGGAAATTCAAGAGAAACTCGACTATTCTGAGAAGGAATATTTTAAAAATTACTAAGAAATATTGGGATCACACATGTCCGATTTAGACCTTGACCTTACTGTGGTACGTCATGTTTTAGATGTTGTTCTGGTTTTGTATTTGTAGAATTTTTATCAAGGAATTTGGGCTAGCATGATAGGATGAAGGATATGTGGATTATTGAATGTATAAATATGTGCTAACTCTTTTTAAGGATTTTGTCTTGATTTTAAACAAAGAAATAACAAATCGCATATGCTTCAATTATAAAATTTTCTCATAATAGAGAGACCATTTAACTAGTAATTTTTCTAGCAATTCATGTAAGAGATATTTCCCTTTCAATTTCATAATAAATTCAAATGATATGGCAAGCTATGATACCTCCAAAAGATCCTTATATCTGCATTGGGGTTGTTGATGATATTGGTGAAGTTTTCTTGATGATCAATCAATATCACTTGTACATAATTTAGTGCATTTGATGAAGCAGACTGAAGCAGAGGCCTTTGTTTCATAGGTAACTGATTGCATTGATTTTTGGAAATTGTTCATTGTGACTTTATTGGTTGATTCAAACTTATAATACAACCCAAATTATTTCATTTTTATTGGAGAATATTGACTACATAATATTCTTAACTAGATTTTAATTCGTATGAACCCTAGGGCTTCATGGAAGAATTTATTGAATGACAAAGAGGTCTTTGCTTGAAGGATATGAAGACCATAGTCAAGCTATTCTCTCATGTGGAGTTGAGTTTTTTTTATTCTTTCCAAATTGGAAATGCTTTGAGAAATTGTATACTTGGCCCAAAAAAGTGGCAAGGAACTTTCTCCTAGGGAACATTTTTATTGTCTGACAGTAATGATAGTATGAATTCAGTCTTTTCTTGACTAGATAACACACTAACATAGGTAAATCCCATGCAATTCATGATGCTTTTTTTGTAATATTTGAATTTTTAGTGCCGATAGGAAAAACTGAGTTAGCATTGAAGCTGGAAACTAATTCTAGTAAATAAAATAACCTTTATCTAGTTATCATCTATTTTGGCTCACTATTTTCTATTGCTTATGTAGGAATCAAGCTTATGAGGCTTGTTGGCCATGACATGCTCTGAATGTTCTACTTGGACTTGCTGAACACTTTTGTTTGTCTATTATTACATTTCAGTATGCTTAGATTTTTTGTAATTTCTATTGATTAGACTTTCCTGGTCTAGTAATTAAATCAATTTTGTGAATCAATTGAATACTCCATATCTTTTTTTAAGAATTTAAAAAAAAAAATTTGAACGATACAAGAGTTCTTTGTGTGAGCATTCGATAAGATGCCATTTGGTTGCCCAACATGTAAGTCTAGGAGGGAAATGGTAGCATTCTAATATTCTCGCATTAACAAAAGAAAGGTGCACGAACCCTTGATATAATGTGTGGGTCTTGAAATAGGTTTTTCATCAAGGAAGAAAGAGACCAAAACATCTTTAGATTGTGTTTGTAAAATTGTCTCAAAATGTTTTGTTTACTCTTTTTAATACCAATAAACAATGTCATGGTGAACAGTCAAAACCCAAGCATGAAATTTAAGGAAATCCATCTAATTTGGAACTAGAAAAGCAGATATTAAACCTGCAGATCAACCACACAAATGAGGGTTTGTATAGGCCTAAGAATACACATAAAGAACTCTGCATAGTTCTTTCCATATCTTTGTTGTAAGATGGATCATTATCTATTGATGGATCCTATAACAAGATCAATACAAACTTATTTATAACAACTACTAGGCAGTTAATCTTTTGCAGACGTTGAACAAAAATGGTCCTAAAGATAAGGATAAGAATGAACCTAGGTGATTTCTAATTTATCTTTCACTTAAACTTGATTTCTTAGTAGGAAAAATATACCTTGCTTAAATCCAATAGAATCCATTAGCTCCTAGGAGGATACAGGCCTAATAAAGTTCAGGTAATTATATTAAACTATCGGCGTTTTGTAGCTCCCTCAGTTGCAAGTGCTAGTTGATATGTTAGCTAAATGTGGGAGTAGAGGATGCGAGCAAAGCATTTGACAAAATAGTTGAGCTAGATATGGTTTCCTGGTCTGCTATTATCGTAGGGTACATAATACAATACAACATACAACATACAACATAGGCAGAGGAGTTAGGAATTTTGAAAAGATCTGGAGTTTTTTACAATTTTACCTATTTTCTTGGAGATGACCCATGGGTTGAAGAAAACAGCACCCTACGGGTTGACAAAAATAGCAGCTAGGGCATAATATTTTCTGTAGATCCGGCTGATCATTAAAAACCCAATATTGCAATGATCAGTTCCCACCACACCCTACATTCTTATAAGTTGCCTTCCCGCCACACCCATTGTAAGTCTTCCCACCAGAAGAAACTCCATCCGAGTCCGCAACTATAGCAACAAATGGGAAAGCCAAAGCCAACTCATAGAGCCATCAGAAAGTAGGGAAAGCACCAGTTTTATTTGAGGAAAAAGTCATGTGGGAAAGAATTAATATATTTTTGGGAAAAGGTAGGTATTTTTTCTATTGTCTTAATTTGATACAATGTAAAATAAAAAATATAACTTAAATATATTTAATTTCTAATGTCTTAATTTGAGACAAAATAAAATAAAAAATATAACTTAAATATATTTATCGTCTTAAATAGCCCCTCAATGTAGTAGTGTATGGATATAAATAGGGAGAAAGAGAGAGAGAGAGAGAGAGATGGATATGGAGAAGGAGAGGGAGAGACATAGGTAGAGGAGAAAGATAGAAAATGGGGGAGAGAGGGAGATATAGAGAGATATGGTGATAGAGACAAGTAATAGAGAGAGAGTTGTAGATAGAGAGGGAGAGATATATCTCCCTTTCCCCATCTTCTCTCTCTCCCTCTCTTCTATGTATCTCTTTTTGTCCCTCCTATACCTACGTCTCTCCTTTTCTCTTCCCGTATATCTCTATCTCTTATTTCTCTCTCCCTCCCTCCATGTCCATTTTATATTTCTATTTTCTCATCATTCAAGTTTTTAACAATCAAAAGTTGTGTGCATGATTAAGTAACATAATAAAAAGGGGTCATAGAAAATGGGGTGTGACAAAGTACATATCCAATCCACTAGTTGCAAGTATAACTAATAATATTTTTATTGTTATTCATGCCTTCGACTTTGATCAAGTTTTTATCAATAAGGTCTTGTACAATCTTATTTTTAAGACCCATGCATGACTAATACAATGACCCTTAACTCAATATAAGTTGCAAAATGCTTAATTGTTATATAGTCTAAGAAGTGGTTTATTGTGATGCAATAGATAAACTAAAATAAGTGTAATCAAATTCACACTCAACAAGATTAGAACACCATCTATGCATTCTAGAGTCTTGGTGAACTTTATTATATTTATTCATTTCCAAAGAGAAGTTAGAAGTGTAACCAACTTGATACACATTTTATTTCACCACAATTATTTGAATTTTAAATATTTAAAGGGTAGGATGATTAAGATGATAATATATATATATATATATGTTAGTTTCTCATAGATAAAATTCAAGATTCTTCAAGTTTCTTCATATACCTTTAGTAAATGGGAAGATATTAATGTGCACATTATTATTTTCCACTCAACATCATCAAAGCATTCTTTATTTTCCACAAAAATATTGAAACTAGATAACATACCCACCAATTTGTTATTTGCATCTTTGTGTACATCTAGGTGGTCAGATCCTTCAAAAGGATCTTTAAATCCATGTTTATGTCAAAATATTGTAATAATGTCATAGAAAGATCATCAAAGTATCTCATGGAACATAAAGGTAATGAATACAACTATTGTATAACATAGTCCTTGATGGAAGCAATTATTTAAAATCTTGGCATCATTAGTAAACTCAATGTGTGTAGTTATAAAAGATTGGATGGGGATACTTGGGTCTCCTTTTATATTGTACAATTTAAATCTAGAAACCATTAATTCCACATGAAATAGATATGTGGAAAACTTCAAAATACAAACATGTGCTATACAAAGGGTTGTATTAAATATAACCATTCTTGATATCCTTGAGTTCCTTTGAATCAATTTAACAATTCTTGTATTATTGTATCCAAGGTGGTGATGTTAACCAAAGTGGTATTGGAATAATTTGAAATGGTGGAGGTATATTGGGGTTGTGATGTAAGAGCTAAGAACATAGTTATGAATAGATTGGGCACATTATGAGAAATATTGGTCATGGGATGAGATAGAGGGATAGTATAAGATATATGAGTAAAGGTTGTAAAGTTAATGGGAATGGAGGTAGGAACAAAACTTGGGTTAATTATAATAGTGATTAGGTGGAAGTGGTATGTTTAGGGTTGGACGAGAAGAATGGTTTGGAGGATACACAATTAGAATAATTCATTAGTACAAGATCGAAAAATTATGTTCCATGAAGACATCCCACTAACATCTTATAAAAGAGATATGCTAATTGATTAGGAGATTCACAATGCATAAATGCATCAATCAAGGTGTGTCAAGTGGTAAGTGTAATTTATTATTTAGCCACATGTACATAGTGATTAAATAGTCTTCTCGATCACTCATGTTAGTCTCAACATGATCACCATTAAAGATATTAGCATAATCAAAATAGGAAACCATTTTAGGATTTAAAAAAGCATTCCTTGACAATGGAAGATTAGGTTTGAGAGTAGCTCATGGTGTAAATAAAAATATGACACCGATTAATCGCATCTTAGAATAATTAGAGTGGTAGAACTATATCATATTTAAAAAATGTAAATTGTATTTATTCAAAAGACAAAAAAAGGTGGTATAACTTTTTTAATATGAATTATTTGAAATAATCTACATTTATTATGTACTTACTACTAGATTAGATTCAAAAAATCTAAATTAAATAAATTAATTATTCAATTGCAATCATTTAGATTTATTACAAATAATGCTAACCAATTTTTTATTTTTAAAAAAACTAAGAATTATATTTTATATTTTATTTAGAATATTCTTGACATCTCCTTCAATTATTTATGTGTTTGACAATTCATTAAAATCGGACTATCAAATGTCACCATGCAGATGCCATTCCAATCTAATCTTGTCAATGCCCTTTTCTTCTAGAAAAATGGATGGTCATCTTGATGGGATGTGATGAATGGGAGACAAACTAAAGAAATATTAAGAAATATTAAGAATCAGTAAAGAAGGAAATATAAAGCCTCTATTTTGTCTGGAGGCTTCATAAATTCTTGTTGAAAATCTTCCCAACAATGAGAAATTAAGACTATATTCTTCAAACTATCTAATTATCCTAGAATAACAATGAATAAAATTATATTGTACAATTATTTTAAATGAATATTACCAAGATTTGGACCAAATATAAAAATTATAGATTTTACATCCTATGTGAAACAAGTAGGAGATTCTCCTTCATTTCATATTGATTTTTAACAATATTTTTAAGGAAAAGGCAGAAAAGGTGGTACTTGAAACAATCTTGCATTAAATTTATTTTTTTGTCCTTTGTTTTTGGTAGTTGCAAGTTGCGACGGTGACAACATAGATTGTACATGGATATTAAATAAAGCATCAATGAATATTATGTCATGCTATGAACAATACGTACTCAAGGGAAACGAGAAAAGTTTGCAGGTAAAATTTTTAATGTGGAGAATGAAAAACTTGAAAAAACAGTGACAATGATGGTGAAATCAGATGATCAACACATTTTTAATCATCTTGCACATTTATTAAACATTGTGAACCATGATTGTCAAAATCAGCTTGGCTTTGTTCAAATAGGGAACGCCTTCGATGTAAATATAAAATATATGTTTACTTAAATTAATGTCTTAAAACATCCCTATATGTAGTAGTGATGGAGTCTTTCTTAAGCCAATTTTCCACTCTACTAACCAAGGGAAAACCTTAAAACATGGGAGTTGAAATGCCAAATTGTTGATTAAACTTCCAAACATCCCTCCAACATGCAATCACAATGTTTTACAACAAAAATCAACTACCTAAAATTCCCTCCAAATGCATACACGACCCAAACAAGGCACCAAAAATACCTATTGCTAAAATGCACCAAAAAAAACTATTGCGTGGAGGGCATGCCAAAATTAATCTTCATTTTTAGGGGGAAAAAATTCATCTATCTACATTGTCATTTTAATATAGGTTGTGAAAATTAAGATAAGCATGATGTGCTCCTAAAATTACTAGGTTTCAAACTTGTATAAAAAGATAACATCTATAAAAATGATCAACACACAATTGATTTCATATATTATAAAATAATTATATTTTTTTAAAATAATTAACAATATAAAGCCTGAAAGAGAAAATTTTCATATACCAAAAGCGATCATTGTAATTTCTATTTCACATTATTAAGATGGTCGAGTATATCAACAAGTGAAGATAGAAGTGAATCAATCTTCATTTTTAGAGGAAAATCTTCATTTTTTGGGCAAAATGTTCTTTTTTTTAAGGGAAAAATCTTCATTTTTCAGTAGACTCAACCATTACGTTTCTACAATCCATGTAAATTGAATCTAATCGCTTCTAGAAATAATTACTTTTATAGAAATTATGTTTCTACAATCCATGTAAATTGAATCTAATTGCTTCTAGAAATAACTACTTGACCTTTTGAAATGAAAGTGTCTACAAGATAGCCCTCAAAATGCAATTGGATTGTTTAAATCATAATTTATTAGTGAAATTGACCACAATTACTCTTTGATACATTTGACATGCTAACACAATAGGAAAATCAAAATGGATTCAAATCATAGTTAAAAATATTAATGATTCATTAACATAATGAGTAATGAAAGTTAAAGAATGTAAATGTTAAATTTTTTTATAAAATATGTGAAGGCCTTAAGACTGCATTGAGAGGCAATTCCTTCCATGCAATAGGTATTTTTGGTGCACCAAGTAACCTAGGCGGCCAATTGGCCCACTTAGGTAGGGGTCCCATGTGGGGGGCTTAAGCTCTATGGATTATGCTCAAATTCGAAATAAAAAAGAATAGAGGAGTAATAGTCATTTATTTAGTCATTTTTATTTGTCTGATATTAGTCATTTATTTAGTTATTTTTATTTGTCTGATATTAGTCATTTATTTAGTCATTTACTTAGTCACTTAGTTGTGATTTTACTCGATGACCAAATTAGTCACTTATAAATGACCAAATTAGTCATTTATTTGCCAAATACTTCTAGTGTTAATCATATGACTAAAATTTTTAGTCACGCGACTAAAAGTTTTAGAAATGTTTTCATTTATTTGCCAATTTCTACTAGTGGTTGTCCTTAAAAAGGCTCACAACCTGAGTACAAAAGATGGCTCATTGCCAAGATATAATGATAGTGGCTCACTGCCAAAAGATTGAACTAATAGAATAAACCTTCAATGTGTAGGGTTCAGTTCCACTAAAGCTCAGAATATGAAGTATTGCCTCTCACAGTAATCACTCAATAAAACTCCACTGATCACAACTAATAAAGCAATTATGCTCTAATCTTCTTTCAATTTTCTTCCACACTTGCACACCCACTTCTCACACTCATCTGTATATATCTTCTAAATAAATGGATCTGACTCATTTAATCATTCTAAATAAAACTAGATTAGATGTTTTTGGAGTTCATTTTGTAAGTTATTTTTGGATGAACTTCATTGGAGTTTTTGGACATTAAATGGTTTTTAAATTTTAATAAAACTAGATTAGAGGTTTCTATAGGATTTCATTTTGTTAGTTATTTTTGGATGTCTCCAATGTAGGATATCAAGAAAAACTTACAAGAACTGGATTAATCTCATTGATGCTTTCATTTGTCAGCCATTCTTGAGATTCTTTTATCTTGAATTTCTCATTTATGCAAAGATTTCAGAAGTTGAATGTATCCATATTTAATCAACATCACAACTAGTTCTTTGGTGTTTGTGAAGTTGAGGCCTGTTGCATGGGGAAGTTAACAAAATGTAAAAAAGAACATAGACCTATCAATGGATCTAACTCATTTAATCATTCTAAATAAAACTAGATTAGATGTTTTTGGAGTTCATTTTGTAAGCTATTTTTGGATGAACTTCATTGGAGTTTTTGGACATTAAATGGTTTTTAAATTTTAATAAAACTAGATTAGAGGTTTCTGTAGGATTTCATTTTGTTAGTTATTTTTGGATGTCTCCAATGTAGGATATCAAGAAAAACTTACAAGAACTGGATTAATCTCATTGATGCTTTCATTTGTCAGCCATTCTTGAGATTCTTTTATCTTGAATTTCTCATTTATGCAAAGATTTCAGAAGTTGAATGTATCCATATTTAATCAACATCACAACTAGTTCTTTGGTGTTTGTGAAGTTGAGGCCTGTTGCATGGGGAAGTTAACAAAATGTAAAAAAGAACATAGACCTATCAATGGATCTGACTCATTTAATCATTCTAAATAAAACTAGATTAGATGTTTTTGGAGTTCATTTTGTAAGCTATTTTTGGATGAACTTCATTGGAGTTTTTGGACATTAAATGGTTTTTAAATTTTAATAAAACTAGATTAGAGGTTTCTGTAGGATTTCATTTTGTTAGTTATTTTTGGATGTCTCCAATGTAGGATATCAAGAAAAACTTACAAGAACTGGATTAATCTCATTGATGCTTTCATTTGTCAGCCATTCTTGAGATTCTTTTATCTTGAATTTCTCATTTATACAAAGATTTCAGAAGTTGAATGTATCCATATTTAATGCAATTATGTTTGACTGGTATCTTAGGTACAATCAGGCACAAATAATTCAAAGCTTCAGATGGAAGATCGGAGCTTTCGTTCCATAGGAAATTCAAGAGAAACTCGACTATTCTGAGAAGGAATATTTTAAAAATTACTAAGAAATATTGGGATCACACATGTCCGATTTAGACCTTGACCTTACTGTGGTACGTCATGTTTTAGATGTTGTTCTGGTTTTGTATTTGTAGAATTTTTATCAAGGAATTTGGGCTAGCATGATAGGATGAAGGATATGTGGATTATTGAATGTATAAATATGTGCTAACTCTTTTTTAGGATTTTGTCTTGATTTTAAACAAAGAAATAACAAATCGCATATGCTTCAATTATAAAATTTTCTCATAATAGAGAGACCATTTAACTAGTAATTTTTCTAGCAATTCATGTAAGAGATATTTCCCTTTCAATTTCATAATAAATTCAAATGATATGGCAAGATATGATACCTCCAAAAGATCCTTATATTTGCGTTGGGGTTGTTGATGATATTGGTGAAGTTTTCTTGATGATCAATCAATATCACTTGAACATAATTCAGTGCATTTGATGAAGCAGACTGAAGTAGAGGCCTTTGTTTCATAGGTAACTGATTGCATTGATTTTTGGAAATTGTTCATTGTGACTTTATTGGTTGATTCAAACTTATAATACAACCCAAATTATTTCATTTTTATTGGAGAATATTGACTACATAATATTTTTAACTAGATTTTAATTCGTATGAACCCTAGGGCTTCATGGAAGAATTTCTTGAATGACAAAGAGGTCTACTATATTTTTGACTAGATTTTAGTTAAGTTGAGGCCTGTTAATCTAATTTAACAGAGTGATATTTATGGAAGAATTTTTTACATTTTGTTAATCTAGGTATATTTTGTCTACTGAGAAATCAAGTTTAAGTGAAAGATAAATTAGAAATCACCTAGGTTCATTCTTATCCTTATCTTTAGGACCATTTTTGTTCAACGTCTGCAAAAGATTAACTGCCCAGTAGTTGTTATAAATAAGTTTGTATTGATCTTGTTATAGGATCCATCAATAGATAATGATCCATCTTACAACAAAGATATGGAAAGAACTATACAGAGTTCTTTATGTGTATTCTTAGGCCTATACAAACCCTCATTTGTGTGGTTGATCTGCAGGTTTAATATCTGCTTTTCTAGTTCCAAATTAGATGGATTTCCTTAAATTTCATGCTTGGGTTTTGATTGTTCACCATGACATTGTTTATTGGTATTAAAAAGAGTAAACAAAACATTTTGAGACAATTTTACAAACACAATCTAAAGATGTTTTGGTCTCTTTCTTCCTTGATGAAAAACCTATTTCAAGACCCACACATTATATCAAGGGTTCGTGCACCTTTCTTTTGTTAATGCGAGAATATTAGAATGCTACCATTTCCCTCCTAGACTTACATGTTGGGCAACCAAATGGCATCTTATCGAATGCTCACACAAAGAACTCTTGTATCGTTCAATTTTTTTTTTTAATTCTTAAAAAAGGATATGGAGTATTCAATTGATTCACAAAATTGATTTAATTACTAGACCAGGAAAGTCTAATCAATAGAAATTACAAAAAATCTAAGCATACTGAAATGTAATAATAGACAAACAAAAGTGTTCAGCAAGTCCAAGTAGAACATTTAGAGCATGTCATGGCCAACAAGCCTCATAAGCTTGATTCCTACGTAAGCAATAGAAAATAGTGAGCCAAAATAGATGATAACTAGAGAAAGGTTATTTTATTTACTAGAATTAGTTTCTAGCTTCAATGCTAACTCAGTTTTTCCTATCGGCACTAAAAATTCAAATATTACAAAAAAAGCATCATGAATTGCATGGGATTTACCTATGTTAGTGTGTTATCTAGTCAAGAAAAGACTGAATTCATATTATCATTACTGTCAGACAATAAAAATGTTCCCTAGGAGAAAGTTCCTTGCCACTTTTTTGGGCCAAGTATACAATTTCTCAAAGCATTTCCAATTTGGAAAGAATAAAAAAAACTCAACTCCACATGAGAGAATAGCTTGACTATGGTCTTCATATCCTTCAAGCAAAGACCTCTTTGTCATTCAATAAATTCTTCCATGAAGCCCTAGGGTTCATACGAATTAAAATCTAGTTAAGAATATTATGTAGTCAATATTCTCCAATAAAAATGAAATAATTTGGGTTGTATTATAAGTTTGAATCAACCAATAAAGTCACAATGAACAATTTCCAAAAATCAATGCAATCAGTTACCTATGAAACAAAGGCCTCTGCTTCAGTCTGCTTCATCAAATGCACTGAATTATGTACAAGTGATATTGATTGATCATCAAGAAAACTTCACCAATATCATCAACAACCCCAACGCAGATATAAGGATCTTTTGGAGGTATCATAGCTTGCCATATCATTTGAATTTATTATGAAATTGAAAGGGCAATATCTCTTACATGAATTGCTAGAAAAATTACTAGTTAAATGGTCTCTCTATTATGAGAAAATTTTATAATTGAAGCATATGCGATTTGTTATTTCTTTGTTTAAAATCAAGACAAAATCCTAAAAAAGAGTTAGCACATATTTATACATTCAATAATCCACATATCCTTCATCCTATCATGCTAGCCCAAATTCCTTGATAAAAATTCTACAAATACAAAACCAGAACAACATCTGAAACATGACGTACCACAGTAAGGTCAAGGTCTAAATCGGACATGTGTGATCCCAATATTTCTTAGTAATTTTTAAAATATTCCTTCTCAGAATAGTTGAGTTTCTCTTGAATTTCCTATGGAACGAAAGCTCTGATCTTCCATCTGAAGCTTTGAATTATTTGTGCCTGATTGTACCTAAGATACTAGTCAAACATAATTGCATTAAATATGGATACATTCAACTTCTGAAATCTTTGCATAAATGAGAAATTCAAGATAAAAGAATCTCAAGAATGGTTGACAAATGAAAGCATCAATGAGATTAATCCAGTTCTTGTAAGTTTTTCTTGATATCCTACATTGGAGACAGCCAAAAATAACTAACAAAATGAAATCCTACAGAATACTCTAATCTAGTTTTATTAAAATTTAAAAACCATTTAATGTCCAAAAACTCCAATGAAGTTCATCCAAAAATAGCTTACAAAATGAACTCCAAAAACATCTAATCTAGTTTTATTTAGAATGATTAAATGAGTCAGATCCATTGATAGGTCTATGTTCTTTGGTGTTTGTGAAGTTGAGGTCTGTTGCATGGGGAAGTTATCTGAACCAAAGAAGGAAAGGATAGATGACTCAAAAGGAGTTATTTATGCATACAACCACTCTACAATTAAGTAGAATTATTTTTTCCTATTTTTCCAAGTAAATATACCATTTTGGGGAGGGAAATTTAATAGATCATTTTCTAATGTGAAGTCTTGGGCTTCATGAGCGTCCATTTTTGCTTTGATAATATTAGTTCAACTTGGGTATTCCTATCATTCCATAACACAACTAATTCTCCTGAGGCTCCTTGTGATGGAGAATGCAAGAATTGTAATTTCTTCCATTTACGAAGGGATCCTTGCACCTAATCATCAATGAGTTTTATTTCTTTCAATATAATGATATTTCAATGATAAGACTCTCATTGCTCTCGAGGAGAGCAACATGCTCTCATCAGTCTAATAACTTTATCCAATGTAGATTGGATCCCAACCACTATTTCATCTTCACTTTTCTGGCTTTTGAGGGGACTACCTCTAGTCAAGGGTGTTGTAGTTGGCATCTAAGATAACATTCTATCTAATTGTGAAATGGAGAGGGTTTGGGAAAAAATGTAATCTAGATTATTTTTTAGTGCTTCCTCTACCAGTTGATCAAATAATTTTGAACCTTCTTTTAGAATAAGATGATTTACCCTGTATACGCATAAAAATGGTCATGTCTATATTCCTGGCAATTAATTAAATATTTATTATTTAATTAAATTCTTCTAAAGTCCTCTACATATGATTAAATTTAATTAATTTAATTATATTGTTCATCCATCTTATTCTTCTTTCCTAATTAAATAAATTTATTTTATTTAATTATTTCCACACGTCCTCTTAATTAATTAAATAAATACATTCTATTTATTTAAATTAATTATCATTGTTTGAATCTAAATTAAATCTTTTGATTTAATTAAATTTAAATATCCTTTTCTTCTATTTTATTTTTCTTCTTCTAATTAATTAAATGTTTCATTTAATTAATTTCATAAAAAGTGATTTAATTAAATAAATCTTATTTAATTAAAAATATCTTATATTTTCTTTCTAAATCCAAAATTAGGTATTTTAACCTAATTGTGCAATCTTTTCATATCATAATTAAATATTTTATTTAATTATGAGATATTCTGCTTTTTTCAATAAAACTGATTAAAGCTCTTTTCTTATCACAAGCTTTCTTCTGCTTTTAAAAGCTTAATTAAATATTTTATTTAATTAAGAAAAGTTGAATGTGCTCCACAAATAAATAATTGATTTTTTTAATTAATTATTTATCAGCTTTTAATCTTTCTTTTATTCTTATCTTCCATTCTTTTCTTCTTTCATAATAAAATAGAAAAATCTGTTTCTAGGGTTCTTCTATCTTATCCTTCAGTTTCATCTTTCTTCAACCGTTTGATCTACCAGGAATTATCACAACCGTCAATCGAGACAGCCAATCAGAATCAGTCAGAAAGCCCTATAAATACCTGTGTGAATCCAAACATTGGTAATAGGCAATTAAGTAGAGTTTATGCATTTAATTCATTTAGTATTCATTTATCATAGCATCTTGTTTATTTCAAGTTTCTTAGCTAAAATCAACATCATAGCTTAATCATGCATTCATATCATAGCAAAAATCTCGTTCTTTAGGAAGACAGTTTGTTGAGCCTAGCCACTAATCTGAGAACACAAGGCTGGAATCTACAAAAACACTAAAGATAGAGGATGATAGGACGACAACGAGAACAGGATACTGAGTTTGCACATCTCTATTCCTTTTCTATTTCTGTTTTTGTTATAATGTTCTATTGGTGTGTTTGAACTGATTTTAATTCATTTATGCACTTAATTTTCACACACACATTAAATGGCGCCCACCGTGGGGCCTATGCCCCAATTTTAGACTTCTTTCTTGCAGGTTTTTCTTGCAGGTTTGCTTACAGGTTTTCTGGCATTCGGCAGTGCATTTTGGAAGATTCGGGAAATTTTTATTTGCAGGTACTTCGGCGCATCTGGGCTCTGTTTCAGTGCATCTGGTCATTCCTACGGTGCATCTAGGAACAGAGTGGCGCATCCGTCACTTTCTGCAGCGCATTTAGACATTTAGTTAGCGCATTTAGGACTTTCTTTAGCGCATTTACAGTTGTATCAGAAAAATTAAAAAAAATCTTTGCATTTAGAATAGCGCATATAGTTTCTGTTTTCGCGCATCTGGGTAACAGAGTTGCGCTTTTGTTTTCTATTTTAGCGCATTTATGTAACAGAGTTGCGCTTCTGGTCTCTGTTTCTGCACATTCGGGAGACAGAGCTTCACATCTGGAACTCTAACCGAGATTCTGAGTCTGACGCCTTCCGCAGACAGAATTTCTTTTATTTTATGTTGGGCTTAAAATGAATCAACCTAGGGTAGCCACCACACCTTTTATCATGCAGTTAAAACGAACCCCATGTCTGTTGTGAAGCAACATCTTCACTTAGATTAAATCACACTTGATTTTGGTGCACATAAAATGAATCTGTCTACTCTTATTGACTATGCTTGAAGGTGGTAGGTGATTATGCTCTCACCCTGTGCAAACTAGGTGATCAGAAAACTAGACCCACTTTTCCCTGTGTAACCCTGATTTGATAATCGAAGTATCCTCTCCCCTTGCGCACTTGTGTGATCTTGGGTGCAAGAGAAACGGTTATTGACTCTAGAAATTGGGCCTGCCTTAAGGGAAAAAGTACTCACCTTAAGGACGACTCAAACCGGCAACGGAGCTAAGGCCAAGCTACCCCCGACCGTATATAAATGTAAATCTTAAGGGAAAACCTAAGGTTGCTTGTGCGGATGTGTCATACGACGGAGTTGTACTCCCATAAACCCTGTTGAGCTTAACCTCTTCAGGCTGGAGTGCCACCTTAATGGTGATTAATCTCTTGCCCCATGTATGGCCACTCGAACGGGGGTCTGAACTAAATACCATTGTTTAGGAAAGCCAAAAACCTTCTATTTGCTAGTCCAAGACCCGGTGTGAAGCCTTCCACACTTTCGCAGTCAATATTAGAGGTGATCAGCTCGCCATGGGAGTTTCATGGGGGTTGGAAGCTTGGTTGGCCTGAGAAGAGAGTGCATTGTAAGGGGGAGCCCGTGCAGCCAAGCTTCTGGATTCACACGCTACTGATATGCGGTTGGGGAAACCCACGTGGAGTCTAGCGGATATTGTCCTGGCCTAACCTAGGTTGTGCTTGTCTTATTATGTGCTTGGTTACGAATCAACTTAAATCAGACTGTTTGCTGTGCTTTCCAAACATTAATTCAGATAAAGGATCATCCAAGAACAAACATGACAACTTTCAGCTAAAAACTGGTCAAAACTGTCCTAAAAAAAACTGCTTTAGCGCATCTACGAGAAAACTGCAGCGCATTTAAGCTCTGTTCTAGCGCATCTGTGTTCTGTTTCGGTGCATTTAGGATTTTCTGCTGCGCATAAGTTCTCTGTTTCTGTGCATATGATATTTTCTGCAGCGCATTTGACTATTTCTGTAGCGCATTTGGGAAACAGAGTAGCGCTTTTAGGATTTTGTCACAGACCCGACTTTCTAAGATTTTACTCCCATGTTAAGAAAGTGGAAATCAACCAAGTTCACCAAGAAATCAGTTTTCAATAGGATCAAGAAGCCCAAAACAAATTTCAGTTACAAGAAGACTTTAGATCGCAGAAAATTTTTGTATAAGAGTCGAGACGTCTTGCTCCATTATCGCACATTCCTCCATAGGTACCAAGACTACATTAGGGGATTCACCGACGATTATGCTGTAGAACCTTTGGCTACCCAAGCTTATTATCAAAGATTAGCATTATCTCAACGTCATAATTTGAATCAACCTCTTGAGTTTGAGAACGTACCACAACCTTCAATTGAATATTCAACGCGTCCCAATCAGATCCTTCAGTGACCCTCGACCGTATTCAAGGATTTCTTACATATGCCTGTTTTTATGAGATCTCAACACAACAAAGCAGGAGAAACACCTCAAGAAGAGGGTGAACGAGATAGTCCTCTTTTTAGTGTAAGTCGCAATCCCCTTTTCAGTAACAACAATATGGCTGACGGAGAGGAAAGTTCGATACTTAAGAACAAAAACGTGAACAAAACTTCTATAGGTAGTAATGATGAACAAGACGACGAACTTGAACTTAGAGAGGCAGAACAAAATCCCAAGTTTCTTAAAGTCCTTGAAAAGATTATACAACGTGACAAAGAGAAATACTTTCTTTTTCTAGCAGATCAAGGAGCTAAATTGCCTAAAGACTTTGATACTAAGAAATTAAAAACCACCGAGGAAGAGCCATCCCCATCTGAATATGCCTCCTTAAAAAAAGAGTTTAGAGAGATGCAGGGAAAAATCAAAGAGTTACAAGGAGGAACCACAACCAAGCAGTACACTTTGGATGACATATGTCCTTATCCTTTTGATAGAAGTCTCAACATGATTCCATTTCCTAAACACTGTGAAATCCCCAAATTTGATCGTTATAATGGAAAATCAGACCCAGTTGACCATGTTAGAGACTTTCGAAACATGACATTGGAATTTTCCCACGAAGATACATATTTATTGTGATTATTTCCTCGAAGCCTTGGAGTCAACTCTATGGAATGGTTATCTAAGATTACACCTCCTATTCAAACATTTGAGGAACTGATGAATTTGTTCATAAAACAATACTCCTACAACGTTCAACACCAGATCACCATGATTGATCTTTGCAAAGTTATGCAAAAACTTGGGGAATCTTTCACTACCTTTCTTCAAAGATGGAGGAGAATGTTCGCTAGGTACCCCCGTCATGTCCCTGAAAAGGAGAAAATGGTTACTTTCATCAATAGCCTCAACTCAGAAATGAGTTATCGTTTAAATCTGCACTGTCCACCTTCCTTTGAGAAACTGATTGAAGATGCCCTCACCATCGAAAGTGCTTTGGTCAAAAGAGGGACCATAAAACTTGATAGGGACAACCCTGCCTCATCTAACCATTACAACAATCAGGACAAGTCCAAGTTTTGGACCCGCAACAAGAATGTTGTAAATGATGGTGTTGTAGATGCAAATCATGTCACGACTAAGCCATTTATCCTGAACACTCCTCGTAACAATAATTACAACCATGTCAATTCAGTCACAAATCAAGGAAACAATCATCCCCCTCCAACGAACTACAATCAAGGGACTGCCAACAACCAAAACCACTGGAACAACAACAACAACAACAACACTTCAGGGAATACCTCAAACACGAAACCGCAACGCTTTCCATTCTTCTCCAATAGAAGAGCTTTTACTCCACTAGGACAATCTTTAGAATCGGTTTTCAAAGAGGTCATGGCAAAGAACGTCCTTATGTTACCCCCACAACGCAATTACGAACCTAATGTAAAACCTCCATCATGGAACGAAGCTTATTTTTGTGACTACCATAGGTGCAGAGGTCATCATACAAACAACTGTCAAGGTTTGAAACACGCTATTCAAGATCTCATTGACAAGGGCATTATCACAGTAGAAGGACAACAAAAATCCAACGAAGATCACCAAGCATTTCAAAATCCTCTACCAAATTATCAAAAGGGAGAATCGTCTGACAAAACCGTGAACCAAATTGATGATAATGTAATCCGTCACCTCTATACGGACGATGAGCGAGTCAATGTCATAAAAATCAAAGAGAAAGTAGACAATGGACAAGTAAACGTCACAACAAGAGCACAAGCTAAGGTTGTTTTGAAAGGTACCTCTTCAAAATCCAATGAGACCTCTCCTCAACACCAATACGACTTAGTTAACCAACTTCGAAAAACTCCAGCTCAAATCTCCATTTTTGAACTTCTAAAGATTTCCCCGGCACATAGGGAGATTTTAGATAAAACCCTCGTTGAAACGACTGTATCTACGGATTTGGATGTGAATCGATTTCAAACCATGGTAGGACATTTGTCCTCCCCCACATGCCTTTCATTCTCAGACAAAGATGATGTTTCCCTAACTCATCCCCACAATTCATCATTATACTTAGAGGTCATGATCCACAAATTCCGTGTCAAACGTGTTCTAATAGATGGAGGGGCTGGTCTAAACATATGTACTTTGAAGGTGATTCAAGCATTAGGATTTGCCGAAGATTCCATTGATCCTAGAAGGAAGATTACCATTAAAGCCTATGATGATGAGGAGAGAACGTCTAAAGGTCTAATCATGCTACCAATCAGAGTGGGACCTGTTATCAAAAATACCTTTTGCCAAGTTTTAGAGCGAGATCTTGCATACAATATCTTGTTGGGTCGTCCTTGGATCCATGAGATGCAAGCTGTTCCGTCCACTTACCACCAATGTCTTAAGTTTTCGTATGATGGACAGGAAATTACTATACCAGCTGATAACTCAAACGCCCAAACTTGTGCCAATGTCAAAGCTCATCAAGATACTTTGGTTCCGAATAATCGAGAAGCACTTGCTGATACTTCTTCTCAACATGCTACACACATCAGTCAGTTAACTAAAAGCTTTGACAAGAAACTACAGTTCAAGGAAAGTGGAGTTGGGGAATATTCCCTTTGTCTTGCTAATCTACCTACGTCTCCTCGATCACATGGGAAACCTTCTATTACACCACAACAGATATCAGCAGCATCAACATCAGCACAGGTACAAACAGAGCCCACTACCAAGTTCAATGGACAATTTATCAAAGAAAAATTTCCCATGGGAGATCCTGAGGATACAACAATTCTAGATTGGCTCTATAAAGACGAAGAGGATGCAATTCTAAACGTCACCTTACCAACAGAACAATATGGGAAAGGATATTCTATCATGCAAAAGATGGGATATGATAATGGTCCTCTTGGAAAGAGAAAAGAAGGCGTAGTTGAGCCTATCCATCTTCCAGGACTTGCGGCATATGATAAAACTGGAATAGGCTATGAAGCTACCCAATCTAAACAATCCCAAGGTAATGTTTGTACACTGCAAAAAGGTTCCGATAAGAATGAAACATGTTTGGTATCAGTCCTGAATTACATTGAAAATAACTCTGACACAGATTCTGCTGAATATGAATGGGATACCATCCATGATAACAAATTTTGGAGAGACAAAGAGGTAGATGTCATACATAAGTATACGCCCGCTTTGATCAAAGGAGAAGGTTCAGGATCCCAACCACAAGAATCTCAACCGCAAAGCAACTATGAGTCTAGTGATACTGAGTCAAATTTTAACGAACAAGATTATCAGGAGAATAGTCCCATCATTGACCTATCTCATACCTCGGATCCTACCGATAACTCTGTCTTGACCCTAACCATCACCAATTTTACACAACCAGACGACGTCCTACCATTAATCCATCCTGATCTCATTGACTGGAATCTTACCGAACCTATGGATATACCTATTTTTCCAAACGACGAAGCTATCATAAACTTCCTTTCCACCGAAGATGTAAATAATTGTTCCACTAGCGATTTTCGGTATGAAGTCTGTAATTAGGAGAGTGTCAAGTCTCCTAGCTGCAAAAATGAAAATAAAGATAAACGGTCTAGTGGTGAAAACCAGAATCTGGCAGTACTAGATCAAGCAAAAGACAAAATAAAGAGCGTATCAGATGGTGAAAACCTTTTTCAAGCACCATCTGATGGGACTCTTGACACTCTCCCAGAGCATTATCATGAGCGATCATCCATCTTGACTGAGCCTACAAAGGAAATCAATGTTGCAACTGCAGATAATCCAAGAATCCTACAGATAGCTGAATCGATGACAGCTAAAGAAATCCCAGAGTTCATGAATTTTCTCAAGGAAAATCAAGTCAATTTTGCATGGTCATATGCAGATATGCCTGGCCTGGATCCTGATCTCATTATGCATCATTTATCTATCAAGTCAGGAGCCAAACCAGTAAAACAAAAACTCAGAAAGATGAATCCTCATATTGCACTATTGGTTAAAGAAGAACTCAAGAAGCTCCTCGACGCAGGTTTTATAAGATCAATTGACTATGCCGAATGGATTTCCAATATTGTACCAGTAGCAAAACCAGACAAACGTGTAAGAGGATGCACTGATTTCAGAGATCTTAACAAAGCCTGCCCAAAGGATGACTTTCCGCTTCCAAGTATCGACACTATAGTTGATCGCAAAGCAATAAAAGGATAGGTTATCGCGGATCAACTAGCAGACGCTCCTCTCCAAACAGAGCACCCTTTACACATTGAATTTCCAGATGCTGATGTCTTCATAGCAGACTTTAAGCAGCCATGGTCCTTATACTTTGATGGTTCTTTTACTCAACATGGCTTGGGGGCAGGCATTCTCTTCGTCACCCCTCAAGGGCATACCATTCCTAGGTCCTATAGGTTAATGTTTCCATGCACCAATAACATAGCCGAATATGAAGCGCTGATCACTGGACTGAAAACAACATTGGAATGGAGGATTACCGAGCTACAATTTTATGGTGACTCACAACTAGTCATTAATCAAATCAATGATGACTATCAGACTAAAGATGACAAGTTGTTACCATAAAAGAAGATGATTGATGACTTCAAGAAGTATTTTGTGGACATTCAGTTTACACAAATTCTGAGGATTGACAACAAAGCAGCCGACGCTATGGCTACGATCGCCTCATTGATACAACTCCCAGACAAACAAACTCGCTATGAATTTCTGGTGGAACAATTATTTACGCCTGCCTATGACACACCTGAAAGCCAAATTATCTGCCACCTAGTAGGATCCGATTCACCCTGGTATGGCAAGATTTATGCATACCTAAAAGATGATATATTACCACCTGACTTATCCTGCAACCAAAAACGTAACTTTATCTGACAATCCTCTCGATATACCCTTATCGCTGATACCCTTTATCGCCGTGGTCTTGATGGTACTTTACTTCGATGTCTTGAACGTGACGAATCCGACAAAGCTTTACAGGAAGTTCATGGGGGCATTTGTGGTACTCATTCGAGTGGACTAACCTTATCCAAAAAATTGATTAGAATGGGTTACTACTGGCCTACAATGGAAAGGGAATCATTTACCTTTGCTAAAACATGCTCAAAATGTCAGATTCAAGGGAACCTTATTCATGCTCTGGCACAAGAACTTCACTCGTTTACACCCACCTGGCCATTCTCTCAATGGGGGTTAGATCTAGTGGGAAAAATTCATCCTTCTTCTTCAAATGGGCATAAGTTCATCATCACAGCAACGGAATATTTCACTAAATGGATTGAGGCAGTACCTCTCTCTAAAGTCACTGGAAAACAGATCTCATCCTTCATTCTCAACTACATTATTTGTCGATATGGTATTCCTAATGCCATTATTACAGATAATGGTCGACCCTTCAAAAATTAGGATGTTGATGAACTTTGTGAAAGATTCCATATTCAGCACAGATATTCCACACCTTACTATCCTCAAGGGAATGGCCAAGCAGAGGCCTCAAACAAAACCATACTAAAGATTTTGAAGAAGATTGTCAATGACTCAGGGAAGGATTGGCATGTTCAACTCAATCCCGCCTTGTGGGCTTACAGAACTAGTGTCTGAATGCCAACAGGAGCAACACCTTTTTCCCTCGTCTATGGAGCAGAAGCCATACTGCCTTTAGAGGTAGAAATACCTTCCTTAAGAGTATCACTAAAAGGTCTCATAACAGATGAGGACTACAGAGTTTCCCGACTCCAAGAGTTAGAACTTTTAGATGAAAAGAGACAGAGAGCAGCAGACCATTTAAAAGCATATCAATAGATGATGGCTCGCAGTTATAATCACAAAGTCAAGCCACGTACCTTTCAGGTGGGTGATCTAGTTCTGAAAGAGAACCCGCGCAATCAACAAGACAGAGAAAAGAAAGGAAAGTTTGAACCAAATTGGTTAGGCCCTTATGTGGTTATTGTAGTCTACGGATCAGGAGCATACAAGTTATCAATGCCAGAAGGAGACCTATTGGATGAACCCATCAACAGTATACATCTTAAGAAGTATTATGTTTAAGTCAGAAAAAGTCCTGAAGAAATACAAAAACAGCAGAAAAAGTCCTGAAAAAATACAAAAATAGCAGAAAAAGTCCTGAAGAAATACAAAAACAGCAGAAAAAGTCCTGAAGAAATACAAAAACAGCAGAAAAAGTCTTGAAGAAATCCACACAAAAAAATCAAAACATTTCAAAAATACAAAAAAATCAAAAGAGAATGTCATAGGGTGAAAACCTGGCAAACAGGCAGTCTATTGACAGAAAAATCCAAAAAAATCAAAAAGAAATAAAAAAAATGCAATAAATACAGATAGTGAAAATCTGGCAAACAGACGCTATCTGTACCTCTCCATCTATTAGTTCCTGTTTTGCACTTTATCTTTTCAAAAGCTTTCCTTTTTCCGCATCTCTTTTTCCGCATCTTGAGGTCATTAATCGCACCATCCTGCCGCCATTTGCCTAGAGAGTTAAAACGTCTTACCATGGCTTGATTGTTTGTACATATTCCTTTCCGCAAGTTGTGTCAATCAACAAGGCAAAACTCAACTGGGGGCACTTAACTTTCAGAGCATACCAAAACAGCTAGACCATGACATAGCAATACGAGCATACCAACAAACAACAAACTCCTTTGTCAATGTTATCCACTCATGACACATTTTTCAGCAAGATATCATGTCACTTGTCTATTGGATGATCCATATATCTGAATAATGTATGCATTAACAGTATTACATGTTTGATTAAAAGTTGTTTGATTTTCGATATCATTACTCGGGAGCATACTCAATGATGTACTGCACTAGAGTAGCAAGGAACGAGAATGATTTTTCTTTGTCTGCTGTCTTGAGGTTAACAGCCCAATCTGATGCAAATATGTCAAAGGACATGACGCTCAAAGCAAATATCATCGATGACAGTTCCACATTTGCATCAGAACGGTGGTTAATCTTTGTCTGTTTATGCAAGAAATGCTCAGGTCATCTCGGTTCAATTATACCTCGATGCTTGTATTCGCTTGCTATATCAAAATTCATGAAAGTTGTACTCTGGTCATCATTGGTGCTAATTTCCCCTCCGATGCTTGTACATACTTCCAACATTTCAAAAGTTCTATGATGATTCAAGAAGGCTTATAACAGGCTCAACAAACTGGTTAGTTTCATATAGTTGCATGTTCATTAGCTCATTGTATATATCTGCATATTGGATTCATATTTGTATTTTGAAGGGCTGCATGAAGGTATTCAAATGGTTGTTATTAAGTTTTGACCTTTTTTTGGAGGACATTTGGACATTTAATTCATTGCATTCATTCATTTCATGTCATCTTATCATTCATCATTTATTTATCATTTTACCATTTCATATCATTATTATTCATCTATCATATCATTTATCATTTTTCATTATTCATTCTCATTTATCATTATCATTTATCATCATCATTCCATCATTCATTTATCCTTTATCATTTCATTTTTCATTTTTACCATTTCATATCATTTCATCATTCCATTTTTCATTATCATTTATCATTCATTATTCATTTTTACCATTTCATATCATTACCATTAATATTTCACTACCATTATCATTCATTTATCATTTCATATCATTATCCATTATCATTCATTTATCATTTCATCATTCACTTATCATTTATCATTTCATCATTCATCTATTATTTATCATTCATTTATCATTTTATTATCATCTACCGTTGCATTTCCATACACATTTAATATTTTGATATCATGTTACCATTTTACATATCATTTTACCATATTACCATCCATACCACATTCATTTTCTACCATATCACGATGCATTTCATACATGGAAAATTCAAACAAGAAATTAACATCTCACATATATACATACATCATCACAAAATCATTGCATACACATCATAATCGATAGATCATCCTGCATCATAGGGATTAGTCCGCACATGTAATAAAAGCATATCAAAATCCATCTCATAACATACATGCATAAATGTCATATCCATATTATCTCATAAATGCATGAACATAAGCATCATCAGAAATACTGCCACCACATATCATCACTCATCAAAATAATACAAATGTCCAAATGTCCAACGAAACTCATAAAAGTTCAGAACATAAATACATCATAAATGATCAAAACTTAGTATACATAATGAATCAAGCCCCAAAAATGGCTAACTGGTCGATGCCCCTGATGGAGCTGTTCTAGAAGGAGGTGGCCTACTGCTGGTCCCTACATCAAGATCCCGTCGAGGCCCGGTAACCTCTCTGCCGTGTGTTGATGTCCGGGATCGGGTCCTCGTCCGGCTGTGTGATCTGGGATAGGGCTCTCGCCACTCAGGAGGGCATAACTCCTCATAACGAACTCTGTAGTACTCTGCCTCTCGGGTTGCCTCGAATCCCTCTGCAATGGCCTCTCGTAGGGATGTACTCTCTACGGTACCCATCAATCTATGTGCTACACCCTCAGCCTCCTGTGCCCGCCGTCTAAAGGCATCTCTCTCCGCTACTAACTGTGCCACCTGAGAATCTGGGCAGGCATCTGAACCTGTACCTGTGCCTGAGCCTGTGCCTGAGCCTGTGTCTGAGCCTGAGCCTGTGCCTGTGCAAGTTGTGCCTGTAACTGCACTATCATGCTCTGTGCCTGCACCAACTGACTCTGAAGCTATGCCTGCTGCCCCTGAAAGGTCTGCACCTGCCCCTGCAACGCATCTATCTGTGCCTGCTGGGATGAGGATGTCACCCTAATCACTGTCTGTGGCCTGGCACCGGATCTAGACCGCCGAGGAATCTGTACCCTGCCGAGACTATCTAGTATCTGCTGTCTCTGCCCATCCCCGTCATCCCCATCATCTACGTCCTCTGAGCTGCTCTCCTCCTCCTCAGCTCCACTCTCCTCGCTCTCCTCTCCCTCCTCCTCTCCACCCATAGCCTCCTCCCCTCCACCCCTGGCCTGCTCTCCACCTGCCACACCTCCCGGTATCCCTGCTCCTAGCTGTGGGACTGCTCTGATGGCTCATGCCTCATCTGGCACTGTGAATCGTGGAAAAGGATGCGTATGAAAGTACTGAGCATAGTCATCTGTCATCCCTGCATCCAATATGTCCAGCCTGTCTGCCCATACCTCGGGCTGTAAATATGTGTACTCTGTATAGGCTGCCTGGTAGGGAATGCATGGCCCCCATCCTGTATCCCCCTTGCACCGCCCATAATGAGCAACGCCCTAGGGCATCCCCTGTGTAAATCCAAACTGTCTCAGAACTCGTAGGGCCAAAAACCTCTCAATGATAAAGGGCATCCGCCCTATCAAGTATCGCGGTCTGCACATAAACGGCATCTCTAACTGATCCGTCACCCATGCCTCGCAGTCTGTGTAGGGCCTCCAGATCACTGAATCTACATCATCGAGCACTCACCGCCAGTACTCTACCTTGCCCAGCCTCTGCTGGACAACTGCACCAGAATACGCATATACGTACGGCCTCCTTGCTGGTCTCGCCCTGGTACACAGTGGTCTGGTGACAGCAATGTGCTCCCACGCCTAGATCTGCAATAATGTAACTCCACTCGCCAGGCTGGTGGATCCTCTGTATACAATCCGATGTAGGTCATGATACATATCTGCTAAGACGCAGCTCCCCCAGGAAAACCTCTGTGGCTGAGTGATCATCCACTCTAGCATACTCCCCCATCCCACGGCAAATCCCTTGGACCGATGGTCCGGTCCAAGGAAACCTCCAACAAAAGCTGCCAATACCGCGACTAGAGCTGGATACCTGCTGAAGTCATCCCAGTCTATCTAGTACCCATAGATACCAGGATCGCCGCATATCCGCTGTAAGGCCTCTATCCCATCGACCTCCTTGTGGTCATAAACCACAAGGGCTCCAACCACCGAGATCCCCAAAATCCGGTACACGTCCTCCGGTGTCACACTCATCTCACCCGTCAGCAGGTGGAAGGTGTTATGCTCGAAATGCCATCTCTCGGCCAAGGCCGTCAACAGCCCCCTATTGGCCCGAATGCCTCGCGGCATGGTCAACAATGGCCCCAATCCATAATCTGAAATCACCTGTAACTCGGCCGGTGTCAGCTCGCCTATCCGCTCCCAGCACAAAGGGAACCGCTCTCTGATCTGGAGGCTTTTGAAAGCCTCCTATTTTGTCCAAAAACCATCACAAACATCAACATATCAATAATCTATATTAAGTGCTACATCAATCTATCAGCATGTCTAATCAATCTACTTTATCATCATTTACTATTTGTTTTTCTTTTCAGGAAAGCAAATTTATCACAACATCTACTATTTGTTTTCTATCGCAGAAAGCAAAATCTACTCTTTGTTTTTCAATCGCGAGAAGCAAAGTTATCAAATTCAAATCAGTCAATCTCTCATCTACTATTGGTTTTCTATCGCAGAAAGCAACATCTACTCTTTGTTTTTCAATCACGAGAAGCAAAGTTATCAAATCAGTCAATCTCTCATCTACTATTGGTTTTCTATCGCAGAAAGCAAAATCTACTCTTTGTTTTTCAATCGTGGAAAGCAAAGTTATCAGTTCTCTATTCGATTTTCTATTCTATCAACATGATGATCCGACAATTTATCTATCTATTGACTAAAGAAGCAATTTTCATCATTCTTTTTCAGCAAATGGCCATTCTGGGAAAAATTTCCTAAATGTGCAACTCTGTTGCTCATATGCGCTAAAAACCCATATGCGCCAAAGTTTTCCTCGAAAGCGCAACACTGTTTCCTAAATGCGCTAAAACTCCGAAAGCGCAACTCTGTACCTCGGATGCGCTATCCTATCTATCAAATGCGCAACTCTAACATTTTAAACCAAACCCTAGAAGCGCAGTTCTGTGCCCTATATGCGCTAAATCTCCGACCTAGCCTATTTTGACCTAAATGCGCAACTTTATCTGTCGGATGCGCTAAAAGATCAGTTTTTGACCTGTACCTAAATGCGCTACGGAAAACCCTAGATGCGCTAAACTATTTGTCGAATGCGCTAAAACTACACCTAAATGCACTAAAACATTCCAAGAAACTTGCAGTCCAACTCTAAATCAATCCAAAATTGATCAAAATGCGAAATTTGACAAATTAGAGGTTTCGAATCACTCACCGGTGGTCCATATGCTGCTGGTTTTTGATACCGTCGCGCTCGCTCGAACCTATGTCTGTGCACGGGGATCACCATTTCGCCAAGTCACTCTCAGAGCTCAAAATTCACTGTAGCAAATGGGTGAAAATGACACCTCATTTTACCCCTTTTACCTTATAAGGGTCTTTTCAGGATGAGCAGTGGTGGCATTTTCCCATTTTTCATTCTCTTTTTTTTACTGGGGCATCAACCACATTATCTATCAGGAGCTAAATCACTGTTCCTCATCAATTTCTTTTTCCGTGATTTATCTCCCGAGGGGGCATCATCAATATCGAAAATCAAAAACATATCAAGGGCAAAAATTTTATTTTCTTTGAAGTAATATGTTTCACACATCACTTCAAAGAGGGGCAAAATATATACGCATAAAAATGGTCATGTCTATATTCCTGGCAATTAATTAAATATTTATTATTTAATTAAATTCTTCTAAAGTCCTCTACATATGATTAAATTTAATTAATTTAATTATATTGTTCATCCATCTTATTCTTCTTTCCTAATTAAATAAATTTATTTTATTTAATTATTTCCACACGTCCTCTTAATTAATTAAATAAATACATTCTATTTATTTAAATTAATTATCATTGTTTGAATCTAAATTAAATCTTTTGATTTAATTAAATTTAAATATCCTTTTCTTCTATTTTATTTTTCTTCTTCTAATTAATTAAATGTTTCATTTAATTAATTTCATAAAAAGTGATTTAATTAAATAAATCTTATTTAATTAAAAATATCTTATATTTTCTTTCTAAATCCAAAATTAGGTATTTTAACCTAATTGTGCAATCTTTTCATATCATAATTAAATATTTTATTTAATTATGAGATATTCTGCTTTTTTCAATAAAACTGATTAAAGCTCTTTTCTTATCACAAGCTTTCTTCTGCTTTTAAAAGCTTAATTAAATATTTTATTTAATTAAGAAAAGTTGAATGTGCTCCACAAATAAATAATTGGTTTTTTTTAATTAATTATTTATCAGCTTTTAATCTTTCTTTTATTCTTATCTTCCATTCTTTTTCTTCTTTCATAATAAAATAGAAAAATCTATTTCTAGGGTTCTTCTATCTTATCCTTCAGTTTCATCTTTCTTCAACCGTTTGATCTGCCAGGAATTATCACAACCGTCAATCGAGACAGCCAATCAGAATCAATTCAGAAAGCCCTATAAATACCTGTGTGAATCCAAACATTGGTAATAGGCAAATAGGCAATTAAGTAGAGTTTATGCATTTAATTCATTTAGTATTCATTTATCATAGCATCTTGTTTATTTCAAGTTTCGTAGCTAAAATCAACATCATAGCTTAATCATGCATTCATATCATAGCAAAAATCTCGTTCTTTAGGAAGACAGTTTGTTGAGCCTAGCCACTAATCTGAGAACACAAGGCTGGAATCTACAAAAACACTAAAGATAGAGGACGATAGGACGACAACGAGAACATGATACTGAGTTTGCACATCTCTATTCCTTTTCTATTTCTGTTTTTGTTATAATGTTCTATTGGTGTGTTTGAACTGATTTTAATTCATTTATGCACTTAATTTTCACACACACATACCCTTTTGTCATTATCTCTTGGGATTCTCAAAATCTTGTATTATTTTCCTTTGGAAAGTATTTTCATGGCTTCTACCTCTTGCTATAGGTGAATGATGTTGAGAAGGGGGTTTAGTTAGGCTTCCCATTGTTGGAGACCTTTGTGGGGTATTTGAACCATGAGGAGTGGAATTAGAAAGGCCTTGATCTGCTAGAGATAGATGTAAATAATTTAGTTAAACTTCCCCTAAGAAAACTTCCACATTAGGCAACTTGGCCATGCCCAAACTGCTAAGGATTTGTGTACTGCTACTACTAGTTTTTCCAGCATGATCTTCCTCATCAAAATACATGTCCTACACACCTTGTGTGGATTTGTTTTGGGTGGTGATGAGAGTTTTTGACTTCCTAAGAGAAGACAACTAGATAATGGGACCTAGGAAAAAGTTGTTTATTTTCTATTTCCTTAATTTTGACAACATGGATGCTCCCTACAACAACTAACTTTTTGTTTGTTGTTTTAGCTACATTATCTTTCAAAATAGTGTCTAAGGCTATGTGAGGGAAATTTTAGATGATTGATGTTTTTGTTGTGATGGACCCAATTTAGGGTTTGAATAGAAACCTCTGATGTGGAATGGCAAAAGTTCCCTGCAAGTGCTCAAGTTTCCTTTTTTTTGTTCTACTTTTGCAACACCCCTGACTTTACAAATACTTTTTGACTAGGGGGTTGGGGTGCAATATAAGTTTAGGAATTTTGAAGAACAAGATGTTGGTGCAAGATTTTGTTTTTTCTTTTGGTTGGAGAAGAGGTTCACAATGATAAATTTTTGGGAAGATATCCTTGGTCAATGTGATTTGAATTTGGGATGTCTCAAACCAATATTTTTATGGGGCATTGTGAGGTTGGATGGGGAAGGAAATGATAAGAGGAATAGATGGAAATAGGATTCTCCTACATACTCTACTATTTCTAGACTCCTCTCTTGGAGTGAATGGTTAGGGTTGTGGGGAAATATTTTTAGCATTCAATAGGACATAAATTCTGGTTGATTTTCAAGAATATTTGGAAAACTCTAAATCAATGCGCTAAAAGATGCCAGTGGAGTTACCTAGTGATTCAATGATTTTTGGGACCCTATATTTAAGGGGTAGGCTTCTCAGTTGGATCCAAAATGGAATATATTGGATTGATACATAATTAGGGCTAAAGTGGTGGGTCCAAGGTTGTAGGTATAAACATTTCCCATTAAAAAACCAATATTTTTCTTTGAGGTATTTTTCTTGATTTGCTCTAAAGTTGAAAATAACAATAAAGTATCCCATTTCCTCATGAATGTAAGAAAATTTAGAGGGTTCCGACCATTGATCATGAACCCATGCTTCTAGGTTATTAATGGATGGGGTACATTAAAGATCTTACCTATGAGTGCATGGCTTTTGAGCATAGACATGGAGGGAATCAACAAGTCTTAAAAGATATGGACTTTTTATTCCCATATAGAAAACAAATACAAAATTGAAAGCTATAGAGGATTCTTTAGGAGCTAGGTTGCTCTGGAGGCACCTCTTCTTTTATGATGAGGCATGAAGTTGGCCTTATGATGGTGGGTTATTTTTTTTAGACCCTGGCTATAAGATTTTGAAGCCAATGACAAAGTGTTGGGAAAAGTGGTGATATAGTCTTGCCACCCATTTTGAGAGAAAGCTGGAACAACATAAGATTGGTGAGATAGGGAAGTGTGTAGGAAACATGGAGGAGGCCCACCAAACTATGGGAAGGCTGCAGACCACCCATGAGAAATTTCCAAAATTTTCCCTCTTGATAACTATTGTAGGCCATGACCACAACTTCCACCTTGGAAAGGCCATTGAGTTACTTGTTGCCTTGGATTTTGAGTGCCTTCTTGTTCATTCCCAATCCATGTGCCACCTTGAAACCATGGGAAGGAAGGCTTCTATTGATTTCTAGGATGGAAATTTGAAAAATTCTAGTTATGAGGCTTCCCACACTCTCACACTCGCCCCACTTCATAATTAAAGAAAATTTCCCATGATGATGTCACCTCCACTCTCACACTCACCCCCACTTTAATACTATGTTACCCTCTATCATTTCTATCATTTATTTTTTGATAAAAAAATAGTCTATTTCTTTTTTAGTGTTTTATCCTACTTAGATAACTTGAGTTATTTTTTTTAAATAATTTAGATTAATCAGTAAAATTTTCTATGAAAGCTAGTATATTAGATCTATAGATAAAAAAAGTCTAGTTAACATGATTGTAGTATTCATGGTATTGTTTGAAGAAGGAATCTAGTCTTTCTTTCACTAACTTGAATTTTATATGTTATATTTTGGTGAACCTTCAATTAAGAAAAAAAAATTTAAAAACAAATTTAAAACAATTTAAACATTTTATCACGTTTTAGATCATGTTAAAACAAATAAAAAAAAGAATCATTGGTCTACTATGCAATCCTATGATTCAAATGGTTAGGATTGAATGTGTGGAGTATTTTCCTATTTTTCATTAAGATGAAGATTAACAAGGTGAATGGATTGACTTTCAACCATGAACATGAGCCAATCAAACTTGAATCTCCATCTTATTAAGGATTAGAATGATTTAAAATTATTAACCTAATTAAGCTATATGACATAATATGTAAATACAACATCTTGTCAATGCACATACTAAAACAACAACATGCAAGTAGATATAGGAAGTGCAGAAGGCTATTTACCTATCACAAAAAGTTAATTCTAAGTGTTGTAGAAGTAAAAAATTTCCCTAGGGCATATGGGTTCTTGTAGGACACTTCTTCTCTACTTTCAGGATCCTCTAATGATAGATCTGAGCTTTTGATTTTCAGTTGTGTAGTTGTTGGAACACCGTTAGATAATTTTATAGATGAGTTTTGATGAGTTGACAAGATGTATGGTATTGGCCTCCTAATATGATTTAATAACTAAGCCCTCACAAGTATGATTCAGAGATTGTACATCTAACCTGAATAGCTATTTCAATAATCATGAAGGTGCATTTAACTTGTCAACCTAAGGACGTGAACACTAAATGGGCTAGCACAGTATGTGCACTAGGAACCCAAAATAGCCATTTTCATTCTACAGCTAAGGAACACACAATGGTAAAAGTAAATTGATTAGAAGGGAATACCATAAATATCAATCATCAATCAACAATTACATCAAACTAAAATGCATAACAAGAATGAAAATTTGAGCAACAAATAGGGAACTACTCTATCTACTTTGGTTGTAGGAACAATCACATAATGGAATTCTAGTGGATATAGGAACAGTCGGTGCCAGATTTCTAACTAATTACTAAACAGTAAGTAATACTAAACTAAGAGGGTGGATTACTCACAAAGTGGGCCCCCTTGGATAAGTATCCTCTAAAACTAATAAGGACTCAGATGCTCAGACTCAAAACTTTGTTTTATTCACTATAAATCATGAGTACAAAAGAGTAAAGTATCTGTATTATTGAAAACTTGAGAGTGCAAGTACAATATCAAATTGTGCAACCTCCAAAGAAGGAGCATCAAATCCTTATTTATACTATCAACTAAACAAGGTGGTCAACTCCACAACTGGGAGGACGCCATTCAGGGAAAACATAGAAAGTGGAGTGGCAGCAGTTACACGTGCATGGAATCTAGTCAAACATGCAGGTCCAAACACAAATTTAGCACAACAGTAATGCCCGCGTCAGCTCAATCATTAAATTCCACTACAAGGTGGTTACATTCGGTTGCATGAGGAATCTTCTACTGTCAACCTCCTTTGACCTTGAGCAATTCCTTTGCTAGATGTTATGGTGCATGCCTAGCTGGCGATGCCTTCCTCAACTTAGCATCCTCGAATTAAATCTGCATGGCAATGTCAGTATGCACAATAACTACATATCTATAACCACCTTAAGGAACATTCATTAACCACATGCAAAATCAATATAGATAATCCACATAATATGCCAATGTCATTAAAACTTGTAGAGAGAGGATTAAGCCCACTGTCTATGGTTTGAGGGAAACATTATGAAAATATCAACATTTACCATCAAATTTCATGACAACTGCCATTAAATAAACTATAGATTCTACCCAAAATTGGACCAAAAACTAGGCTCATCACTCCCCCCAACCTAACATTTTTTTGGTCCTCCAACAAGGGAAGGGTTGTTCTTCTGCTTAGTCAAAGCTCTAAAATTTTCAACTGATAGTTGTCCAACATCAATGGCTACTGAGCATGAATTAGGGTCCCAATAGAATCCTCCCAATATATCCAATCTACTCCATCTCTGTCTCTCTACAACAATGTCATACTGGTAGAATCTAAATTTTTGTATGGGCCACATGAGAATGAGTGGTTGGAAAGTCAGGGGAAGCCAAAATCACCCCTTCATTCTCCCACTCTGAATATACCTATCAATCCTTTTTAGTGTTGCAGCATAATTGTGGATGGAATGGGGTTCAGCTTGTTTCAGCTCATCAGTTAGGCTATTCCATCTTTGTGATGGGCATCTTCTCATAGTTTCCTCCTTTGCTATTGCCTTTACCTCATACTCATTGTAAACTTCCTCAATCCAAGGCATAATCCTATTTCCATAACTAGGTCTGAGAAGCATTTTGAGCCATTCTTTGTAAATTTCCTTTCAGTTGCTTGATTCAACCCTAATGGGCAGAGGGATGTTAGACTCCAATTGCTTATAATCCCCATGTTGTTGTCCCCAACTAATCTCATTTTGCACCTAAGACATAAATGCCTTAATTGGACATCCCCAACATATAAAAATGGATTCCAATCATGGTCTTGAGTTACAACATAATTATGCAAATAAAACTCACACAACAAATTCTTCATTTCAGGTGAAGCAATCCTATAAGCATTAAAAAATTCAACAAGGGTGTCAATAGAAGGATTCAAACCTGAGGCAATCCTTGATAGCTTAAAAGACAGATATTTCACTTTCAGGTGCAGAGCATAGACCCTTGGAGGGGTTCTACATTCCAAAAATTTTGGTACCAAGGTTGCTATATCATCCACCCTCTGCTTCAGGGTGGCAATTTTTGCATCCTTATCTTCAATCTCCTCATCCCTCTTTTGAATTTCCTTCTTCAATTTTTGTTTTTTTTTTTCCATTCTTCCTCCCTTTGTATTTCTTTCCATAAATTCAAAATTGTCATATGTACTGTAAAATCATTAGGATTATGAATTTCTACCAGTCTTTTTGTTGATGGTGGCTCCTCATATAGCACTATCTGCATGGACTCAGGCTGTCCAGTTGTTTCTAGCTGCAAGGGTACTGTTTCTTCTCCCACTTCTTGTTGCAAGGGATCTCGTTCTTTTTTTTTTTGTGGCTACAAGAACTCCTGCTCTGGTTCTAGTTGTTACTGTAGGACCTCTTGCTCATGCTGCAGGAAATGTTGATTTTCCTCAAACTCTTCTGCAATGTTAGCAAGATTGGCCAGTGTTATATTTGTTTCTCTCCCAAATATTTCTTCTTCTTCGACATTCTCCTGCCCCATTGGAGATTTAGGGTCCTCATGTGATTTCTCACTAGGCTTAGGGCTTTCTTGTGGAGGCGTACCAATCCTTGGCCCAGCTAGTCTTGATTTCTTGGGAGGTCTCTCACATTTTTCTTTGGCTATAGGATGAACAGTGTCAGCCTGCCTCTTCTTAGAACTTGGCACCTTTCTTTCTGTTGACTACCTTTTGGCCTTTCTTTTCCTTGTTTCTACTTCTCTTTTCTATGCCCTAGTTTTCATTAGGGTGCCAAGTGGAATATCATCATCAGAATCTTAGTAGGAGCCTTCTTTTTTTGAGTGCTTTGTTTTAGAAGAAATAATTTCTATGATTTCTTCTGATGCGGGAGGGTTTACACTAGGGACTGCACTAGATGTTAAAGCACCAAGAGTGGCTTCAATCGTGCTCGATCTCTTGCTAGACCTACGAGGTTGTTGCAAAACCATAGGTTGCAAGTGCTTAGGTCTAATTTGATCAACATTTATAAATTCTTCCCAAGTCATTCCAAACACATCATGTAGAGACTTTTCAACTAGTAATTTAATCAGAAAATGGTGGGAAATAGAATTGTCCCTACCCTTCTGGGTCTCAGCGACCATGATTGAGAGAAGATTGTATAACACATTAAGCACATTCATTTTCCTTCCATGCCTCCTGTGACTCAAGAGTTTGAAATGTACTAAATGCAGGTTTGATAGACAACCTTCACAGGTGAGATACCTTATAATGTAGACAAATGCCTGCTTCCATGGTTCGAACAGAGAGGTTCTTTTTGCACCATGTTTATCCACATTGATTGGAGGGTCACCATGTACTGTAAACTTGGCCCTAGCTAACCTAGCATCTCTGGAGGTAGGGTAAGGTTCACCATCAACAAGTAACCCTGTAATGTCTACAATTCTTTCCTCAGTTGTCACAACCTCCAACCCTTTTATTGTGGCTTTTCCTTTAGAAAATGTCTGGGTGAATTCAAGGGAAATGTTTTCATCAAAGCCATCCAGCTTCAAGAAGTAATCTAACCATTCATAATTTCTAAATTCATCTAGGCATTGTGCATTATGTAATAAAACATCATGAACCGAGGGCTCATTTTGAATTAGCCCTCCTCCCATTGTTTGCAATCAACTATCACTCTGTTAAATTTCCTTCCTGCGATTCCTGTCTGAAAACCAAACACCTTCCTACAATACTTGCTAAACTTCCAATGCCAATATTGACTAAATTTTCCCTTTCTTTTTTTTACCTTTTCCCTTGCAACTCAAGATTACAACAAAGTCAATAATGGAAATAAAATGAGTGATAAAGGAGAATTATGATGGGAAGAAATGGCAGTTGTAGTTAGTGTCACTTCACACATGTGAGCTGTCCTCTCACCTAGATTTCAAATTGGTTCATTTTAAATTTTTTGACGTAGCCTAGCATAAATTGACACATGGGAAATATATATGCATGTTTTTCTTTCCCCCCAACCTAAATTTGGACACGTGTCTACACATGTGAGATGTGAGTAGTGATTTGACAAGGAGTAATGACATATTATGTGAACGTCTATACTAACATATAGTGATTAAATGAATGCACTTAAAAGATGATTAAAAGATAGAAATTAATGCGCACATACCTAAATGTGTGGAGGATTTATTGCAAAGATCATGGAGAAAGTACCATTCACCTTTTTAGGGAATAAACTAAGCAATTAATGAAAATGAAGTGGAATGAGGTGAGGTGGAATGAAGTGATGGAAGAGAGAGAAAGGTGGTGATGGATGGGTGAAGAAATGGACTTCCACAAGAGCGAAATTATTTATTATGACAAGTACATACCTTAATTAGCCAGAAGGAGGGACACTAGATCCACTTCCTTCGGCTACAAGAAGCTCAGGTGCTGAATGTTGGGTGAATTGTTGCAGGAACTCTTCTTTGGAAGTTGGCTTGTGATATAATCTAAGGTGAATACCATTGAAAAGTAATTTGAATCTAACAAGTTCAATGGTAGTAAGCTGAATAGCTCCATTAGGAAAGACCTCAGTGACTTCATATGGTCCTAGCCCCTTGTCTGCAATTTTCCTACATTGTCCTTATATCTTGAGTCATAGAGCAAGGCCCAATCTCCTGGTTGGAATTTCTTATCCTTGATAAATTTTTCATGCCACTTGATTCTATGATTCTACACTACCTATGTATGATGCAGGGATACTCTCCTTATCTCATCCAAAGCATTTAGCTACATGATTATTTCTCTCTATGCCTCAGAAATATCCATCCCCAAATCTACTGCAGTCTGAAGAGTCTTATATTCAAATTCAATGGGCATCATAGTTGTCTTTTCGTACAACAACTCAAATGGAGTGAAGCATGTAGTTGTTTTCCAAGTTGTCCTATAGGCCCAAACAGCTTCTGGTAATTTGTTTGCCTAATCCTTTCTATGAATAGCTACCATTTTGGTCAGAATGGCTTCAATTTCTCTATTGATCACCTCAACTTGGCCATTAGGCTAGAGGTGATGAGTAGACTTCTTGTGCCTTATTTTGACTTCTTGTGCCTTATTTTGTACTCATTAACTAGTGTTGCAATAAGGGTTGATGTGAATTGAGCCCCTTTATTAGTCACTATTTCTCTTGGGACTCCATATCTTGTGAAAATATCCTCATAAAGAAATTTTGCAACCTTGTTATCTCTTGCATGCTTCATGGCCTTAACTTCTACCCACTTTGACATATAATTAGTGCATACCAATATATAAGACTTACATTTGATGGAGGGTCAATGGGTCCCAAAAAATCCAATCCCCACTTGTCAATGGGACTGATTACTACCTGAGGGAAAAGTGGTATTGTTGATGGTCAAAACAACACAACAACATTAAACAGAATATTACTATTCTATTTCTCCTGAAAGAGAAAGACAACATATAGCAATCTAACTCCCAAGGTCCTGGTAGTTGGCTCTCAACTATGTTGATAATGCTCAATGGTCAATGTTATTGTAATGTTTAAGGGGCCTTTGCTAGTAATAAAGAACAAGAATGCATAACATCAGGTAGTCTATGTTTGGGGGGTTTTAAACAAAAGAAAAAGATGAAACAGAGCTTTAAATAAGAGAAAAATGAATAAAATCCTTATGTATCTAGACATGTACATCAACAATGAGTGTTCATTCTACTTAACCACAACTATAGCAAGATGCAATCCATAGAATCAACTACACTACTTCATACAACCATAATGCTAATTCAGATATCATCAACATTCACTAAACTTACTTCAAACAAATCATTCATAGATAATCCAATGATGTGACCTCGAATCTAGTTCCTTCTATTGATGAAATACCATAATAATCTAATTTATAGATAATCTAATGATGTGACCTTGAATCTAGTTCCTTCTATTGATTTTCATCAAATAAAGAAAAATTAAGCACAGCAAAACACTAGCGTATGGATTAATCATATATCATTAACCTTATCAAAAAAGGATCCAAACTTTAAAAGTCTTGACATGAAAACATATGAAAACTTGTAAAACCGAGCTTTTTTTTACTAAACTGTTCAAAGTATCTTTCTAAAACATTGAAATCCTAGATCCAATTTCTATCTTCTATCCTCAGGTGGCTGATCTTTCTTCAATTAGCTGACCTTTACAAAGTAGATTCTAATAGTACATATAGAGTAATACATGCACAAATTTCTCAATCATTAATCAAGATCCACAATTCATGGAGTCAGAACTAAACATAGAAGTGGACCTAAGAACCCCTACTTTCAAGGCTGATTACACCATTGTAAAAAGGAGAATCTAATACTCCAAGAGGAAGATGAAACACATGGATCAGACTTAGAGTAGAGCTTATGTCAACATCCACAGAAAGATAAGAAGAGAAAATGGAGTATGACACCTAGAGTCAATCACTTTTGCACTAAATTCTCTTGAATGTACTCGTCATAACTGGAGAATATCTACTAAAGAGTATCCAAATTTGGGCCATCCAACCAGTCACCTTCAAATTTGATTCTTTCAAACTCCACAGAAACCAAATTTTGCATCTCCTTTAGCTTGATTAGCTCTTTTCTGGCAGTTCTTACCTCTTCCCGGATATCCATAAACTGATCAAGTAATAAACTCTCCCCATCATATCCCTTTTGCATGATTTCCTCAAACTTTCCCCTCCATTTCTCCCTTAGTTTATCCAAAGATAGGCCTTCTTTGTTTGAAGAATTTATGTTGATTATAATGGCTACAAGTGCCTCTAACTCAACCATCTGTTGATGCAAGTCCTTGCACATTTCTCAGACTTCTTCCTAATGTCCATGCATAACTCTAGATTTGTATCTCATGATGCTCATAGTCTTTTCCACAAAATCTTCATGCCCTTGCTCAAGAATTGAATATTCTAACAAGGTGGATTTGGGCACTTTGCTGACATCTTTTAGCCTTTTAACAGATTCCTTGTATTCACCATCCTACTTGTCCAAATCCTTACCTTGCTGGTCTAGATCTTCTGCTAATTCAAGAGCAGCTTTATGAACCTTAGAACTTTCAATAAGAATATCATCAACCTCCCGATTGAGCTTATCCAACCATTTATCCATCATCCCCACCTTGCTTTTCATTTGAATCAAATCATAAGCTTCCCTCTTTGTTAACAAGACTGGGTATTCAGGAGGAGTAGACTATTGAGAAATTGGACTAGAAACATCTTTCAAGAAACCATGAAGTTGATCCAATTGAGCCTTAAGCTCATCTTTCCTTTGCTTATCCTTGATCATCCGGGTTTTGGTTGAAGAGGCCACAATATCAATTAAACTCATTTGTTGATTTCTTGTAGGCTTTCCCAAATTTACCGCTCCCAACTGATAATCAGTTATTTGCATGTCATCACAGTTCTTCTCCATTACAGGAATGGCACATTTAGCAATGATCTCTCTAGCATCAGTGAGTCTAGTGGAGTGGAGAACCCAAGACTTCTTCTTTGGCTTCTCTTTCCCAATTTCTTTCATCATTTCTTCCCAGTTCAATGGTTGTGGTTAAACAACTTGTTTTCTCTCCAAATCCAATTTTAGCCAAGTAGGAGCAATAGGGGTAGTGGATTCCTAGGCTGAAGAAGAAGCAACAGTAGTGGAAGATAGAGGTTGCAATAATGTAAGCTTTGGTTGAGAAACAACCTCCTACACATTTTGTTGATCACTTTTCTCCCTTTCTTGTGCTATCTTTTCTGCTTCCTCTTTATCCTTTTGATCTTGTAGCCTCTTAGCCTCTAGCTCCTGCCTTAAGCATTCTTCTTCCTCCTTCTTTTCTAACATTTCATCTCGCTGCTTTTTCAATTCTTCAACATAGTCCCATGCCTCTTTGGACTTCTTTTCATGGTCAGTGATCTCAACAACCTCTCTTTCCCTTTTTCTATAGGCCTTCTCTTTTTTCTTGAATTTAGCTTCAATAGCTTCCTTTTCTCTTCTTTGCTGAGCTTTTTCCTCTTCAAGATCATGAATTTTCTGCTGCAATACCAACCTATCCCTTTCTTCTTGAAGTTTGAGTTCTTGCTCCTTTTGTGGTTGTTGTTGAGCTAACTCATCAGCCTTCACTTTATCTTCCAACTCCTTTTTCTTGGCCACCAACTTAGATTGTGCTCTAGCCCCTTCTTCTTGTAGCTTAGTTGATGCCTTAGCTTGTGTCTTAGCATCAACTTCTCTTTTTGCCTCCTCAAAGAGTTTCCACTGATCCTCTTCAATCAACATGTGTTCATTGCCTCATCATCTGTCATATCCAAAGATGTTGATACATGATGCTCTTTATTTGTGGGAGTCTTTTCTGAATCCATTTCTATATTATGTATCTCCACCTCATCCTCCATTTTCCTCAAGGCTTATGCTTTGCCATGAAGAGCTCCAATTGGTGATTCATGACCTAACTCCTATGCATCAAAGGGCTAAGTAGGTACCTCTTTTGCAGTAGATATAGAAACACCCACCTCCGTAGTTGTTTCATCTTCCTACACCTATGAAAAGTCTTGAGGAACCACCTCATCTTCTTTCTGCTTAGAAGGAAAAAACTCTAAGGGTTCCTTAGGTGCCACCCTTCTTTTTACCCTTTTGTATCCTTGGGTGGTACCTATAGCCTTTCTCTTCTTAGATGATGTAGCCTTAGCCTGATTAACCCTTAAACTCACCCATTTAATACTCCTATTGAGCACTGGTCTAGCAATCTGCATTATATCAATTGTCTCATCTGCACTCCAATCTACTGGATCGAGATCCTTAGTTCCAATATTATCTGCATCATATCTAGGATCCAAAACTATCCCATCATCAGATAATGTATCAGGAATATCTTCTTTTATCCCAAACTCAATCATGAGTGGGATAGATATCCTTTCATAATTCTTTTTCCTAAGATCATACTCATCTTGCAAGTCTTCCCAAAAATCCTCCAATATATTGAAGTGCTTCTCAAAGACACTGGGGAGAAAAGCCCTCATCTTGTGCTTGGGTCATAGTATTTCCTGGCAGTGTACAAGCCCAACCTCAAATAAATTAATTCATCACAAACTGCCTTACCTACCTGAATGTGTGGACAACAAAAGGATTCTAGCTTCATTGGAAACTTATGGCACCCAGTCTTATGTTTATTGCTAAACTGGAGGTTTACAGTGAAGGCTTGATAAATAAATTCCATTAAAATGATTCTATCACCACAACATCTAGGTAACAAATGGGGGTGACCATCAAAGCCTACTATCCTGAAGTAAGTGAATGTGGGGTACTGGATAAACCAATGTCCCCACTCATTCACAAAAGCCATTGCCTCCCTACTAAGTCTATACCTAGCATCACCATTAAGTTTATTGATAATGACATAAAGAAAGGCATCATTTACCCTTTTATAATATTTCTTAGATGCTTGCAAGGTGAGCTAGTTATAATGCTCCCACACTTTCTTCTATCCTTGGGCTTCTCCCAATATACCCACTATTCGAAGTCCAGGAAAGATCCCCACTTGGGCAGCTGCATAGACTACATAGGAGGTCATAAGGAAACACTTGGTTTATCTCACCCTTATTATCTGATTGTGAATGCTATCAAAAACTATCATTGACCAATCAAATTGTTTCCTCCCATCCAAAATAGCTTGGATAAAATGAAACATCCATTCCTTAAATAGTGAAGCATCCCTCTTCCCAAACACCCTAGAAAGGAACATGATTATATCTCCAATTTCTTTACTAAAATCCACCCTCTTAGGCTGGTCTGGAAGCTTGGTCATAGATTTCTTCTCCACTCTCATCCAAGTCTTATTCATGTAGATTCTATTCCTCTCCTTGTTATCACTGTAAAGCTTCAGAGCCTCTGCCTCATTTAGTTGTCTAGGATTCTTGCGGTCAGCCATATGAAATAGGAATTTGATCATTAGGGGTGTGAATTCAATAATGACATTTCCCTTCACATCCACACACTACCTAGTAGCAGGGTTATATGCTCCAACTGTAGCAAGAATCAACTCCGGGTATTGAACAAATAGAGGGAAGAGTGCAACATGTGCCAACCCGGATTGAACAATCCTTTCTATCCTTGGTGTGACCTGCTCCTCAGTGAAATTCTCCTCAAGCAATTCTTCATAGTTGAAAGGACCCAAATTGGTGGCAGTGATGTTAGTCCAATCAGAATCAATTTTTCTAGCTGTAAGGATAGCCTCCCTATGCTTACATCTCAAGGTATATGGGAGCTGTTCCACTTTGATCTTCTTTGGCCTAGATCCTTTCCATGAAGTTTCCCCTGGCTGGCTCCTTTGAGAGGCCTCATCCGATACTCCTAACATCTCTTAATACCTGCAAAAATTCCCTATATTAGATGAACAAAGCATCTAAGTTAGTCAATCATATAACCATTGCTCCATCCTCCTAAGATAACACTTGGTCAAACTATGCCTTTATCGGAGGCAAGTCCATAGAAGCATGAGGCATAGACAATGTTTCATATCATATGGCGGGGCCAAGATCGGGAATGGATATGGAACAAAAGGTGTATAAGGCGAGACCAGAATGGGAACTGAACCAAAACCTTGCATTCAGAGGCAGGACTAGATTAGGAATTGGACCAGAAACAAAAATTAGCTTCCAACTTCAACTTCCTCCCCGGATCTGCTTCCGACAAAGAGTAAAGATAGTCATCATAATAAAGACTGGGAGTGGAATAAATTCAGCCAATGAAGATTCTTGAAAACAAGATGGTCACATGGATAGCGAAACCCTAGGTCATATGGGTCCCAATGGAAACTAGAAATAGTGTAACTTAGACCACTAACAAATCCTCCATACAAAAGTCATTAAACCAAGAACAACTTATATTGTAAAACCCTAACTCGCCCAATACCCTATTTCCAAAAACTAGGGCACAACGAGAAATCGGTATGAAGAACCTAAAACCAAAGTGATAAAACCATAATAGGGTTTCAAAACAGAAAAAACATTATCTAAGCAAGGAAACCCCATCAAAATTGCAACCCTAGTCAAAACCAAAGCACAATAAATGAACCCTGTCATGAAAGCAATAGCCAAACAAACGACAAAACCAAAAGAAAAGACAATGACAGACGACACCAAATGGAACAGAATGGAAAAGATAAAAATAGACAAAACAAAAAGGACAAAAACAAACACGAACAAAATGAAAAAATTCACAGAATAAAACCTCCTGCAGAAATGTTAAAACGACACAAGCAAAAGAACAAATGAGAGAAACAAAAGAAGCCCTACCTAAAAACGCTCCTTACGATTGACCACAAGTTTGCCAAGATTCGCTCCGCAATTCGTCCCCGCAATCAAATCAATTCTCTCAAGAGTTTCCTAGCTGTAATTTGCTTAAAAAATTCACATGATAATAACAATGAGGCAATTTAAGCATAATTAAACCTTTAATCATTAATTCGCGCATGCAAACAGGCTACATTAAATGCCATAAATGCAGTTGATCAGGGGTGGACCAAACAACGTGTTCAGATAGTTAAGTCAGGTCAATGGAACATCAAAAGGTAAGGCAGAGTCAGAGCTGGGTCAGAAACAAGATAGAGAAACTACAAAAGTTCCATATTTCACTTCCCACCCCGGTTCCGCCTCCGCCAAAAGCACTGACCGAAACAACAAATAGAGACGGGAGCGGAGACAAAACCGAAATGGAACTTTTGCAAAGTTCAAAGTTCCATTTGATTCCAGATCCGATCCTGACAAAAGCAAGGAACAACACAAGAAAAAGGGAAGCGGGACCAGAGCGAACACCAGACCCGGTCCAAACAACAAAGAAAGCGATAAAGAAAAAGAGCGGAAGCAGAGTCAGGACAGAAACAAAGAATGGAAACTTTGAAAACTTCCCATTTGAGTTATAATCCTGGTTCTAATCCTGTGCGAGCAAACAAACACAACACAGGGAAATGACCAACAAATAGAAGGATGGACCAACCCAAGAGTTAGTCAAAAACAACCAACAAAACAAAAACGAAAAAAAAGAGAAGGCGGAGTCGGAGTCGGAACCATATCCAAAGTAGAAACATTGAAATAGTTCCATGTCTAGATTCGGTTATGGACCTGCCTCTGACAGAACAAAAGACAAACTTAGGAGCAAAAACAAAGAACTCCTAAGACCCAACAGAAAACCAAAAATAAAAGCAAAAGGGGGACCCATTTTGTTCCAAAATAAAATAAAATGGGGTGGTTATGTAAAGGCATAATAGGTATCTCATTAGATCTAGTTGATCTACCCATTCTTTGACATCTATTGTATTTTCTTGTATACCTTCTTGCATCCTTGTGGAGTATTGGCCAATAATATCCTATGTTCAAAATCTTCATTGTTGTCCTCTTGGCTACAAAGTTTCCTCCACATGGTTCATTGTGACATGCATGCAAAATGTCATATGTCTCATCTTCTCTCACACATCTCCTTATGACATGGTCTGGTCCAGTATAAAACAAACATCCAACAATCCAAGAGAAAGGAAAATATTTTTCAATGAGTGCCCTTTTCTCTTTTGGAGAGAAGTGAGAAGGAACTCTACCTGTGACCAAATAATTGGCTATGTCAACATACTAGGGTGTTTGTATACTAAGAAAGAATAGATTCTCATCAGGAAAAGAGTCATCTATGGGTTGATTATCTTCTGATGTAGTCAGCCTTGAAAGAAAATCTGCAACAACATTGGCCTTCCTTGGCTTATCCACAATGGTTATATAAAACTCCTGCATCAACAATAACCATCTTCCCAACCTACCTGTCATAAAATATTTATTCATGAGATATCGAATGGCTGCATGATCCATGTGCACAAAGATTTGGTAGCCTATTATGTAATGTCTGAATTTTTTCAGTGCATAGATTACTGCCAAAATTTCTTTCTTTGTCACTGTATAGTTGAATTCAACTCCTTGTAAATTTTTGTTGACAAAGTAAATGGAATTTTCAATAGCTCCTTCTTTTTGTCCTAAGAATGCTCCTATGGCATAATCTTGCATTAGTATGGATGTGGAAAAGAAGTTCCCAATTAGGCCCTTTTAGTACAGGAGCATGAGTCAAATTTTTCTTCGAGTCAGATGCCTTGTCACAAGCTTCAGTCCACTGGAATTCATCATCTTTAGTAAGAAGAGTATACAATGGTGTTGCTACCTTGCTGAAATCCTTGATGAAATGACTATAATATCTTGCATGACCCAAGAAACTCCTAACATCCTTTTGTTTTGTAGGTGTGGGAAGATTTGTGATTACCTCAATCTTTGTAGGATCTATTTGAATTCCCTTGTGGGAGATGTACTGGTCAAGAACTACACCTTCCTGCATCATCATGAAGCACTTTTCACTGTTTAAGGACAAGTTTTGGTCTTCACATCTCTGTAGGACTCTCCTAAGATTTTCCAATGCTTGATTAAAATCAGCACCATAAGTGGTAAAGTCATCCATATAAATTTCCATGCAATCATGAGAAATCTCTGAGAATATGCTAATGACTGCCCTCTGAAAAGTTGTAGCTACATTGCATAAGCCAAATGGGAGTACCGAATAGGAATAGGTCCCCCATGGATGGGTAAATGTGGTCTTATCTTAGTCCTTTGGTGCAATTTGGATTTGGTTGTAGCTGTTGAATCCATCTAGAAAAGAAAAGTAGTGCTTTCCTGCAAGGGTCTCCAAAACTTGATCAATGAAGGGTAAGGGAAAGTGGTAATTCTTGGTTGCAACATTAAGTTCTCTGTAATCAACACAAGCTCACCATTTCCATCCTTTCTTAGGCATAATCACTAATGGAGACACCCATTGACTCTCTGAAATGGGGTAGATAAATCTTGCATCTAGTAATTTATGCAGTTCCCCTTTTACAATTTCTCTTAGTGTAGGGTTAATTCTTCTTTGTGGTTGTCTTACTGGGGTGCAATCATCTCTAACGTAAATTTTGTGTGTGAAAATTTTACAGTCCAGTCCCTTCATATCATGATAATCCCATGCAAATACATGTTGATGGGTCCTTAATATTTTTTCCAACAACAATTGTTGTTCTTCACTTAGTTTGTTGTTAACATTCAGATATTTTCCTTCTGACACCTGTACTTGTGTAGTTAACTCTATCATGGCTGATTCATTAACACATGGTACCTTTAGTTCATATGGAAATAATGTATGGGACATACCTGTTGCTGCAGGAAGTCTTTCTATAGGAATAGTAGTTGCAGGAAGAGTGGTTGCAGGAAGAACGTCTACAGGAATAGTGGCTGCAAGAAGAGTAGGCAAAAGTGTCTTGACTAGAGTAGCAGAATGAGAAGATGCTTCCTCCACTTCAAAATGGTTCTAAATGATGTTATCCAATACTTCATCCTCATCTTGGAGTTGTATGAAAGATCTTATGCCTAGCAACATAAGTTGTGCCATAGAATTAACTTCATAGGCCTCTTCACCAACATGTAGCCATACAAGATTATCTTCATCATGAGATGGTTGAGCAGGAGGATAAAGAACAAACTTTTTCATGCTCTTCCCATCTAAAATGGTCATGTCACCTGATCGAAATCTAATGTATGCATCTGTAGTTGCTAACCAAGGCCTTCCAAGAATAATGGAATACCCTCCAAATGTAGCTCCAATAGAGAAAGAATCATAAAGTCTGATGGGTACTCCCAAGAGTCTAAAACTACCACAAAATCCTCCACTACACCATCGGGCTTAATAGTAGAGCTATCAACAAGTTGCAGGATAGTAGGAGTTGCTCTCATGTTTGCAATGTTTAGTTATTGCAGGACGTCTTTGATCATTACATTTATTGCTGCCCCTAAATCAATCAGATCATTCTTAATTTGTATCCCATTTATAACAACTACTACCACATGACAACTTGGGTCACTATACTTGGGGATGGTCACTTTTCTCAGCATGATGTCAGCTAGCTGTCCCACCACATGAACTATAGTTGGGTCCTTCTTTTTTCTACATGGCTTCTTGAGGCATGCTTCCTTGATTTCCTTGCCATAGATTGGAACATCCTTTATGGCATGAAATAGAGGTATTTGGACACATATATGATTCAGCTGATCCAAGATGTCAAAAGTTGAATCCTCATTTTCTTCCTTCTTCTTAGCAACTTCCAATCTCTGAGGAAATGGTCATTCTTTTTCAGTCTTCTTGACTTGGACTAGTTCAATATTTTTAGGTACACTTGGCTGAATGGGATCATTTAGAGGTTCCTCTTCCTCTTCCATAGGAAGCTCAGTGATAATGGGCTTGGAAGGGGTTGGTAGAGTAGTTCTAAAATGCAAGTGGATGTCACTTACACTCATAGCATATGTAGGGAATTTGTTTAAATCATTAGAGTATGCAGGTTGCTACTGTGGTTTGTTATTTGGATTGGGTGTGGGTTGAGCTGGTAGCTGAGTAGGTTTAGGTGCATTTGATCTTGGATTAGCAAGTGGAGGAATTATAGCAGGCTATTGGGGCTAAGAAGTTGGCTGCATGTAACTGGTTGTTTGGGCAGGCCATTGTTGTCTTCCCCTCCATTGATTTGTTTGTTGTCAATTTCCTGGAGGTGGTTGCCAATGCCCTAGAAAATTTATACCAATTCCCTTGAGGTTCCTACCACTAGGGTGGATAGTTTTGATAATTGGGCCAAGCATTTGAAGGGTTACTCCAAGGCTGTGGTGGATATCCTCCATAGCTAGATGGATATGGAGGTTGCATTGGTTACTAGATGAATAGGAATTAAAATATGACCCAACATAAGATAGTGGATCTGGTGGCATACCTTGGTTTGGAGCCCAAGGCTTCCTTTGTGTGACATAGTAGACTTGGTCTTCTTAAATCTGGATTGGTTTGAACTCAAGTGCAATCTGCTTACTTTCAAGGTTATCTACCATCTTGCATCTGTAGTCCCTCTTCTTTTTTCTATAGTGTGGGAAATACTTTGTCAGCATTTCCTCTGCCTCCTCTTGCTTCTTCTTGGCCTGAAGCGTATCTAGTTGAGTAGCTAGATTATTTATAATGTCTTGCTTGAAGTCTGCCAGCAAATGAGTAATCTCCATTCTTGAAACTTCATAGGTAGTTGAATTACCCATGGCAGATTGGTAAGCTCTCCCTTTCTTTGAAGCTGCCCTAGAGTAGTTCTCGCATATTATTTTGATATCCTCCCAACGAACTTGGGAGATATCTCCTCCTCCCATGAGGTCCAAGGCATCAGTGCAACTATCATTGATTCCTCTTAGGAAAAGTAACTTTTGTGAGTCTTCATTAAGTGTATGGTGTGCATATTTTTGTAGAAAAAATAGAAAATTTGCAATATAATCTTCTGGGATCTCATCTTCCTTTTGTTGCATCCTGAAAATGTCACCTCCTCTCATGTTGTTGCCTCTGCAATATTCCTTGTATTTCTCAAGGAATTTTGTCTTCATTTCTTCCCAAGTTTCCACAGTATCTCTACCTAGGCTCATGAACCATCTTAATGCAGCCTCTTTCAGAATGGTAGGGAATAGCTTAAGCCTATGGGCATCAGTAGTGTAGACACATAAAAATGACCTAGTCCTGCAAGCTCTATTTGACCACTTTCGTCCTTGCATAGTTGTGACATTTAATTATGTCCTTGGTCCACATTCGACTATTAATTAAATAATTCATAATTATTTAATTAATTCATGTCCTTTTATTCTTCATGATTATTAAACAAATAAATTTTATTTATTTATTCAATACATTTTTAATTGTATAAATCTTCCCGCAATTAAATTAATTTATTAATTTATTTAATTACCTTTGTTCATTTATGTCTTCCTCATTATTAAATAAATGAATTTTATTTATTTATTTAATATTTCACTAATTTTCATAATTAAATGAATTTATTAATTTATTTAATTATCGGTCATAATCCTCTAAATTAAATAATTATCTTCAATTATTTAATTACCTAATTTAACATTTCTCTCATTTTAAATGAATGAAATTATTTAAAATGATTTCATTTTCTTAACTGCCAGTTCATCTTGGTAAATAATCTGAAAATTGATTATTTATTGTCACACAAAATCCATATTTTGAATTTATTTAATTCAAAATGGTAATCTTCTTCCAAAAATCAAGTAATTGAGCAAATTCTTGATTTTTCAAATCTGTTTTTCAGTTCAACCTTTATCTTATTGATTTTTCGAATCTTACAAATCAAGCAGTCTTTATCTTCTTGATTTTCAAAAATCTTTATCTTTTTAGCTAATTATCACATTTATTCTCAACCGCCGATTTGATTTTCTCAAATGACATCTTGACCACTCAGTTAATAATTTTTCCCTAACCCTAATTAGCGATTGTCACATGAAATCTCGTCCACTGATTTTAGGCTTTTTCAACTTTCAATCTCGTTCATCCGTCCAAAATTGCATTTTCTATAAAATGCCAATTGTGCTCATATTTTGGGACCAATTCATTAATATAGACATTCATGCTTAGAATTTAATTTGCATTTAGCTTATTTAATCGGATTACTTGTCATAGGCGTTATAGTCATTTGTCATAGTCATAGGCATAGTCTTTATTTGGTCATTTTCAAATCCTTCAAAACTTGCTTAGGGCTTGGTCACAATCATTTGCTCATACACACAAATCTGACGGCAACAATCACAATTGTTGCAAGCTAGAAGGTGCTATGGAGGTGAATCATGGAAGCAACAAATATCTAGTATAATCGTTTATGTTTTAAGCTTTCTTTGTATTCCATAGTTTCTTTGGGTTTTGTTTATTAATCTAATCATCTAACCTTACTTGAAAATAACCCATTGATACATTAGTGAACCCAACTTGTTATTTTTTTGTTTCCATACAGTTTTCAGTTTTCTATTTTTTTGCAGGTACAGGTATGGAATGATGAATTTTCCTTTTTCAAAGCCGCATCTGCTACGTCGTAGCACATTCAATAGCTGAAATGCCACAATAGCTCTGTTGCGCTGCAATCGCAGTCAAGAAATCCGCATTTGATGGACTGAGCCGCTTTTGACAAGTCAATCGATGCATCTACCTGTTAAACCAGAATGCGGGCATGAGATGCATTTGCTGCACAAAGAGACACATTTGTCTGGTAACATTTTCTTTTTCTTTTTGCAGTCATATTTTTTAATTTTTCTTTTAGCATTCTAATTTTCTTGTTTGTATTTTGGTTTTTTTTCTGCATTCTTCCTAGCATAGGGGTTTTTCATGTTACTAATCTTTGTTTGCAGTGTGTGGCGAATAAATTTCATGGGCCCAAGACTAGTTGATAAAACTCCTAACTTGTGCTTTTGCAGGTTCGAGTGTCCAAGATTCATTTCAAAACATTATGCTTGTTCTTTTTAGAATAGAAAAAATTTCTTTTGGTGCATTTAAAATGAACATGCTTTCAATTTTGTCTGATTGTGTTTGAAAATGGTAGGTGAATATGCTCTTACCCTATGCAAACTATGTGATCAAAAATCTAGACCCACTTTATCCCTGTGTAACCCTAATGCAATAATTGTATTATCCTCTCCCCTTACGCAATCACACGATCTTGGGTGCAAGAGAAATGGTTATTGCCTTTATAAATTGGGCCTGCAAGGTGATTTCATCACCTCTAGGTGACTCAAACTGACAACGGAGCTAAAGCCAAACTACCCCTAACTGGTATATAAATGTGAATCTTAAGAGAAAACCTAAGATTACAAGTGCGAATGTGTCATACGGACCAAGTACTACTCCCCAAAACCCTATTGAGCTTAACCTTTTTAGGCTAGAGTGCCTCCTAAATGGAGCTTAATCTTGTGCCCCATGTATGGCCACTCGAACGGGGGTCCCAAATTAAACACCATTGTTTAGTAGCCAAAAACCTTATATTTGCTAGCGCAACACCAGTCGGTGTGAAGGAATCCACATCTTCACAGTTTGTAGTAGAGGTGATCAATCTGCCATGGGTGTTTCATGGGGGTTGGAAGCTTGGTTGACCTGAGAAGAGAGTGCACTGTAAGGGGGAGCCCGTGCAACCAAGCTTCTGAATTCACACACTATTGATATGCGGCTGGGGAAACCCATGTGGAATCTAGTGAATATTGTCCTGGCCTAACCATAGGATTGTGCTTTTCTTATTTTTGTTTGGTTACTTTGAATATATCATGCTTTCCAAGTGTTTTCTGGATACTAAAATGAAACAAACAACATTCAAGCATTTGGAAACAAGTAGTCAAACTTCAAACAATTTAGATTTTTGGCCAAAACATTAGACAAATTGTTAGACTTTTTGCATTCTGCAATGTATTTTCTATCTCAAATGCTACATCTAACCTGTTGCACCACATTTTCCCTCTTAAACATCGCATTTGACCTGTTGCACCATATTTTCCATCTTAAACGTTGCATATGACCTGTTGTACCGCATTTTCCATCTTAAACATCGCATCTGACTTGTTGCATCACATTTGCCATCTTAAACATCACATATGACTTGTTGCACCACATTTTGTATCTCAAGTGTTGCCAAATAGAACACACATCTATCTGTATGTAAACCTACAATACACTCGACCTTTTGCAATGCATTTTCCAACTCTTGTGATGCATCTGTTCATAATAAAATCCTTGTCAAAACCTAAGCCCATACAGTCAAACTATTGTAACACATTTGCATTCCTAAAATACAATTGATAGTTTAAACGATACATCTAACAAATTTTAACGCAATTGACACCTAAAACGATGCACTTTCCTATGACCTCAGAAAACATTATCATTGTCAAAAACCCGAGGCTAAACAATTGCGAACATATTCTAGACATCTTTTTTTGTAGTCTTTGTCAAGAATCATAACAAGAATTGCTCAAATTCCTCCATCCTTGTATGTTAGGTTGCATTTTTAGTTTTCTAGAGGTCTATCATTGCATTTCCTTAATTGCATCCTTGGGATTTACCATCATTTTAGGTCCTCATTTTGCGGATTTTCGGATAGGAATCCTTGCCATTCTTTGTCAAAAAATTTCCTTCAAAATTAAATTGTCATTGGACTTAAACAAAATCACCTCTTTTAGTCTTGGTCCTTTTGTGAGCCACTTCCAACTCAAAATTCTAGTGCGGAAACCTCACTTTTTCATCTTGGCATCTTGTCATTTAGTCCTTCAAACAAGTCCCTTGACAATCCAAAATTGAGACATTGACCAAACTTTGAATGGTTGAGTATACCTTTCCATAATTCTACTAAAATTGATTGCACCTTAGAGTTCCCTTAGACCTAGTATTTTGCACTTTAGTCATCCATCATTCATTTTGGTCCTCATTATCACTTTGCATTTAAACATCCTTTTTAAACAACATCATGACATCCACCACCTTGTCTTTCCTTCAACAAACTATTGATAGGCTTGCTAGTCAAGTTGAATCCCAGTTACACCGTAGAGGTCAATACCAACAAGCCTTAGACTTTAAGAGATAGTTCCTCCAAACCGAAAATCAATGCCCTTTGTACCAACAACCCATCAGTCCAAGTCCTCCATCCATCAACCGTCACTATCAAGAATCACTTAACGAAAATCCTACCATTAATCTCCAGCACATGTCTAGTTATTACCCTTATCCTAAAATTGACAAGGGAAACCAACTGTCCACTAGTCCATTCCAAGTCCCCACATCATGTGCTAGTCCTTCACCTATCAATCTCATACACGTTTGCATGCCTTATCAACCATCTACCAACTTATGTCAAGTCCCCACATCATACCATATTGATCCGGTCCAAATCTCCACGTCCCATTTTAGTCAACCTTACACCACTCTAGTCCAAGTCTCCATGTCATATCCTATGTCGTCACCAACAAATCTAGTCCAAGTCCCCATGTCATATCCTTTTCCTTCACATACTAGTCCAGTCCAAGTGTCCATGTCATATCCTATGCCGTCACCACCTAGTCCAGTCCAAGTCTCCATGTCATATCCTAGTCCTTCACATACTAGTCAAGTCCAAGTCCCCACATCCTATCCCAGTCCTTCATTCATTAATCTTTTTTAATTCACCCCCTCACAAGCCACATCTAGTCATGAAAATTTTTTCATTACTCAAAGGCACATCCCATTGTCTAAACTTGAGGATACATGTCAAAACGAAATCCCAAAGCATGACCTTATAATGTCACCCTCATGTCAAGAACAAGGTAGTTCATCCCATAACCATCTCTTTCAGTCCATTCAACAAGTCCTTCAAGACAATCATGACATCCAAAATACTCCTACCCTTGACAAAGATTTCAATCCCAATTATATCATCCACAACAACCCCATCTTTGACCAAGACCCTACTATTGACCAAGAAGTCCAAATCCATGACAACCCCATCTTTGACCAAGACCCTACCATTAACCAAGAAATCCAAAATGATCCACTCCTTGACCTTTATGCCATTTATGATCAAACACTTGATGACCCTATTCAAGCCTCGACTATCGACACTTTCCAAGATGAGATAGTTGCCTCCATTGGACCCATAGATGATCTTCCTCCAGAAAAAGAGTCTTCCACTATGGACATATTTGCAAATGATCAAGCTATAGCTAAATTCATGGGATTATATGAGAATGACCATCAAGATAGTTTTGACATTGACTTGGAATCACCAATAGAATCAACTAAACCTAACATGTCACAAGATCAAACCAAAGATATCAGTTAGAAATATGTCCAACATGACAATGAAGCTAAGACACTTTATCAACTAGGGTCATCTATCTTTGTTAGAGCAGGCTTCCTTGCAAACAAAAATATCTCAAGTAACAGTGTCCACATATACAATGATGGGTTAGCATCTTCCTTTCAAAAAAATAAATACCCCATTGCAAATAGAATTTTTCAAAGCATGCATTATCAAGGAAAAGGACTAGGCATACATGATCAAGGAATTTAAGGACCAATACAGCTTTAGGAAAATTATAGACATCAATGTCTTGGCTATTCCTTAGACAAAAAATATAATGAGGTTAGTGGTACCTCCTCGATATTGGGGAAAACTTTATAAGACACAAATGTCAAAATGGAGTCCATGAGTGATCCTTGTCATAAAACTATTGCCAACACCTCTTCCATCCACACCATAAACCATCATTCCATCATAAATAAACCTTGCCTTTGGAATCAACAAAGACAAAAAACATACAAATCAAAAAATCAAAATAAAATGTCAATGGCCATTGAATCAAACAAAAAGTCAAGTGGAAAAATGAAGTTAAAATGGATCTCAAAGAAAAATGGATCAATTAAAGACAATATTCCAAATACAAAAGTCAATCAATATGTGAGCCACAAGACAAGAGGACTCCCACATATCATAAATGTCCACCTCCTTCAAAATGGCCATCAAACAAAGCATCTAAAAGTGTTGGTTCCACCCACCATCCCTCCAAAATCCGTCATCCAACATCCCAAGTTTGGAAAATAAAAAGTGATTCATCCAAATGTCCAAACAATCCTTTCATGTCTACCATCAAAAGTCATAACCCTACATCTCACCTAAAGTCCAAAAATCCCATGTCACAAATCCATCACATCATGGCAACAACTCTTTATCACAAGGACCCTCATGGAACTCTATCGCAATATGTGTATTCTAATAAGGCCAACTCTAGTGTTGATAAGGATCACAATGACATCAATCAGTTGTATGCAAGTGCTATGATCCTGACACGACAATTGCCTTAGAAAGGTCATTATTGGCATATCATGACCCTAGTCTCTACATCAACACCATCAGTGGATTCAGAATAGTCAATGGTCATCTAAAGCATCAAGGTTATCCAAAAAAAAAAAAAATTGAAAAATGATAAAAAATTGTCACCTTGATGAAAACCTTGCAAACAAGCGTCTTGGTGACACCAAAAAAAAATATCAAAAAGGTTAAGAAAATAGTAAAGAGAAAAATTTCATCCAATGGTGAAAACCTAGAAAACAAACACCCTGGATAAGTACCATGATAAAAACCTAGCAAACATGCATCATGTGTAAAATAAATTGTCTATGTGGACTTTTACACTTGGGGAAAAGTCATCTCATTTCCCATACCTTCCTCATGAAATTTACATCTTTCCATCTCAACCCTATCATTTCCATTCACTTTCCCACCTACCTTGGTCTTGACATAACAACATGCAAACATAAATCATGCTTTGGGAAAACCATTGACATGCCTATCCTTTAGTCCTACATTATTCGTGAAACATCATGTCATTGACCGTCATAGTCTTATTGTCCTTATACGACATAGTCCTTGAATATCATATGACAATTCCCTTAGTCTCATGTCCCCCGTCCTTACCAAGCCCACCTTTTGTCCTTTCATGTATGTCACCTATCTTGGCTTTCCCTTATCAAACGATCTAAGGATAATCTTCATCCCATCTCGTCCTAACCAAGTCATTTCAAATGCAATGAGTCTAATCCATACAAGCACATTATCCAAAACATTACTTCAATTTGTTCCTGGCCCAGCTGCAAACCTTGATACTTTCATCACATTATCATTGTCCTCACGTTGTTTTGGTATGCATCCTTCCCACGTCAAACAACGTTGTCATCACCTGTCAATTGGTATTCAGCTTGACTAGGGGCACAATCATGTTTTTCCTTGGATTCTCATGTGTAGGAATCAGTCACATGCATTTTTCATGATCCTCTTAAACCATTCAAAAAAGAAAAAAACATCATAAAATGTCCTCAAAAAAGACAAAAACATCATAAAAAGTCCTAAAAAAAGACAAAAACATCATAAAAAGTCCTAAAAAAGACAAAAACATCACAAAAAGTCTTCAAAAAAGACAAAAACATCATAAAGTCCTAAAAAAAAGACCAAAAACATTGTAAAATGTCTTGAAAAAAGACTTAAAAATCAAAAAGTGTCCTGAAGAAACCCCAACAAACATCAAATTATCTCAAGAACGCAAAACAAAGTCATTTCTTGTTAAAAGTCTGTCATGTCAATCAATCAGTCTTCGTCATTTGTCTGAACTACCTTGTCTCTGTGCATTCGCTATGTAGGCAAGACTCAATTTCGAGTCCCTGAGACATTAGGTTAGTCCTTTTACTTTGTCAAAATAAAATCATGATTCAATCTTTGGTCAATATGACAAAGTCATTGGTCATGTCAAACTACGAGGTCTCTGAGTGTATGATGTAGGTAAGGCCATCTATTGATGAGCCTCCAAGGCCACACTAGGTCAATCCATTAGGTTTCATGACATTACACTAGCACACACGTCAAAAAAGTCTTCAAGTCAAACAAGTCATCTCAAAATTAGCTAATTACTGCAACCAAATTTTGGCAACCATTTATCCAACGTGACAATTACACTAGTATGACAACATCGACATGTAGTTGACACAAGTCAAATTTGGTCAAAACAAGTTACATTATCATAACTAGTCAAACGGTCAACTCTTGGTTATCTTTCAGATGTGTTCTTCTGAAGAATAGCCTCTGTCATTTATGCCTTTAAGATGTGTCCTTCCTAGGCATCGTCACTGTCATCAGACATTTTGAGGGATCTTTTTGACATTTAAGGATCACTCCTCTAGACATCGGTATCTTTCAAAAGTGTCCTTCTGAGGAATAGCCTCTCTCATTTATGCCTTAGGATGTGTCCTTCCTAGGAATCGCCATTGTCATCCGACATTTTTGAGTGATCCTCTTGACATTTAAGGATCATTCCTCTCGAAATCAGTATCTTTTAGATGTGTCCTTCTGAAGAACAAACTCTGTCATTCATGCCTTATGATGTGTCCTTCCTAGGCATCATCACTTTGAGGGATCCCTTTTGACATTTAGGGATCAATCCTCTCGACATCAAGATTATTCAGGATGTGTCCTTCCTGAATTTGGAAATATTCGGCATTCGTCATCTTGGCATCATCAAAACCTTGACACCCTAGCATCTCAACATCATCAAACCTGACATCTAGACACACTTGGAAAACACCTAGCACTTGTATATTGATTTTTCATCATGTTACTAGTTTTTTAGCGAGATCCCGACAACAGGATTTAGAGAAGCAGTGACATATTATGATGTTTGTATTGTCTTTTGACACTCATGTTACTAGTTTCTCAGCAATGTCCTGACAATGAGATTTAGAAAAACAACGATGTATCATGATCATGGTTTTATTTTGTCATTTTGGAAATCATGTTGCTAGTTTCTCAAGGATGTCTTGGATACAGGATTTAGAGAAGCAACAACGTTTCATGACTTGTCCTTGTCTTTTTTTGCTTGTCGTTGGTTATGACAAAAAGACTAGGGAAATTGCACCCTTAGTATGAGTCATGATCATCCTTTTCTGTGATTATTTGTCTAATGTGATGGTATGACCTTGCACACCTTGATCTATGTCATATCATGGTGTTTGTTGGCCATTACAATAATCCGCCCAATGATGATTAAGAGCAATTAATATTAAAGTCCTATGGTAATATGTTGAAGGATTTGGTGTAGGAATTAATATGCATCTCCTTATGTCTTGTCATATTCCCTCGCTCATTTCATATAGGCATTGCATCCATATCATCATTCATATCTTTTGCACTAACATTTCTTTGTCTCTTCATATTCTAGACTTCTCATCAATTTCAAGAGCACACCCATGTTTTTGGAACCCATCTGTCCTCTCGAGGGGGCATACTGCTACCCTCCTTGTTGTTCTTCCTCATCTTATTTTGCACTGGGGCATATTTTTGACTTATTTTCTTTGTCACAATGCGACATGCTACATTATGACAAAGAGGGGAAAAACGTACACATAAAAATGACCTAGGCCTACAAGCTCTATTTTACCACTTTATTCCTGGCATAATTGTGACATTTAATTATGTCCTTGGTCCATATTCGACTATTAATTAAATAATTCATAATTATTTAATTAATTCATGTCGTTTTATTCTTCATGATTATAAAACAAATAAATTTTATTTATTTATTCAATACATCTTTAATTGTCTAAATCTTCCCGCAATTAAATAAATTTATTAATTTATTTAATTACCTTTGTTCATTTATGTCTTCCTCATTATTAAATAAATTAATTTTATTTATTTATTTATTGTCACTAATTTTCATAATTAAATGAATTTATTAATTTATTTAATTATCGGTCATAATCCTCTAAATTAAATAATTATCTTCAGTTATTTAATTACCTAATTTAACATTTCACTGATTTTAAATAGATGAAATTATTTAAAATGTTTTCATTTTATTAACTGCCACTTCATCTTGGTAAATAATCTGAAAATCGATTATTTATTGTCACACAAAATCCATATTTTGAATTTATTTAATTCAAAATGGTAATCTTCTTCCAAAAATCAAGTAATTGAGCAAATTCTTGATTTTCAAATATTTTTTTAGTTCCACCTTTATCTTATTGATTTTTTGAATCTTACAAATCAAGCAGTCTTTATCTTCTTGATTTTTGAAAATCTTTATCTTTTTAGCTAATTATCACATTTATTCTTGACCGTCAATTCAATTTTCTCAAATGACATTTTGACCACTCAATTAATAATTTTTTCCTAACCCTAATTAGGGATTGTCACATGAAATATCATCCACTGATTTTAGGCTTTGTCAACTTTCAATCTCATTCGTCCATCCAAAATTGCATTTTCTATAAAATGCCAGTTGTGCTCATATTTTGGGACCACTTCATTAAAATAGACATTCATGCTTAGAATTTAATTTGCATTTAGCTTATTTAATCAGATTACCTGTCATAGGAATTATAGTCATTTGTCATAGTCATATGCATAGTCTTTATTTGGTAATTTTCAAATCCTTCAAAACTTGCATAGGGCTTGGTCACAATCATTTGCTCATACACACAAATCTAAGGGCAACAATCACAATTTTTGCAAGCTAGAAGGTGTTATGGAGGTGAATCATGGAAGCAACGAATATCTGGTATAATCGTTTATGTTCTAAGCTTTCTTTATATTCCATAGTTTCTTTGGGTTTTGTTTATTAATCTAATCATCTAACCTTACCTGAAAAATAACCCATTGATAAAAGTAGTATAATCATAACTCCTATAGAGTATGTAAAACTCAAATAACAAGGTATCAAGATCTTCTGTGACAAGTCCATAAAACTTGGGGAGTGTTGAAGTAGGGATGTTCTTGATGTTGTCAACTTCATTCTAATGAGAAATGGGGAAAGGAAAAGATGGTTGGTTAGGTCTGTTCCTATTTGCATCACCCATGCCTACTTGATGTAGTTCCAAAGTAAAGGGGTTTTGAAGCTGATTTTGGTTTTCAGAGGAGACTTCAAAGCTAGTCAGATTAGGAAATGTATCAGCGAAGGCGTGTGGATCTTCTTCTTATTCTTATCTTGGTAGGTTATGATTTCAACTAGCTGGAATGGATTAGGATTGTTAGGAAGGAATCTCCCATAAGCATCCCTTCTCCTTCCTCTGTGCATGCGGTATCACTCACTATCAGCCAGTTCACACAAAGAATTGGTAAATAATAAAGGGGATCATTACTTCCAAAAGGAGGAGTATACTAAGAACAACTTCTAGAAACACTATAACAAGAAAAACTACCAATGACTCCAAAAGACTTCCTAGTTTGACACCATCCTCGACAACGGCACCAAAAATGTTGGCCTCCTACAATGATTTAATAACTAAGCCTTCACAACTATGATTTAGAGATTGGACATCTAACCTGAATAGATTTTTCAATCATCATGAAGGTGCATTTAACTTGTCAACCTAGGGACATGAACTTGAAATGGGTTAGCACATTATGTGCACTAGGAATCCAAAATAGCCATTTTCCTTCTATAGCTAAGGAACACACAATGTTGAAAGTAAATTGCTTAGAAGGGAATACCATAAATTCCAATCATCAATCAAAAATTACATCAAACTAAAATTCATAATAGGAATGACAATCTGAGCAACAAAAAAGGCACTAATTTGTCTGCTTTGGCTATAGGAACAATCACATAATGGAATTCTAGTGGTTGCAGGAACAGTCGATGCCATATTTCTAACTAATTACTAAACAACAAGTAATACTAAACTAAGAGGATGGATTACTCACCAAGTGGGCCCCCTTGGATAAGTATCCTCTAAAGCTTTTAAGGATTCAATGCTCAGACTCAAAACTTTATTTTGTTCACTGTAAATCATGAGTACAAAAGAGTAATGTATCTGTATTACTAAAAACTTGAGAGTGAAAATACAATATCAAATCATGCAACCTACAAAGAAGGAGAATTAGATCCTTATTTATACTATCAAACAAACAAGGTGATCAACTCCACGACTGGGAGGATGCTAGTTAGCGAAAATAGAGAAAGTGGAGTGGTGACAGTTATGCGTGCATGGAATCTGGTTAGACATGCAGGTCCAAACACAAATTTAGCACAACAGTAATGCCCATGCCAGCTCAATCATTAAAGTCCACTACAGGGTGGTTACATTCGGTTGCATGAGGAATCTTCTGCCGTCAACCTCCTTTGACCTTGAGTGATTCCTTTGCTAGACGTTATGGTGCATGCCCAACTAGCAGTGCCTTCCTCAACTTAGCATCCTCTCAACTTAGCATCCTCAAATTAAATTTGCATGGCAATGTCAGTACGCACAATAACTGCATATCTATAACCACCTTAAGGAACATTCATTAACCACATGCAAAATCAATATAGATAATCCACATAATATCCCAATGTCATTAAAACTTACAAAGATAGGATTAAGCCCATTTTTTATGGTTTGAGGGAAACATTATGAAAATATCAACATTTACTATCAAAGTTCACGACAACTGCCATTAAATAAACTATAGATTCTACCCAAAATTGGACCAAAAACTAGGCTCATCATATGGCATTAAATGCAACAATGAAAATTTTATCTTCAAGCTCCCTTCAACCCTCTTCAAACCTAAAACTTACACATTCAAAGAGAGGGAAAATGTTGGGCCATTTAGGGGCTTGCCTCTTTCAAACCCTGTCTAAGTGTTTCCACTTCCACAATGGCAATGCCAATGATAAAATGATAATAGATAGAAAGGAATGATAAAATCACAAAGTACTACAACTCACCACCCTTCAATGGATTCTTTGAAGGACTAAAGTCATGCACATCACTTCAAGGTCTTGGATCTTTCTTACTTGATTTTATTTAATGCTTTGGAGGCCTACAAAAGTATTAGCCTTTACAAAACAATGGTAACATAAACACACATAAAATTACATAAGATTTGACATGATGTTAGTATCTTGAATTCTTGCAATAAAGCTCTGAAACGATGCTCTTGACTTTGTCTTGAATGATCTTGACAATAGATTTTTCTCTATGAATTCTTGTTAAATTTTAAATGATGCAATAACTAGGTATTTATAAGAATTTCTCTAATTTCCCGAGAATTAAATCTCAATAGCTGACATTTGAAATTTTAATTTTGAATGTTAAAATGGCCACTTTCACATGTCCAAAATTGGTCCTTGGAAGAGTAGGGGGCCCATATGCCCTAGGGTGAATAGATATCGACCCTATTCTCTAGGACATTAAGTGTCAGGGGTAGAATATCAATTGGATGCATTTTTTCAATGTTTGTAATTTCTTAGAAAGTGGTACAAATGGGTTATAAAATGCATAATTTAGGAAATTAGCGACCCAATTAGAATTAATAATTTATGTGGAGAAAAACAGTGTGAAATTTTCAAGGGTGACAATTTACAGTGCTACATTTAGCCCCCACTTTAGTGAGAGTGTGAATTTATACTCAAAATCACCTTAAAGCAGAAAATAAATGTCAAGAGGGGTCTGATTGTCTAAATGTCAAAGAGATAGGATGGCTAAGGATCTAGGGAGGTGATCAAACCCCTAAGATCCAAGATCCCATGGAAAACCAAAATAAGTAGAAAAGAAACATGCACATGTGATATACAACAACATAACATACACAAACATATAATGTCGACATAAAATTTAAGAGGAGGGTATGTACTAACAAGTTATGTTATGCTAGGATCCACATTAAAGGAATTCATGACTCACACCATAGAAAATTTTGATATTTTCTAGGTGAATCATAAACAGGAAGGAAACACAAGCTAGTGGAGTCTGATATTCATTAGGCAAGCCCCCGAGACAAGGTAGCAAAATGAGAAACACAATAGGTCTAGTGAGGAACACTTTTCACTAGGTGTGTACCCATGAAAACTATAACAAGAGTAATGCTCCCTAATAACTTTGTTAAGGTGCTACAAAATGATCAAAATGTTGAACACCCAGAATACCGAGAGGGGGGGTGAATCTGTATTCCTTTAAACCAATTAATATACGCCATCTAATTATCAAAAAAAATATAATTGCAAAGATGAAAGAAAGCATGGAGACATCCAAAAAATCACATAAAACATGAACACCAATATTTTTATGTGGAAAACCCAAAAATGTAAAAACCATTGTGAGGGTTATCTCATAATATATTATATGTACATATAAGATTTTACAGAAAGGGTCACTGCTAGAATAGGACACGTTGTCTAGAAAAAGGCTCATAGCCCATAGAGAAAGAATAGAGAAGGGTTGGAAATGCTTCCTATTTGAACTGATATAATAGCATCTATCATATGCTAGATTACAGTTCCAATGAAGCACAAAATGATCTCAACACTAATCTAAATCAATATTCTTCCATGTTCACAATCTACTCAATTTTGCATCACACATGTAGGTGAACCATCATGCATGTCATATATCTATTCAATACTTGAATACAATCTACTCTACTATCTCCACATCATATACCCACATTCTCTTTTCTCAAAAACTTGAGATCCATCTCATATATATATATATATATATCCATATCAATTATAAATTCAATTAGGTTGGCCTAATTAGAAGTGACACACAAAATTAAGTATGTCATCCTCAAACCATTTTTTCCACACTTTGCACCTTAATCTAGAATTCAATTTACATCAAGATAGGTCAAAATGGACCTAAAATAAATCCCACATAAGATAAAGTTACTTGCTTTTCCTCCACAAAACATCAAATGTGTTAGGTTGGCCCAAAAATAGACCTAAACACAAAATCTTCAAGTGTACATGAAATTCACCAAACATGCAACCTCAAAGCTCTATCTTCCTACGAAATCTCATTCAAATGACATCTATTAACTTATCTTCATCATCAAAAACAAAATAATTAATCGCAAAGAAATTTCGAATCTCCCACACTGATACACTATATAAAAGAAACTACGATAAACAAGGTTGGGAAATATCATTCATATCTTTCAGGAAAATTCATAGAATTCCATAAAATCTTGAATGTAGTTGCATATGAAGAATTAAAAACTATATTTATAATCATAGAAGGTTAAACCAACTTGCAATGAAGTGCAGACCCAAAAATTGACACATTGAGCCACAAAAATATCAAAGGAAATACTTAGCTAATTTCCTGATAAGCCATACTTTTTGTACCAACTTGCACTCTACATATGTCACCAAAAATACTTCCAAACTATGCTAGGATGATCATAACAATGTTGACATCAATGACACCATTGGATCATGTAATATATATACACTTCATGCTCATGTTTCCAAACTGCATCATCAATGACAGTCTTCCAACTTCCAACAATCTCCCCCTTTGTCATTTATGTAACATGCATATTAAAAACATTTTGTAAAGGTTGTCTCCCCCTTGCACATATCTCTCCCAAAATGTCTTTCTCAATATCTCTCCAAGTATTCCCAAGTATCTCTCTCCAAATGTTTTAACCAAAAAAAAAATTCAACTATCTCTCCCCCTTTGACATTAATGGAAAAGGGTGTGAAAAACTTAGTATACTCCCCCTTAGATATATGTGTTGACTCCCCCTCAAGGAATTAACCAAAAAGGAACTTTTATGCCTTTATTCATGCAAAATGGATTTTGAAAACTTAGAAAAATGAATAGAATTAAAAAAAATGTCAACCAGAGGATGTTGACCCTTTGAGCTTCTGCAAAATGTCTTGCCAAGTAGGTCTACCTTCTTCCCATATCCTTTTTTCTTTTGTAAGTTTCTTGTACTATAATTCAAGCTCCATTAGAGTTTTTTCTCCTTCTTCTAGAGTATTGGGGTTGAGATTTATCTTTGAGAGTTTATTAGTACTAGAAAGGGCACTTGAGCTAGGTATATATTTTATCTTTACTAAATCCCTTAGCTTCATATGTTGTATGATTATCTCTTCTCTCTCATTTTTCAATTCGAAGAAGTTTTCATGTGACTACATTATGCTAACCCAAGTATGATCATCTTTGTCTTTCACTGGATTTACAACTTATTTGTGTTCAATTGAACTCATGGCATTGTTTATTCTCTATGTGATATTTCACCATTTCAAGCAATATGAAAGTAAGTTTTGTGCTTCTTCCCTACAAGTTTGAGCATCCTTCAAACATTTTGTAATTTTGTGATGTGCACTTGCACACTTTATTGTGGTATCCACTAGTTTCTTTATTGCAGGCCTTGTCTCTGATTCAATTTCAGATTGTCCTTTTAGTCTAGAGACATATTCCTTGAAAGAATCAACCAAGAGTTTGAGATTTTCTATATCAAATAATGATGCATCAATACTTGTGCTAGGATTTATCTCTTGTTAAGCCTTTATAGCTTCATCCATATATTTTTCATTGGTATTTATGACTCTAGTCTCATGCTCATGTTGAGCACCATTCGTGTGAATTCTTTTTATTTCAACGTTGACATTAGTATCCTTTTTCCCTGTAACTTCTTGTTTGAATTTCCCTGTAATCAGAGGGCTATCTATGCTTTTTCTCTTCTTACCTATCCTCCTAGAGCTATCGAAGGCTTCTCCACTCATCTCAACTCTAGACTTATCCTCTAACCTTAATTTTCTGAGGTCTTTGTGGCTACTTAGAAGTAATTATGCATAGTTAACAACTTCTACTTCTAAAATTTCATAGTCCAGTTCTGAGATCCAAACAATCCTAGGTTCAATTGCTTCCATTAAGAAAAATTTAGTGGAGACAAGAAATATAATGTCTTTTAAGTATCTTTCCACCACAATCTTAGGAATTCTCATCCTTTCATTCATTCTCCTTTGAAATATTCGAAAGAATAATGCAAGGGAATCATCTTGAGCATCTAAATCTCTAAGGTTTTTCATATATTTTTTTCTATTTGATGTGCAATAGGTTCTACATTTGTCCAATTTACTTTCCCAACCATTGGAATCTCCTTCAAGAAGTAGAAAAGTAGATAGACTACCAATGTTCCATACCATAATATATGCTTCTTCTTCTTCATGATATCCTTTAGGTTTTTCAACAATTGTTGCCAAGTAATTCAAAAAAGGTCACAGTTGGCATCATTTTTAATCATATCTTGTGCCACATGAATGGTGATGGAAAAGACTAAATTGTCTCTATTCAAGTGATAAATCTTGTGACCTATGAGAATTGCAACATACTAGACTTCTAGGTTTCTAGTAGAGTCCAATGCGAGTTATTTTTTATCAAGGGTAGCACCCATCCTTACCATTACATCCTTGAATTTGAAAAAAAATTGGTCCAAAACTAGTCTAGAGGACCATAAACCAGATATTTCTCTAATTGCTTCCTTAGCTATCATGTACGAGACATCAATCCATATGGATGTTGGAATCAAGGAACACTGAGAGGGGGGGTGAATCAGTGTTCTACAAAATTTAACTTTATTAACTTGATGTTTGAACCACTTATAGCATTGAACCAAAAAAAATATGCAGGAATATAAGGCAATCAACCACAACACCATAACACAAGGATTTTTATGTGGAAACCCTATTAGGGGAAAAACCATAGTGGAGGTTAATCCAAAATATGAGTATACTCAAAATAAGTTTTTACAAATGGGGAATGCACATGCATTTAGGCACACTGCCTAGAGCTCACTACTCAAATACAAAGAGGCTTACTGCCTAAAAGAAGACTCATTGTCTTACAGTCACATATAGAAAACTAGAGTGGATGAACTATGAGATAGCATCTGCTAATGCCTGATTATAGTTCCGGTTAAGCACATTGATCACATTCTTCACATTTTGTCTGATTCTGCTCTTGAAACTCTGTTTGCTTTAATTCGAATCACCAATCTTTTTTCTACTCAAGTGAAACTGTGCACAATCGATCTATATTCCTTTTGACTCTCACATCATATCCATCATATATCAAAATGCTATGAACAATCGATTATATATATCCGCAACTAGAGATTACATCAACTACATGTTGACTTTAACAAAATATGAAACATGTACAAACTGTCATCCCAATCCATAGACAATTATCAATCCAAACCAAAAAATGTCAGCCAAAACATAGTAAGGACCCAAAACAACATGTCTCAAACATGAAACACCTTAAACAATTATGTCGCGAATATCTACAACACGCTACACTCATCTAGTTGGCTTTTCTACATTGTTAGACTAAAAATCAATAAAATGGATCTTCTAACTTGCACACCAATCAATGCAAGGCCCTATGATTCAAATATATGATAGTCCATACATAAAAATACCTTCCTTGAGATCCACAACACAAAATGATAACATGAAATTACATATGTGTCAATGTACACAACTTTCTCGGATGCCCTATTTTCGCTTTGACAGTTAGCACATATATTCAATCTAACTTCTAGTATAAGAAAATACTGAGGTACAAATAGGATTACTGACTAGGGTTTCAATCAATGACAACACCAGATGACTTGTGCAGTGTCTCTTTCCAACAATCTCCCCCTTTGGCATTGATGACAACACTTGGTGAAAAATGACTGTCAGAATCAGTACCAACATGAATACATTGCAATCCTCAAAACTTCAAAAAAATTTAATCAAAACTCCCCCTGAGATGAATATGACATTTGTCACTGTCCCACACTCCCCCTTTGACATCAATGGCAAAGACAGGAATCCGCATACCAAAAATCATACAAAATTTCTATGAACAAATTGTATATGTACAGACATGCTTTTCTAACTTACATGGACTTGAATATGTCTACAAAATTATTCTTCAACAAGCTTAACCTAGTGTCCCAACCCTTTTTGAGACTTTACAAAATAGTCATGTGACCATAGACTAGGTAGGATTGCATCTCTGTTGACTCAAGATTTGTCAGATCACTGACAACCATAGCATCATGTGCTTCCTTCAATGCACTAAGCATTGTCTCCATTTTAGGACCAATTAGTCCTCTGATCTCACATCCCTTTCAACAATTCTATCTTTTTCATGCTTCAAAATTTTAATTTTTTCAAGCAGGGATATGATTTGACCTTCTTGCTTACCAACAGAAATGCTTAGAGGATCAAAGTTTTGAGAAATATTTGCTAACTGTTTCTCATATTCCTTAATTTTCTTCTCAGTGACCTCAATGAAATTTGACAAAGATAAGCATGACTTGTAGATATTTCCACCCTCAGATAATGCACCTTGAATGTTCTTTTCATAGGTAGCTAATAAATATTTATCATTAGCAATCATACACTTCAATCTACTGAACCTGTTTGCATCAAATTCTTTCTGGACCTTATCCACAACTGACTTTTCAAGAGACTCAAAGTGAGTACTTACAGAGTTGATAATTTTCTTCAGCTAACCAGAGGGAGAATCGGATGAGTCCTTGACATGTGTGGGCATGATCTTCTCCAAGATATCGAATGCAAGACTTAGCAGCTTACTATCCTGAATGTGAGATTTCAATATCTCCTCCCTTGCCTTGACCTAAGAAAATTATGCTACCTTCAACTTCTGAATAGGAGATAGAGTGGCCAAGTTGATAGGACCTTCAACCAATTCAGGGTCAAACTCCTCTTTTTTTCTTCTAAAAATTTCTTTACTGCCTTGTAGTGTCTCTTGCTTCCATAGCAAACTCCTTTGCCTCAACCTTCTTTTCTTCAATCATAGATTCTTGCTTGGCTTTGAGAATCTCTATTTCTTCAACTAACATTTCTTTAGGAGCTTCAATTTCCATGGAAATTTCAGTATCTTGCATATCTAGAGGATTCTAAGTGTCCTCAATTGCGTCAATATTAGCCTAAACATCTTGAACTTCTAGACTAGATGGAACATCTTCATCATGATTTTCTTCAAAGACAATGTTATATATTTTCTTCAACAGAACTACCTTAAGAATTTTCTCAGTATCTTTTTCTACTTCCTCAGTATGCTCGATCATAAGATTATTCACCCTTGATTTTCTCTTAAAATCCTTTTTAGCATCATTGAGGATTTTCTTCATTTGTTCTTTTGATATTACCATACATAGATTAGAAAGTATGTGTTCTCTCATTCATTCATCTTTAGCTCTTGCATTTACTCTCCTCATTTCTAAGACTTCATATAACCCTTCAAGTAACTCTGACATTATTTCTATGAGTCATGTTGAAAATATTCAAATATTTTATTTTGGCTTCTTCAAGAGTTCTCTAACCAACACTATCAAAAGTGTCATACCATTTAGAAAGTGATTTGAGATTACCATCCTCAATTAAACCTTTTTCAACTTCCTTTACAAGCATACCTGATCTATCAGTTTTCACCTTTTTCTTGGCTTTTTCTTCACTAGAGGGATTTTCCTTAGAGAATTTTGATGACTTTGTGCCCTTATGCTTGATTTCTCTTACTTCTTCATCTGATTCAATTTCTTCATCATCTTAAACAACAACATAGACCCTTGTGCTTTTATCCTTCTTCCTCTTTCCTTATCTTCTGAATGTCTTGACTTGAGATTTTACTGGGCTTGATTTCTTTGTAGGATTGGATGAGGGTGCAGAGCTCCTTGTAGATCTAGATCTGGCAAAGGATGTTCCCAAACTATCTAACTCAGTTCAAGCAGGCTCTCCTTCAACTTTTTCTCTTTTCTTCCTAGCTTCCCTCATTGCTTCAACTGATATGTTGATGCTTTCTACAAAAGCTTCAACTTCCTTCCTCACCTTTTGGACTATCATAGGCTTCTTCAATTGTCCATGCACTTGCATATTTTTCTCTTCAAAGGTACCAAAATTTTCTTCTATCGGATCTCGAGGTTTACTCAACAAGTGTTGGGCATACAACTCCAAAATGTTTTCATCAACCTCATATCCCATAGGCATTATTCAAACTGTTTTAGGTTTTGTTGCTTCCATCAAGCACTAATCAATGTCAACCATGAAGAAAATAGTGTCCTTATATTTTTCCACAATAGATTTAGGAATCCTTTCCTTGGCTTTCATTTCACTCTGAAAGTTTTTGAAGTAACCCCAAATAGCAGTTTTCCTTGCTTTGCTATCACCAATTCTATATAAGATGTCTCTGATTTGAACAACTACTAGTCTGTCACCTTCCCATTGCACTTTACCAACTCTCAGAACTTCATTCATGAAGTAGAAGAATAGACATAACAATAGATTTCCATACTTGAAACAGTTCTTGTCCTTGATTTTACCAATATTTTCAATTAGTTGGCTCCAGAGTAACTCACATAAGTCATAGTCTATATTTTCCTTGATCATTTGATAAGTTGCATAGATTGCAGCACCAGATACAAAGTTATCCCAGCTAGAGTGATAGATTTTATATCCAATAACCATAGAAGAAAATCTTACATCCAATTCAATGATGTCATTAATTGTCATGGCTCTTTTTTTGAAAGTGGAATCGGTTGCCTCAGTGACTGTTTGGTTCTTCACATATTTCAATGTGGGAAACCCACCAGATGAATTCAAACCAGTAACAATACTTATAGCTTATTTTGTGATCTTGAAGGGTTGATTTAACCACATGATTTTGGCATGCACTCAACTTAGTATGTATTAGACCCATTCATTTTTTTTGAACATGGGAAACTTCACAATTTGTGTGAACTTCTTCTCCTCCAAAGTATTAAATTCAGGCCTTACACAGAGATCTTCTCCCACAATGTGATTTGTGTATAGATTTAACAACTAGGAGCTTCCTAGTTCCTCAACATTCACATGAATATATGTCCTAATATCTTCAATGTGCAAAACACCATATAGAACAAAAGAAAATACACCTAATGGTTCTGTCTCAATTGATTTGAATAGGTGACATTTGAATTTTGGGTGGGGTCTATCCTTAATATCAACAACTAATGGAGCGGCCATTTTTTAGAAATTTCAAGTTCATAAGTTTTACATATAAATACCTTTCGCCAAATTAGGGTTTGTTTTCCGAATCAACTTCAAACTTGTATCTCGCCAAAATTCACTTAAAAAGCTCTCCAAACTTCTTCTCAAAGTGCAATGTGATGAATGAGGAATAGAAGTAACCTTTTATCGTTCGCACACCTAAATTTTTTATCGCAATAAATTATTTTTCCCTAGGTCTTCCATACACCCTATTTTCATAGTCTGTGAAAGAAAATTCTTCTGTGGACCTTCAATTTTGCATAAATTTCCTCCACAAGTGTTCCCAAAACATATGAGATCATTAATGCAATCATTGCAATTTGCCACATTCCGGTACCAACTACCAGTAGGGGGTAAAATAATTTCTTGAGAGCTCCCCCTAGGCTAGAGGCCTTAAACTAATTCTCGGAGGAATTTCTAGCACCAGATTCTGGTGTGGATTCATTTCGTGCATCAAAAACACTCTTCTTCACCCATCTCTTCTTCATTTGATTCCTGATCTCATCTGCAGTAACTTTTCCTTTTCCCTTATCATCATTTTGTATATTTTTCCCTTTATTTATCGGACCCTTCCTACTTCTACAAAGTCTTGTAATGTGACCAGATTTGTTACAATTATAGCACATGATATTTATTTTTCTGAACTAGTTATTCCATTGCTTTTCTCTTGATCTACACTGGTTAGCAATATGGCCAAATCTATTGTAGGCATAACATCTAACATTTCTATTGAAAATTTTGTTTTTCATAGTTTTACATTCAATTTACTTATGACAATACTTATTGCAATTGAAACACTGACCGGAGAATGATGGACCACTTGGATTCATTCTATTTCTACATTGAGCAACCATATGACCAAATTTATTGCAAACAAAATAGTATCTATTGAACTTTTGAGCATTGGGTTGTCTTACCAGATACCTTCTTGCTTTGCTTATTTTGTTTCCTAGCCCAAATTTCCTTTGACCAGATCCGAAGATTTCTACTTTCTCATATCCAAGACCTTGCTTCTTACTTCCAATCTTCTGACTTTGAATCATTTCATTAAGCTTAATTGAGATAATCTTGAACTTCTCCTTGTATTCATTTGCAGTAGTAAGTTCATCCCTAAGAATAACAATATGTCTTTCAAGCCCTTCTTCATTGATTCTAGATTGTTGAAATTCAAGCTCCAGTTGATTGAATCCACCATTAATTTTGTTGCATTCATCAGATCTTTCTTTCAAGGACTAAGTAAGATTCTATTCATTATTTTTTCTCTCTTCAATCTCCTTGGTCATCCTCATCACAATATATTCCATCTCATGCTTTAGGACAACATTCTTTGGTCAGATTTTCACATTCTTCTATCTTTTCCTTCAAGGCTTGACTTAGGTGTCCATCTTCCATGCTTTTACTTTCTTTCTACTTGAGCTGATCACAAAGATCCTTTCTCTTTTCCCTGGACTTATTGATTTGATCTTTTAATGACTGAATGAATTTCTCAGCATTCATGAGGCTTTCTTGCAATTCCTGGACTTCAGATTTGGATTCATCAAGGTCATCTAGTGCCACCAAAATTTGTTGATGAAGACTATTGGAATCCATTGAATCACCTTCCCAGATCTTCCCCAAGCTATTAAACTTCTTCCGAGGAACTAGGCTTTGATACCAATTGTTGGAATCAAGGAACACTGAGAGGGGAGAGTGAATCAATGTTCTACAAAATTTAACTTTATTAACTTGATCTTTAAACCACTTATAGTATTGAACCAAAATAAAGATGCAAGAACACAAGGAAATCAACCACAATACCATAACACAAGGATTTTCATGTGGAAACCCTATTAGGGGAAAAACCACAGTGGAGGTTAATCCACAATATGAGTACACTTAAAATAATTGTTTACAAATGGGGAATACACATGCATTCAGGCACACTGCCTAGAGCTCATTCCTCAAATACAAAAAGGCTTACTGCCCAAAAGAAGACTCACTATCTTACAGTCACATATAGACAACTAGAGTGGATGTGTTGGACTCAAGCAACACTGAGAGGGGGGTGAATCAGTGTTATGCAATTTTTGAATTTATTAAACTCATCTCTCAGGTGTACATAACATTTAATCAAAAGAAAGATGCATGAACATGAAACAATAAGCCACAACACCATAACACAAGTATTTTTACATGGAAACCCTGTTAGGGGAAAAAACACGGTGGAGGTCAATCCACAATTTGAGTACTCAAAATATAAGTGTTTTAAAAAATGGGAATGCACTTGCATTTAGGCACAATGCCTAGAGCTAACTGCTCAAAATCAGGAAGGCTCACTACCTTACAAAAGATTTGAATTATATCAAAAGGTTGAATTGAGAAGATAGCATCTACAAATTCATGATTATAGTTCTAGTTAGGCTCATAGATCAGATTCTAGACCTTCTATCTAATTCTGCACTTCACTCTGCTCTGCCTTAATTCGCTTCACAAAATCCTCTTCTGTACAAGTGAAAATCACTCAACTTCTCTTCTAATATTCATACATACATCAACACATATCAAATACTCACACATACACATCAAAATGAATTAACCGATCTCATATATATATCTGCCATCAAGGATTCAATCGCTATATGTCAGCTTCAATAAAATAGAAAATATTTTCCAACTATTGGCTCAAAACATGAATAAAATTTAATGCGCATCTACAAGAGTCAGACATAGCATAGTGAGGACCCAAAAAAAAATATTCAACACAAAAATACTCCAAACAATTTCACCTTGAACATCCACAACACCCAACATTTACTTAGTTATCCTTCATACACTGATGAACATAAAATCAAACGAACGGATCTTCTAACTCATACACCGATTGATGCGATAGAACAAAACTCAAGATTAAGAAATTTAATATTCCCAAAGACCTTCCCTGAGATCCACAATCAAAACTAATAACCTTATAATGCAAACCACTTGACATATTCAACTTCAGTCGGATACCCTATTCTCTGCTCTGTCTTCTAGTATGGTTAGATACTGAAGTGTAGACAAGATCAATGACTTAGGTTGCCATCAATGAAAACACTAGAAGCCATATGCCAACAATCTCCCCCTTTCACATTGATGGAAACACTTAGTGAAAAATGACTAACTATTGGAACCTTCAAGACTTCAAAAAGCCATAGCTGACAAAAACTCCTAACAAAACTCCCCCTGAGTTTGATAAGGAATTTTTCACTACTCTCTCTCCCCCTTTGAAATCAATGAAAAAAAGATAATATAAGATTTTTCTTTCTCCCCCTATGAAGTGTTATTAAAAACTTATTCAAAAACTAATTCAAAAATTTGAAGAAATACAACCGCTATTTGAAGATTATTTTGTACTTTTCTTTCATCTCTAGAAGAAACTTCTTCCATGCTTCTAATGCAATCCTAATAATTATGATCATGTTATTGTTTTCGGATGTCTGGTTGATAATATTGATAATGGATTTTGGAATGGTGAAGGCTTCTTCTAATATCTCTCCTTTCCTTAGTATCTCAATCAATTGTTCCAGCCTACATTCGGTTGTCCTTCACTTTCCAAAAGGTGTCAACAATCTTGTTCCTAGTGTTCTAAAAATTTGTATGCTTTGTCTTTAATACCTGAATCCTTTTCTTGATTGCACCATCATGATCCTAAGACATGTTAAAATTTTTTCCAATAGTGTTCAGCTTTGTTTCAATTTGTTCCAACCTTTCTTTGTACTTGTTGATCGCATGATGTCATCAAAGACAATAGTTATAAATGTTGTTTGTTGTGCTTATGCATTGCCTTAGTTGATTCATTTTCCTTTTCAGCTTGGTAAGTGACAATTTGTACTGCTTCTTCAGGTGCAAGATGACTTCTTCTTCCTTGTTCTGAGACTCAGAGTCCATGATTTCCTTGATGCATTCAATCATCTCTTTTGGAAACATATTCTACAAACTCTCCAATTTGATATGATTGTGCACAAGATGAGCACTCAGTATGCTTAAGATCATGTCCTGCTCATATGAAGGTCTAATAGACCATATGTTCCCAATTTTCTGCATACCATCTTCCTCATGAATAAGCTACATTAGCTCTTCTTTGGTTAAATCACCTTCTCCTTCACTTCCTTTTGTCATTGTTTTTTCTTTTTCTAGTTCAACTATTTCTAGTTCTTTTCCTAGGGTGTCCCTAGTTTTCTTATCAGATTCCTCATCTAGTATGTCCACAATCACTTGTTCTTTTCCTTTCCCTTCAATTCTTGGAGTCTTGCATGCTAATGGAATATAGACAACAATTTCTTTTTCTCTTTTCTTCTTTCTTTCCATCTCATTGGAGGAGGAACCAAATTCGAGTGCCCTTACCTAAATGGGAATACCAATTGACCTAAACTTTATTAGCAAACCCTTAAAGAAACTTTCATATACTTGATCACAGTTTCCCAAATTGTTAGAGTATATGTAAATCTGCTTACAAACTGGTTCACTCTCTTCCCACATTATGTTGTTGTTCAAGGGTAAGCAATTCATAAAATACATCACAAGGCATATAACAAGAGTACCAAACCTGAAAGGGTAGTCTGTCTTCTTTGTCAATTGTGCATTCTCCATTAGTTGATCTTTCAATAATTCACAAAGATCAAAATCCTGATCTCCCATTATCATCTTGTGAGAAATGTAAACAACACTTGCCAAAGTTGCACCTTCTCTATTTCTGAAAAAGATTGTGTAGGATATTCCATGCGCAATGTACCTTGTCACTAAATCTTTAATTGTGGATATTATCAATTCCCTTTGATCTCTAATTACTCCAGTTAAGGTTTTGGCTTCTTTATTTCGGATTGATTTCTTCCTCGGCACATCCCCAACCTTGCATAACCTAATTACAACTGTAATCACTTCTTTTGAGATATGGTAGGGTATTTCTAGAGTTAGAACATCATCATTCAATCTGTTTAGAATAAACTCAACGATTTCTGCATTTCTAAAATAGGGGAATTCCCTCCAAATATCCAACCTTTTGTGCTTTGCTTCATCAACCATTTCAATTCATCGTGCCACAACATGTTTCTTTCAGCTCTAATCTTCTCACTGCTATACTCATCTAGTTTTATCATTCCTTTGATTTGTTCCATTTTCCCTTCTGTACACATGTCTTGAAAATAAGTTCTTCAACCACACACCAAATTAAACTAAAATTTCTCAATATAATAGAAGTACTTGATGGATTAGGGTTTTGTCGCCAAATACGCTTTCAAAATTCTAGAATTCTGGTGCAGAGTGCTCTCCTTCTTCATCTCTTCAATGCAAAGTAGAAAATGAGGGTTTCAACTTGCTCTTTATAATTCGCACACATAACTTTTGTTGTAATAAAATGTTTTTTCCCTAACTTATTCGGATACCCTATTTTCTCAGTCATCAAAAAAAGACTTATGCGGACCTTCAACTCAGCATAATACTCTTTCCAACTATTCCAACATTTGTAGATCAATAGTGTAACCACTGCAATGATCCACATCCTGGTGTCAATTACCGACAGGGAGTTTGAAATATTTTCTTGATAGCTCTCCCTAGGCCAGAGGCCTAAAACTAATTCCCAGAGAAATTACCAAAAGTAGGTTTTGGTGTTGATTCATTTCCTACAACAAAGGAACTCTTCTTCACCCATGTCTTCTTCATTTGATCTCTTATTTCATCCACAGTCACTTTCCCTTTTCCTTTATCATCTGTTTGCGTATTTTTTCCTTTGTATGCCAGACCTCTTCTATCCATATTTTTATTTCTGCAGAATCTTGCAATGTGACCATATTTGTTGCAATTGAAACACACAACATTTCCTTGTCCAGACCAGTCATTCCATTGATTTCTTCTCAATCTACATTGGTTAGCAATATGCCCAAATCTTTCACAAGTATAACATTTTACATTCCTTCTATTAATCAAGTTATTTGATATATTTTTGCATTCAATTGACTTATGACCAAACTTATTGCAGTTGAAACACTAATCAGAGAATGATGGATCACTTGAATTCATTTTACTTCTACATTGTGAGCCATATGACCAAATTTATTGAAAGAAAAACAATATCCATTGAACTTTTGAGTGTTCAGTTGTCTTACCAGATGCCTTTTTTCTTTGTACATCAGATTTCCTTGCCTACAATTCCTTTGTCTAGATCTGAAACTTTCTCCTTTTTCACATCCAAGCCCTCGCTTGTCATTTCCATTCTTCTATCCTTGAGTCAACTCATCAAGCTTAACTGAGCTATTCTTGAACTTCTCCTTGTATTCATTTGGAGTAGCAAGTTCATCCCTGAGAATAACAATCTATTTTTCAAGCTCTTCTTCATTGTCTCTAGATTGTTGTAGTTCAATCTCTAATTGAATGAATTTTCCATTAATTTTGTTGCATTCATCAGATCTCTCTTCTAGGGACTAGACAAGTTTTTCCTCATTCTTACTTTCTTCAATCTCTTTAGTCATCTTCATCACCATAGATTCCATCTCATGCTTTAGGGTAGCATTGTCTCTAGCAAGCTTTTCACATTCTTCAGTTATTTCCTTCAAAGTTTGATTCAGGTGAACATCATCCATTCTTTTGCTCTCTTTTTGCTTAATCTGATCATAGAGATCCTTTCTCTTCTCCCTAGACTTAACAGTCTGATCCTTCAACTTCTAAATTAACATCTCAACATCCTTAATATTTCCTTTCAATTCCAAGACTTCTGCTTTAGACTGATCAAGGTCATCAAGTGCCACCAAAATTTGTTGTTGAAAACTACCATAGTCCATTACATTCCAAGATATGCCTCAAGTTGTTAAACTTCATCTGAGGAACTTAGCTCTGATACCAATTGTTGGACTCAAGCAACACTGGGGGGTGAATCAGTGTTGTGCAATTTTTGACTTTATTAAACTGATCTCTCAAGTGTACATAAAATTCAATCAAAAGAAAGATGCATGAACATGAAACAATAAGCCACAACACCATAACACAAGGATTTTTACGTCAAAACCCTGTTAGGGGAAAAACCACGGTGGAGGTCAATCCACAATTTGAGTACTCAAAATATAAGTGTTTTACAAAATGGGAATGCACTTGCATTCAAGCACACTGCCTAGAGCTCACTACTCAAAATCAAGAAGGCTTACTTCATTACAAAAGATTTGAATTATATCAAAAGGTTGAATTGAGAAGATAGCATCTGCAAATTCCTAATTATAGTTCTGGTTAGGCTAATAGATTACATTTTGGACCTTCTGTCTAATTCTGCACTTTGCTCTACTCTACCCTAATTCACTTCACAAAATCCTCTTCTACACAAGCGAAAATCGCTCAACTGCTCTTCTGATATTCACACACACATCAACACATATCAAACACTCACACATAAACATCAAAATGAATTAACCGATCTCATATATATATCCACCATCAAGGATTCAATCGCTATATGTCAGCTTCAATAAAATAGAAAATATTTTCCAACGGTCTACTCAAAACATGAATAAAATTTAATGCACATCTACAAGAGTCGACCATAGCATAGTGAGGACCCAAAAAACAATCTTCAACACAAAAATACTCCAAAAAAATTCTCCTTAAACATCCACAACACCCCACATTTACTTAGTCAGCCTTCATACATTGATGAACAAAAAATCGAACAATCGGATCTCCTAACTCATACACCAATTGATGTGACAACACAAAAATTGAGATTAAGAAATTTAATATTCCCAAATACCTTCCCTAAGATCCAAAACCAAAACTGATAACCTAATAATGCAAACCACTTGACAGATTCAACTTCAGTTGGATACCCTGTTCTCTACTTTGTCTTTTGGTATGGTTAGATACTAACATGCGGACCAGATCAATGGCTTAGGTTGCCATCAATGACAACACTAGAAGCCATATGCCAATAGAATTAACTATGAGATAGCATCTACTAATGCATGATTATAGTTTTGGTTAAGCACATTGATCACATTCTTCACATTTTGTCTGATTTTGCTCTTGAAACTCTGCCTGCTTTAATTCAAAAGGCCAATCTTTTTTCTACTCAAGTGAAACTACACACAATCGATCCATATTCCTTCTGAATCTCACATCATATGCATCATATATCAAAATAATATGAATAATTGATTATATATATCAGCAACTAGAGATTACATCAACTACATGTCGGCTTTAACAAAATATGAAACGTGTACAAACTATCAGCCCAATCCATAGACAATTATCGATGCAAACCAAAAAAATTCAGCCAAAACATAGTAAGGACCCAAAACACCATGTCTCAAACATAAAACACCTTAAACAATTATGCCTCGAATATTTGCAACACACTACACTCGTCTAGTCGACCTTTCTGCACTGGTACACTGAAAATCAATAAATCGGATCTTCTAACTTGCACCCCAATCAATGAGATGCCTTATGATTCAAAGATACGATAGTCCATACATCAAAATACCTTCCAAGAGATCTACAACACAAAATTCTAACAAGAAATTACATATGAGTCAATGTACACAACTTTGTCAGATGCCCTATTTTAGCTTTGACAGTTAACACATATCTTCAATCTGACTTCCGGTATAAGCAAATACTGAGGTACGGATAGGATTATTGACTAGGGTTGCCATCAATGACAACACCAGATGACTTGTGAAGTGTATCTTTCTAACAATGGATTCATCATGAATTCTTCTTAGCACCATTCTAGTGTACTTCTCTTTGTCTTCAAATATCGAAAACTTTTGCCACACATCCAACCTCTTCTCACTTAGGGATTATTATTCTATTTTTAAGGTTTTCTCATCCTCTTCCACTTCTTCTATCCATAGAATAAATAATATGACAGAGGAAACTCCTTCCATTTTCCCATGAATATATGCTTTAATGTCTTCTGTGGGTAAAACCTCATAGGGAGTGTGAGAGAATGCACTCGAGGGATCATCTAGAAAAAAATTGGTGGTATGTCTTTTAAGCTCATGTTGCGGTCTCTGATGAGCCTAGTTTTTGGTCCAATTTTGGGTAGAATCTATAGTTTATTTAATGGCAGTTTTCATGAACTTTGATGCTAAATGTTGATATTTTCATAATGTTTCCCTCAAACCATAGACATTGGGCTTAATCCTATCTCTACAAGTTTTAATGACATTGGCATATTATGTGAATTATCTATATTGATTTTACATGTGGTTAATGAATGTTACTTAAGGTGGTTATAGATATGCAGTTATTGTGTGTACTGACATTGCCATGCATATTTAATTTGAGGATGCTAAGTTGAGGAAGGCGCTGCCAGCTAGGCATGCACCATAACGTCCAGCAAAGGAATCACTCAAGGTCAAAGGAGGTCGATGGTAGATGATTCCTCATGCAACCAAATGTAACCACCTTGTTGTGGAATTTAATGATTGAGTAGACATGGGCATTACTGTTGTGCTAAATCTTTGTTTGGACCTACATGTTTGACCAGATTCCATGCACATGTAACCGCCGCCGCTCCACTTTCTCTTTTTTCCCTAAATGGCATCCCCCCAGTCGTGGAGTTGACCACTTGTTTAGTTGATAGTATAAATAAGGATATGATTCTCCTTCTTTGGAGGTTGCATGATTTGATATTTTACTTTCACTCTCAAGTTTTCACTAATATAGATACATTACTCTTTTGTACTTATGATTTACAGTGAATAAAATAAAGTTCTGAATCTAAGTATCTAAGTCCTTATTAGTTTTAGAGGATACTTATCCAAGGGGGCCCACTTGGTGAGTAATCCATCCTCTTGGTTTAGTATTAGTTTAGTATTACTTGTTGTTTAGTAATTAGTTAGAAATTTGGCACCGACTATTCTTGCAGCCAATAGAATTCCATTCTATGACTGTTCCTGCAACCAAAGAAGATAGTGTAGTGCCCTGTTTGTTGCTTAGATTTTCATTCTTGTTATGCATTTCAGTTTGATGTAGTTGTTGATTGATGATTGGAATTTATGGTATTCCCTTCTAAACAATTTACTTTTAGCATTGTGTGTTCCTTAGCTGTAGAATGAAAGTGGCTACTTTGGGTTCCTAGTGCACATACTATGCTGACCCATTTCAAGTTCACATCCCTAGGTTGACAAGTTAAATGCACCTTCATGATGATTGAAATAGCTATTCAAATTAGATTTCCAATAGTTGAATCATAGTTGTGAGGGATTAGTTATTAAATCATTGTAGGAGGCCAACATTTTTGGTGTTGTTGTCGTGGATGGTGTCAAACTAGGAAGTCTTTTGGAGTCATTGGTAGTTTTTCTTGTTGTAGTGTTTCTAGAATTTGTTCTTAGTATACTCTTCCTTTAGGAAGTAATGACCCCCTTATTATTTACCAATTCTTTGTGTGAGTTGGTTGATAGTAAGTGATATTGTATGCATAGAGGAAGGAGAAGGGATGCTTATGGGAGATTCCTTCCTAACAATCCTAATCCATTCCAGCTAGTTGAATATCAAAACCTACCAAGAGAAGAAGAAGAAGATCCACACCCCTTTGCTGACACATTTCCTAATCTGACTAGCTCTAAAGTCTCCTCTAAAGACCAAAATTTTCTTGAGAACCCCTTTGCTTTGGAACTACATCAAGTGGGCATGGGTGATGCAAATAGGAACATACCTAACCAACTAGATTTTCCTTTCCCCATTTCCCATCAGAATGAAGTTGACAACATCAAGAACATCCCTACTTCAACACTCCCCAAGTTTTATGGACTTGTCACAAAAGATCCTGATACCTTTTTATTTGAGTTTGACATACTCTGCAGGAATTATGATTATACTACCACTACTGCATTTGACTACAAATTTTGATGAATGTTTGGTGACATATTGACAAAATATTGTCGACTTATCGACACAAAACTGATTTAAATTTTTTCGTTGGATTTTTGTCACTTTAATGATCAACTTTTATACATCGAAACCATGACCCAACATCGTCAGTCAGTGCCATGGAAAATTTTAGCAGTGTCCATCACAAAATCAACGTAACTCCATCCATCTATCGACACAAAAAATCACAAAATGTTGCAGAACACCCATTTGAAATCATCGAAAAAACACAAAACATTCGTCCATTTTCCAACAAGGTGGAGCAAACCATCATGGCTATTATGATGAAAACTATGTTGCATGTACAGTAATCTCGTCACAAATTTTTGTGGTTCGTCTGGCTATGTTTGTCGAAATTGCGACGAAACCCTACAGTTTAAAAAAAAAATTATTCATTCAAACATCTTCCCTCCCTAACACGGTTATATTTATGGGTTTTATTGTTTGCATGAATAATTTGGCCGGTGTATCTTTTAGTATAAGTCACTCCGACAAGTATTTTTCTTTCCTTGTGTCCTTTATCAGTGCAACTTATCCGATGTAATCCTATTGGAGAGACTTCGTTCTATCAGACCCAAAGTTATTCATTACTTCTGATCGTGATACTCCCACTGATGAATTCCATCGGCACAACTTTCATCGATGGTGCCTTATTTTATCCACTATGTCGGCGTAACTTGAGACATGTTCTCCTGACTAAATGTTATCAGTGTAAGATGTATCATCGGGCAGTCCATTTTTTGTTGTTTTGATATCAATGTGTTCCTCCAATGAAATATATTGGTGTACCTCATGTCGAAATCCTGAGTGAGTCTATCTTTTACTTTCTTGAATAACCCATCAGTAGAACAAAAAGAATGTGTCCCTGATATGAGCCTTTTATCTACATCAAAGTAGTATATGAGATCAGAATTGTCACTTGTTAGGCTTCTAATGGTCAATGAGTATTTTTTTGGGGAAAATTTCATGAGTTATGGCGATATGCATTTCTTGTGGTGCTACATTCTCTATTTGTTCCTTTGTATTCAAAAATACAGCCCAATTTCTTTTATCGATCAGTATGAATGCAATGTGCCTATGCCGATATTGTACAATGTGCTTCCTTGTTCACGTAGGCCATTCTTGCAATGTTTTTATCGATGAAGCTTGCTAGAACTTGTTGTTCCGATATATTGTATTGTGCAAATATAAACATAAAACATGATTGGGGTGACATAGATACTGCTTGGTCGATATGTTATATCTCTTCAATTTGAAATGTGGGAACAATGGGCCTTGGATACATATAGTGAGTAAATAGCTTATAAGAACAATGGTAGAAGACCCAACAATGAAGACTTGGGAAAAAACTTCCATAGAAATTGTTGGATACGTCTCACATGACCTGCAATAATGCAAGTCCCAAAGCATATGGGCATAGTGTTGAAAACCCACACATGGAAACTAGGGACCCAAATTTGTGTCTTAAGGTTGTGGAATCCCTACAAAAACCCTCATTAACCAATCAAAAAGTAAACAATTGTCTACTAATTTGAAAGGATTAATCACAAAATTAGTTTTAATAGTTGAGACAAGTGTGAATGAAAAAATGGAAGAATTATGGTAAAATTTCAAATATGTGAAGATCTCCTTAGGAAAAAATCTAATAGTCACCTTCTTCTCTCATAGTAGAATAAAGTAAAATATATTAACATTTTACAAGAAAAAGTTAGTGTAAAGACAAAATACAAGTATGTTGATGCCATCATTGAACTGCACACCAAGCTCACAAATCAAAACAAGTACTATTCCCGCAACGTATTAAGCCCGCCTTATTACAATTGAGTTCAAATAGAAATTAAATCCACAACTAATGATTTCCAAACAGTACATTCTATTTTTGGTTAGTTGTGTGTTTGAGAGAGCGAGAAAGTGAGTGTGTGTGTGTGAGAGAGAGAGAGAGAGAAGGCCACTTAAGCAATAGTTAAACCCAAACCAAAAACCAAACCAACAACATATAATACATAACTGTATTAATTCTATCCAATGAAATTATTTTATCATCAGTGCATGAAGCGCGTGACAGGCAATTACTAGGAGTTATCCATCCACTCACTTATTCCATTGGTCACTAAATAAGAGAATCATCTATAAACTTGCTACCCAAATTGAAAGGTGCACCTCATATGGATCAGATGGCATGTAAGCAACTAGAGATGATTATTGGGAGCAACTGCAGAATCAATAACCTACCAAACAATGGCATGACATCATCACTAACTACTCATCACCTAGTGAATTATGGATGCTTTTAGCATTAACCACATAGTTACAATATCTGTATGTTTAATGATTTAATACAAGTTGTGTTACAGGGCTCTCTCCTAGACCCCTCATACCCAGACCTAGTTAGAACCACGTACCAGTCTCAAGCCAATTCTTGTGCTGACATGGTTGGGCTCTTCTCTTTCGTTTATGAGCTACATGAGTACATCCCAAGTTTGTCTAATCCAAACTCGTATATCCTCAGATGCAGGATCCATCCGTGCATAGCTTCCCCTACAAATTTTTCATCCAGGGTAACATATGAGATGTGTTAAAAACTAAAATAAGTACAAAGGGTAACATATTGAAGCAAAGAGAACTAATGAAAATTGCATAAGCTTAAAAGTGCAGCATAATGAAACATTGAAAAGTGCATTACCTTATTGAGATTCTCTTTGTTTTGAGAATAGTTTAATATTCTCTACTTAATAGGGCCAACCACGTGATGGTGTAAGCTCATTCCCCCCCCCCTCACATCACTCTCAATTCCCCATACCCAATCATATAACATTAATCATTCATTCATCCATTAATAACATATAAAATTCATTCATTCATCCATTAATAACATATAACATTCATTCATTAACATATAACATTCATTCTTTCAGTTTTACATATTATCAAAAATATCAGTTTTTAACATTCATTAACATATTATCAAAAATATGGTTGTCATAATATGATTACAATCACTTTTTCTTTATTTATTTTTTGTAGCTTAAAAAAGAAGTGGAGTATCTTTTTCTAAATCATATGTTCCCCCTTCATTTGTTCTTCCCTCTACTCGTGATCTTATTGTATGCCTAGTTGTGTACTCACGATGTGGAGGCCATTGCAAGGGGGGGTCTATTGCAATAACAAAGAAATGTTAAATTGATATGTTTTATTATTATTGTTACAAGTATTTCATTAATTAAAATAAGATTAGAGTAACTATGTTTGTATCTATGTGATTCAAATTTTAATCGATTAGCAACTCTTCCCCTGCAGTTATTGATTTTATTGCACATATGAATACACGGTTTTCCTCGCGTGCCTCAAATATGCAATTGGGTTGCTTACTTGTTGACCTAGGTCATGTACTATTTATAAACCCTACAATATTCCTTGATGCTTTTGGCCTTCCATCAATGTACATAGCCACTCCTTTATTTTGATCATTATCTTTTAGCTATATATAATTTGTTGACAATGCATACATATGCATACTTTGTGTATATCGAACCAACTACATCCAATCTTTGTAACTATAATAGGGTCCAACATACTCCATCAATTTAGTAACTTTTTCATAATAGACCTTTATGTCATCCATGCAAAATAGGCCCAAGCCATGTAATGATGATGGTGCTATGCAATATATCCTGTCGTTGACACAAAAAATAGTGTTTATTGGAGGAAGTTCCTTGGGTACCCATTATTTCCATAGACGTTTGTCACCTATGCTCTCATCATCATAAGAACATGACCCCCCTTCAGCAAGAAAAAATTCCATGTGTTTACGGAATTTTCTTCTAATCTTTTGACCTCTATTTGATCTCCCTCTTTTAGACCTACTACATGTCTTGCTTTCCTCTACTCTTCCTGAATTTCCCTCACTCGAGGAAGACAAATCTGAAAAATACCTATTTGGTGGTACCTACACTCATAAGGATGTTGGATGTTCTTTCATGGTGATGTGATCCCAAGGTATGCGGTTGGAGGATTAAAAACCAAGGTTTTCACTACTAGTCAAATGCATGTGGAGGTAACTTCAATAGTTGTGAATGTATCAATAAACCTTGTAAGGGTCTGATGATCAAAGATCACTTGGTAAGCATGGGAATGGTTTGTAGGGTCACCAACCTTGTGTTTTGAAGCCTTGGGTTTTGGAAACATCTTGTTGAGATTATGTGCCTCAAACTCACTGGTAGAGACCCTGGTTTTATCACCAAGCAACAAAGAGTTCATAAGTGTTCTGATTATGCCTTTAACTCCTTATTAGAGGTGTCCTTCATCTGGGCTATGGTGGCGCAATTACTGTCATACTACGGGAACCTCTCAGCTGTGTAGCAGTGGCACGGTGGATACCACCATACCACGGGTATCCTTCATTTGGGCTATAGTGGTGAGGTTATCGCCATACCGCAGGAGCTCACCAGATGTCTAGCAGTTGAGCAGTTACCACAATACAGTGGGAGTCTCTTTCCTATTGTACAGTAGCGTGGTGTGTTACCTTCATACTGCAGCAGGTTGTCGAATGTGCCACGGTAGTGCGGTGTGTTACCTCCTTACCATAGAGGTATGCTAACTATCTGGCGGTAGTGCGGTTACCACTATACCTTGGGTGGTCTCGACTTGTCTAGTGGTAGTGACGTAAACCACCACCCCACAGGAGCCTATTGTCTATGCAGCGGTAGTGCAATATAAAGGAGAAAAGAGCAGGTTTGAATGTGAGCCATTATGTGGAGGTGTTTCTGACTTGGAGGAGGATGTTCGGTTTTCCTAAGAAGTTCGACAGTTGCCTGGTGAAGGAAGTTGAGTGAAACACCTTTGGTTGTTGCTAAACATTGCAATGTATAGAACTGTGAAAAGGTTCAGTTGGTGTTTAGGTGGTTCAGTAGTTCAATGGTTGGATTGATTTGATTAGTTAGATAATTTCATTATATAATGGAAGTAAGCATTGTAACAGTGATGTTCTGTTTGAAATTGGTCAAGTAAATTGTTGTTGTAATAATTGACATCTATAAGAGGATTCTGTAACTTGTTTGTAATTATGTTTACTTTAATACAAGTGATCTTCTTTGGTGTGGTGGGTTTTTCTCCCGTAAGGGTTTTCCCACATAAATCTGGTATCAATTGTGTTTGTGTTAATTTCTCTATTATGTATTTCTTTCATGTGCATCTTAATATTTTATAATTGTAAAATTTCAAGTCATATATGCATTCTTCTCTGAGTTTTGACATTAGGAAAGTGTTTTGCATCCTATTTATTTCCTTACACATCTAGAGGAGTCATTGTCTTGTTTCTTGGAGGTTGATTGGGTTAGTTGGTGGAAGGTTGCTCTTACTTTTTGTACCTGTCTAAGAAATTTTTTGGACCACCTTCCTCGAAGGGAATACTCCCTCTGAGGTAGTAATAGTGTCTGGTTAGTTAGTCTATCAAATTTTTTGGACCACCTTTGATGTGAAATAGCCCCTCGTGCAACCATCCTTTCAGTCTATTTCTAAATGGATAGACCTCTTGCCTTTAATGATTAAGCTCCATAGGTTTCTACCCCTATGGTTTTTTGGGTCCCCCAAATAAAATAATAAAAGATGGTCCCTGCTCAAAAGAACCCCAAAATGTATTAGAGTTTGTTTCTTTCTTAGTAATCCAGTTAAAGAGGCTAATTGGGTCCCTCCCTATCTAACATTCCTTCACCATTTTCCAGACACCCACAACATCTTCAAACCATTTATACTCTTCTGGAACTTGAAAAAAAAATCCACTTTCATTAGTGTTCTCTTTAGGGATTTCCCTAGTGTTGGCATTTGTACTGTTCTTTTGGAGGTTTAGTTGAGTCAGTGAAATATTTGGAAGTTTTTAATGGCTCCTTGTCTTTTTTTCATCTCTTGTACTCATGTAGGAGCACCTTGGCATAATTAGGCCTCTATGAAGCAATGTTTTGAAATTTGATTCAATGTTATTGTTCCTAATTTGTAAATCATTTTATTAGAGTCATTCTTCATATATTTGAGGTTATGTTGAGGTCATTTGGTGTTTATTAAGTCCAAAAGTGCAAAAATGAAAACAATGTAAAAAATTCTCAACTTAATCAAAAAGGAAATATTAAGAGATGAAGAGTCATTAGGGTCAGTTAGAGGTAGTTAGAAGGCTAAAATTCAGTTGTTTTTCCTTTAAAAATTCTCTTGTATCTTTTATAACTTTGAGGGTGGTTGAATAAAGAATAAGTACAAGGAAAATCTCTTATTTTTAATCATTTTTCTTCAGAAATCTTGCATTTCCAGGAATTGTACGAAATTGTACAAACTTGAAGGCATGGTAGAATGGTTGGATATGGTAATAATCTCAATCACCTTCCTGTTACATCAAATTTCATGCATTTTAGTTAAGATTTGTGTGAGTTATTGTGGATTTACTTCATACTGCTAAAACCCTCAGTTAGGGTAAGTAGAGATAGAAATAATTATGTTTCTCCTTTATTAATTAGTGGAATATTTTGGTTTCTTGTGAGATTATTCTACTATGAATTTCATTTCATGTTTCAGTGGATTTAGGGAAAAATCATTAAGATAAGATGCGGGGGAATGAAGTTTCTTGACTGAAAAACTGTGTATAGTCTATGAATAGAGTAATTATGAACATTAAGCCCTTAGGGTTTTGTGAAAATACTTTGTAAACAAACTTTGATGCTTTGAAGAGCATATACCAATAAAAATAAACATGTCCCAAGCACTAGACAAGTGTACTTTGGTCAGGAGTTAGTAAAGCAACAAACTCTTAAGCAAATCATGCCTAATTAGGCCTAAATCTGTCTAAAACAATATTTGAAGCTTGTGTTGTAAAATTTTTGATACCCATTTTGAATATGTTTTAGATATTCAAGGAGGGAATTGAAAAGTGTGGATATACTTGTGTAATAGTTCTTAGATTGTAAATGAATCCCTGGCAAATAGGTTGGCAGACCTACAAGCATTGCAAACAAGGTATGAAGGAACTAGTGATAGTAAGAACTTTAAGGGCTTTTGATGATTAAGTGTGAGTTCTTGGTTGTTTTGGTTAAGGTATTACCAAGGTATAATTTGATCTCATTTGATATAAGGTTTGGTGTAAGAATGAAGTTAAAAAGTCCATTGCTTTGACTAATCTGTCTAATAATAGCTCTGTTTTGGAGACTAAAATGAAATTACAGTATATGATTTTGTTAAATTGTCAAGAATAAAGGATGGGAGATGATTTAAATTTGTTTGAAGTGAAATGGAATGGAAATTGTGTGGTCTATATTAGCCTAAATACTATTTTGGGTCAGATTACTTTATGTTGAGTTGAAATTGTGAAGTTTAGGACACTCATAAAGAGAGTTAATGGTAAAATGAAAGGGCGGACTGGGTAATTGTTTTTTTTATCAAGATGAAGTTGACTAAGGTGTTTGAAGGTCTGGTAATGGTTTATAACTCTAAAGAAAAAATTTATTTTTTGTGTTGAGTTTTGTGAAGGGAAATATAGTTGAATTAAGTGTGTCAAAAGAAGGAAAGTTCAAGATTGTTTGTGACTTGTCAAATGAGATTGTGTGAGTTTGTTTCCTTCCTCTGACTCTACATCATGTACTTCTATACGTTCTCTTATGGACAGGAACTAGGCATTTTTCATTGTGCTCACGGACCATGTATTGTTTTCAGTCCCTTTGGTCATTTGTGGACCTCAATATGTAAATTTATTTCATCAAAGTTTAGAAATTTGAACCCTAGTGAACTTCATGTGTTGTTATGTGACGATAATTCCTTTCAATCTTATACTAGAAAAAATATGCTAAGACAGATACAAAAACTGCAGTTCAAAGGCCAAAAATAGCCACCCAACCAATTGAACATCTCAAAGCTTGGTTGTTCAAACTAACTAGACACCAGTACTAGGTAGTACTTGGGTTTGTCAATGGGACATTGGCTTGAATTGACCAAAATATAGCATGCAACACCTTGATGGGAACAAACAGAATCTAAATCATTGTACTTGCAACAAGATTTCTAAATGTGGGGGAAAAATCACTTACAGTCATTGTCCCTTGGTCAATTTTCCCTTTTTCAGTGCCCTCACCTCTCGCTCTGTCTTTCCTCTTGCCAAATGGTTCCTAGTCTTCCTCCTCGACTCAATGGCCTTGCAGCACTCATCTAGTTAAGTCTCGCAACTCTCCACTCAGGGGTTGGATGCTGTGGTTCTCAGTGCAACTCTCCAGTTAGGGTCTCGGTGCAGTATGCTATATCGTGCTCCTACATGCGCGGGGCCAAAATTCAAAATATATAGTTTATATATATACTATTTCAACATATAGTTTATTTTATTTTCTACAAAATATAATTTTTGTATGGTGGCTTGTTGAGTTTATATAGTTGGTTTTATCTTTCTTTATAATTTTTGAAGATTTATTTCCTATGACATGATTGAATATTATCTATAGTCCTAGTGATTGTTAAAAATGCTTATGATATGTGATGATTAATCATGATGGATGTCTAATAATCAGTGCTTGAAATACTACTTGACTAAAGATTGAGCTATCTGATATTTTGTCATTTAAACATCATGGAAGAAATTCTTGCAATCAATGTCTTATTAATGTAGCCTACAAGGTTTCTTTTCCTCATTTTTTTGGTCCTATTCTTGTTATGACTTATTTTTTTACATTGGTCTATTATAGTAATGGGGAGCATATCTAGTGAATCAATTCTTTTAGTCTCTTTGATTCTTATCCTTGTGCATAATGAGTTTTATTCTATCCTATGATTCATTGATTGTTGGTTTAAAACACTCATTACAACTAACATGGATATGAATTATGATGTGGGTGTGAGAAGGGATTGTTGAATATGAAGGAATGGTTTAGGAAAGTACTCCTTAATCCAAATGAGTCATTTTCTTGTCATGTAATGTGTTAAGAGACTTTAAAATTAATATATTCAATCTAGTTAATATTGACACATCTAAAGCATGCCAAAGGCACTTCAGAGATATACTATGACATAAAGAAGATTGTTAAGGTGATGTCAAGTCTTGATCCATTAGGGTAGGAAAACATAGATGAATTGGTACAAAAGGTTCCATTCAACTTGGAGGAAATGGATAATTACCTAAGGGGCTAATGTGAGATTGGACCAAGTTTATATTATGATACAAATAGCCTGAGAAAAGGGGTGATGAAATGGTTAAGTATGGGAAATTGTAGAGATAAATATAACACCAAGGGAAGAACAATAGAACTAATTTTAGCACTATGGATTAATCCAAGACTCAAAATTCCACTAAGAGGCATCCCTTACCTCTTAAATTAATTCCATAGGTGGGTTTATCCTCCAACATAGTGCCATTGGTTAGTTTATCATGTGAACTTCCACTATAAGTAGGATTACCATACACTTTCATAACATGCATGTGTGGTTTCAAAAGGTTTATACATTCTTGTGAATTTGAAATAAATGCATGTTTTGACTTTTCCAATAGGTGTTAGGGGTTAATTTGACTTAGTTTTAGAATTAGAGTGACAAACCTTGTGGTTTAGGTTCATAAACAAAATATACTCATTTTTTTAGCTTCCTATTATCATCTTTATATTCAATGAGCTTTTTAAAGATCATCTAAATATTCATTTCTAATGAAAATGCAAAAAATGATGTGTAATAGATCCAAGGTGAGGCTCAGAGAGCCTTGAATTTTGAAACCATTAACCAAAGAAATGCTAAGAAAAATATATGAAAGAGATGAAGAATAAGGCAACTTGTATTATTAGAAAGGACAAGATAGCAATGAAAATCATGAAGTGTCACAATTTTGACTTTAAGTGTATGTCGAAATAGCGACGAAAATCACAAAGCGTTGCAATTTCGACGAACATCGGGCATAATTTTTTTTTAAAAATAAAAATTTCACATTAAATACACAGGTACCCAATGATACATCTAATTATACATCTTTCGTCAAAAAAATTTATCGTATTTTATAGTCAAATGAGTTAGTGTACTGATGCCCATAGGCTTAAGCTATTCCCTACCACTCTAAAGAGGCTACATTAAGATGGTTCATGAGCCTAGGCAGAGATACTGTGGAAACCTGGGAAGACATGAAGACAAAATTCCTTGAGAAATACAAGGAATATTGCAGGGGCAACGACATGAGATGAGGTGACATTTTCAAGGTGTAGCAAAAGGAATATGAGAACCTAGAAGATTATATTGCAAGGTTTATGTTTTTCCTACAAAAATCTCCACACCATACACTTAATGAAGAATCACAAAAGTTGATTTTCCTGAGAGGAATCAATGATAGATGCACTGATGCCTTGGACCTCATGGGAGGAGGAGATATCTCCCAAGTTCCTTGGGAGGATATCAAGAAAATATGCCAGAACTACTCTAGGGAAGCTTCAAAGAAAGGGAGAGCTTACCAATCTTCCATGGGTAAGTCAACTACTAGTGGAGTTTCAAGAATGGAGATTACTCATTTGCTAGCAGACTTCAAGCAAGACATTATAAATAATCTTGCTACTCAGCTAGATACACTTTAGGCCAAGAAGAAGCAAGAGGAGGCAAAGGTAATGTTGATAGAGTATTGCCCCCACTCCACACAAAAGAAGAGGGACTATAGATGCAAGATGGTAGCTAACCTTGAAAGCAAGGAGATTCCACTTGAGTTCAAACCAATCTAGATTGAAGAATACCAGATCTACTATGTTGCACAAAGGAAGCCTTGGGATCCAAGACAAGGTATGCCACCAGATCCACTATCTTATGTTGGGCCATATTTTAATTCCTATTCATCTGGTAACCAATGGCAGCCTCCATATCCATCTAGCTATGGAGGATATCCACCACAACCTTGGAGTAACCCTCCAAATGCTTGGCCCAATCATCAAAACTATCCACCCCAATGGAAGCAACCTCAAGGGAATTGGTAGCAATTTCAAGGGCATTGGCAGCCACCTCTAGGAAATTGGTAGAAAACAAATAAATGGAGGGGAGGACAACAATGGATTTCCTAGACAACCAGTTACATGCAACCACCCTCTCAGCCCCAACAACCTGCTATAATACCTCCACCTGCTAATTCAAGCTAAAATGCACCTAAATCTACTTAGCTACCAGCTCAGCCCACACCCAATCCAAACAACAAACCATAGCAACAACCTACATAATTTTTTGACTCAAATCAATTCCCTACATATGCGATGAGTGTAAGTGGCATCCAATTGTGTTCAGGCACTACTCTACTGACCCCTTCCAAGTCCATTATCACTGAGCTTCCCATGGAAGATGAAGAGGTACCTCTAAATGATCCCATTCAACCAAGTGTACCTAAAAATCCTAAACTAGTTCAAGTCAAGCAGACTAAACAAGAACCACCATTTCCTCATAGATTGGAAGTAAGAAGGAAGAAAAGGAGGATACCACTTTTGACATATTGAATCTATTGAAGCATATATGTTTCTAGATACCTCTATTTATGGCCATAAAGGATGTTCCAATCTACGACAAGGCAATCAAGGAAGCATGCCTCAAGAAGCCAAGTAGGAAAAAGAAGGACCCAACTACAGTTCATGTGGTGGGATAGCTAGTTGACATCATGCTGGGAAAAGTGACTATCTCCAAATATAATGACCCAAGTAGTCCTGTGGTAGCATTTGTTATAAATGGGATACAAATTAAGAATGCTCTGATTGATTTAGGGATAGCAATAAATGTAATGACCAAGGACATCTTGTAACAACTAAATGTTGCAAACATGAGATCAACTCCTACTATCTTGTAGCTTGCTAATAGCTCCATTGTTAAGCATGATGGTGTAGAGGAGGATCTTGTGGTAGTTTTAGACTCCTAAGAGTACCCAACAAACTTTATGATTCTTTCTCCTAGAGCTACACAAGGCGGGTATCCCATTATTCTTGGAAGACCTTGGTTAGCAACTATAGATGCCTACATTGGATTTCAGCCAGGTGACATGACCATTTCAGATGGGAAGAGCACAAAAAAAATTGTTCTTTATCCTCCTACTCAACCATCTCATGATGAAGATAATCCCATATGGCCACATGTTGGTGAAGAGGCTGAGGAAGTTAATTTTGTGGCGCAACTTATGATGCTAGGAAGAAGCTCTTTCATCCAACTCTAGGATGAGGATGAAGTATTGAATAACATCATTCAAAACCATTGTGAAGTGGAGGAAGCATCATCTTCTTATTCTGCTACTCCAGTCAAGACACTTCTGCCTGCTCTTCCTGCAGTCATTGTTCCTGCAGACGTTCTTCCTATAGCCACTATTCCTGCAAATAGACTTCCTACAGCAACAAGTATGTCCCATACATTGCTTCCATATGAACTAAAGGTATCATGTGTTAATGAAGCAGCCATGATAGAATTAACTACACAAGTATAGGTGTCAGAGGGAAAATATCTAAGTGTTAATAGTAAATTAAGTGAAGAACAACAATTGTTGTTGGTAAATTTATTAAGGAGCCATCAGCATGCATTTGTGTGGGATTATTATGATATAAAGGGACTGGACCCTAAACTTTGCACACATAGAATTTACATCAGAGATGATTGCACCCCAGTAAGAGAGCCAAAAGAAGAATTAACCCTGCACTAAAAGAAATTGTAAAAGGGGAACTACAAAAATTACTAGATGTAGGATTTATCTACCCCATTTTAGATAGTCAGTGGGTGTCCCCATTAGTGATTGTGCCTAAGAAAGGAATAAATGGTGAGTTTTTCTTGATTACAGGGAACTTAATGCTGCCACCAAGAAGGACCACTTTCCCTTACCCTTCATTGATCAATTTTTGGACACACTTGCAGGAAAGTGCTAATTTTCTTTTCTAGATGGATTCAACGACTACAACTAGATCCAAATTACACTAGAGGACTAGGAGAAGACCACATTTACCTATCCATGGGGGACCTATGGCTATTCGGTACTCCCATTTGACTTATGCAATGCACTTGCAACTTTTCAGAGGGCAATCATTAGCATATTCTTAGACATTTCTCATGATTGCATGGAAATTTATATGGATGATTTTAGCACTTATGGTGCTGATTTTGATCAAGCAATGGAAAATATCAAGAGAGTCCTACAAAGATGTGAAGACCAAAACTTGTCCTTAAATAGTGAAAAATGCTTCATGAAAATGCAGGAAGGTGTAGTTCTTGGCCACTACATCTCCCACAAGGGAATTCAAGTAGATCCTGCAAAGATTGAGGGAATTACAAATCTTCCCACACCTGCAAAATATAAGGATGTTAGGAGTTTCTTGAGTCATGCAGGATATTATAGGTATTTCATCAAGGATTTCAGCAAGGTAGCACCACCATTGTATACTCTTCTTACTAAAGATGTTCAATTCCAGTGCACTGAAGCTTGTGACAAGGCATTTTTTGATTTGAAGACAGATTTGACTCATGCTCCTGTACTCAAAGGGCCTAATTGGGAACTTCCTTTCCACATCCATATTGATGCATCAGATTATGCCATAGGAGCAGTCTTGGGATAGAAAGGACTTGTTGAAAATTCCATTTACTCTGTCAGCAAAAATTTACAAGGAGCTGAATTCAACTATACAGTGACAAAAAGAAATGTTGGCAATAATCGATGCACTAAACAAATTCAAACATTACATAACAGGCTACCAAATATTTTTGCACATTGATCATGCAGCCATTAGATATCTCATGAATAAACCTTTGATCATAGGTAGGTTGGCAAGATGGTTATTGTTGATGTAGGAGTTTGATATAACCATTATGGATAAGCCAAGGAAGGCCAATGTTGTTGTAGATTTTCTTTCAAGGCTGACTACATCAGAAGACAATCAACCCATAGATGACTCTTTTCCTAATGAGCATCTATTGTACCTCAATATACAAACACCCTGGTATGCTGGCATAGCCAATTATTTGGTCACAAGTAGAGTTCCTTCTCACTTCTCTCCAAAAGAGAAAAGGGCACTCATTGAAAAATCTTTTCCTTTCTCTTGGATTGTTGGATGTTTATTTTATATTGGACCAGACCATGTTATGAGGAGATGTGTGAGAGAAGATGAGACATATAAAATTTTGCATGCATGTCACAATGAACCATGTGGAGGACACTTTGCAGCCAAGAGGACAACAATGATTATTTTGAACATAGGATATTACTGGCCAACACTCCACAAGGATGCAGGAAGGTATACTAGAAAATGTGATAGATGTCAAAGAATGGGTAGACCAACCAGATCTGATGAGATGCCACTTTTCCCTTAGGTAGTAATCACTCCCTTTGACAAGTGGGGATTGGACTTGTGGGACCCATTGACCCTCCATCAAATGGTAATTCTTATATATTGGTATGCACTAATTATGTGACAAAGTGGGTAGAAGTTAAGTCCATGAAGCATGCAAGAGATAACAAGGTTGCATAATTTCTTTATGGGGATATTTTCATAAGATATGGAGTCCCAAGAGAAATAGTGATTGACCAATGGGATCAATTCACATCAACCCTTGTTGCAGCACTAGTTAATGAGTACAACATAAGGCACAAGAAGTATACTCCTTATCACCCCCAGGCTAATGGCCAAGTTGAGGTGACCAACAGAGAAATTGAAGCCATTCTGACCAAAACGGTAGCTATTCATAGAAAGGATTGGGAAAACATATTACCAGAAGTTGTTTGGGCCTACAAGACAACATAGAAAACAACTATAGGCTTCACTCCATTTGAGTTGTTGTATGGAAAGATAGTTATTAGGCCCATGGAAAGATTCAAATTACTTGTCAATGGTCATTGCCTCAGATTATATCACAAGCTAGCTTCTAAAGAAGAGTTTCTACAACAATTCATCCAGCATTCAGCATTCGAGCTTCCTGCAGCCGAAGGAAGTGGACCTAGTGTCCCTCCTTTTGGCTAATTAAGGTACGTACTTGTCATAATAAAGACTTCCACTCTTGTGGAAGTCCATTTCTTCTCCAATCCATCACTTCATTCCACCTCACTTCATTCCATTCCATTTAATTTCTCAATTTATTCCCTTAAAAGGTGAATGGTACTTTCTCCATGATCTTTGCAACAAATTCTCCACACATTCAGGTATGTGCGCATTAATTGCTATCTTTTAATCATCTTTTAAGTGAATTCATTTAATCATTGTACGTTAGTATAGATGTTCACATAACATGTCATTACTCCCTGTCAAATCACCATTCCCATCTTGCATGTGTGGACACATGTCCAAATTTAGGTTGGGGGGGAAAGAAAAAGATGCAAATATATTTCCCATGTGTCAATTTATGCTAGGCTACATCAGAAAATTTAAAATGATTCAATTTGAAATCTAAGTGAGAGGATGGCTCGCATGTGTGAAGTGACACTAACTACAACTGCCATTTCTTTCCATCATAATTCTCCTTTATCACTCCTTTTCTTTCCATTATTGACTCTGTCGTAATATTGAGTTGCAAGCAAAAAGGTAAAACAAAAGAAAGGGAAAATTCAGTCGATATTGGCACTAGAAATTTAATAGGTATTGCAGGAAGGAAATTTTGCATAGTGATAGTTGATTGCAGACAATGGGAGGAGGGCTAATTGGAAATAAGCCCTCGATTCATGATGTTTTATTGTAGAATGCACAATGCCTGGCCAAATTTAGAAACTGTGGATGGTTAGATTACTTTCTAAAGTTGGATGACTTTGATGAAAGCATTGCCCTTGAATTTTCCTAGACATTTTCTAAAGGAAAAGCCATAGTAAAAGGGTTGGAAGTTGTGGCAACTAAGGAAAGAATTGCAGAGGTTATAGGGTTACCTACTAATGGAAAACATTACCCTACCTCAAGAAATGCCAGATTAGCTAGGGCCGAGTTTACAATACATGGTGACCCTCCAATCAGTGTGGATAAATAGGGTGAAAAAAGAACCTCTTTTCCTGAACCATGGAAGCAGGCAATTATCTACGTTATAAGGTATCTCACCTTTGAAGGTCATCTGTCAAGCCTACATTCAATACATTTCAAACTCTTGAGTCACATGAGGCACAGAAGGAGGATGAATGTTCCTAATGTGCTATACAATCTTCTCTCAATCATGGCAGCTGAGACCTAGAAAGGTAGGGACAATTATGTTTCCTACCATTGTCTGATTAAATTGCTAGTTGAAAAGTCTTTGCATGATGTGTCTAGAATGACCTGGGAAGAATTTATAAATATTGATCAAATTAGACCTAAGCACTTGCAACCTAGGGTTTTGCCTCAACCTCGTAGGTCTAGCGGGAGATTGAGCATGATTGAAGCCACTCTTGGTGCTTCAACCTTTGGCGCAAGCCCTGGTGTAAACCCTCCTGCAGTAGAAGAAAACATAGAAATTAGTTCTTCTGAAATAGAGCACTCAAAAAAGGAAATCTCCTTAGATTATGATGATGGCATTCCACTTAGAACCCTAATGAAAACTAGGGCATAGAGGAGATAAGTAGAAACGAGAAAAGGAAAGGCCAAAAGGCAACCGAAAAAAAAAAAAGGTGCTAAGTTCTAAGAAGAGGAAGGTTGACAATGTTCATCCTGCAACCAAAGAAAATGTGAGAGACCTCCCAGGAAATCAAGACCAGCTGGGCCAACGATTGGTACGCCTCCATAAGAAAGCCCTAAGCCTGGCGAGACATCACATGAGGAACCTAAAGCTCCAATGGGGCAGGAGAATGTTGAAGAAGAAGAAATATTTGGCAGAGCAACAAATATAACATTGGCTGATCTTGCTAACATTGCAAAAGAGTTTGAGGAAAATTAGGATTTCCTACAGCATGAGCAAGAGGTCCTATAGCAACAACAAAATCAAGAACGAGAGCCCCTGCAATAAGAAGTGGGAGAAGAAATAGTACCCGTGCAGCCAGAAACAATTGGACAACCTGAGTCCATGCAGATAGTGCTATATGAGGAGCCACCATCGCTAAAAAGACTGGTAGGAATTCATAATCCTCCTGATTTTATAGTACATACGACAATTTTGAATTTATGGAAAGAAATGCAAAGGAGGGGGGAAGAATGGTAAAAGGAAAAATAACAATTGAAGAAGGAAATTCAAAAGAGAGATGAGGAGATTGAAGATAAGGATGCAAAAATTTCCACCCTGAAGCAGAGGGTGGATGATATGGCAACTTTGCTACCACAGATTTTGGAATGTAAGACCCTTCCAAAGGTCTATGCTCTACACCTGAAAGAGAAATATCTCTCTTTTAAGCTTTCAAGGATTGCCTCAGGTTTGAATCCTTCTATTGACACCCCTGTTGAATTTTTCAATGCTTATAAGATTGCCTCAGCTGAAATGAAGAATTTGTTGTGTGAGTTTTATTTGCATAATTATGTTGTAACTCAAGACCATGATTGGAATCTGTTGTTGTATGTTGGGGATGTCCAATTAAGGGAATTTATGTTTTGGATGCAAAATGAGATTCATTGGGGACATCAACATGGGGCTTATAAGCAATTGGAGTCTAACATACCTCTGCCCATTAGGGTTGAATCAAGCAATCCAAAGGACATTTACAGAGAATGGATCAGAATGCTTCTCAAACCTAGTTATGGCAACAAGATTATCCCTTGGATTAAGGCAGTTTACAATGAGTATGAGGTAAAGGCAACAGCAAAGGAGGAAACTATGAGAAGATGCCTATCACAAAGATGGAATAGCCCAGCTGATGAGTTGAAACAAGCTGAACCCCATTCCATCCACAATTATGCTACAACACTAAAAAGGATTGATAGGTATATTCAGATTGGGAGAATGAAGGGGAAATTTTGGCTTCCCATGACTTTCTAGCCACCCATTCTCATGTGGCCTATGCCAAACTTTAGATTCTACCAGTATGACATTCCTGCAGAGAGACAAAGATGGAGTAGATTGGACATATTGGGAGGATTCTATTGTGATCTTGATTCACACTCATCAGCCACTGATGTTGGACAACTATCAATTGCAAATTTCAAAGCTTTTACCAAGCTCAAGAACAACCCTTCCCTTGCTGGAGGACCAGCAAAACATTAGGTTGGAGGGAGTGATGAGCCTAGTTTTTGGTCCAATTTTGGGTAGAATCTATAGTTTATTTAATGGCAATTGTCATGAACTTTGATGCCAAATGTTGATATTTTCATAATGTTTCCCTCAAACCATAGACATTGGGCTTAATATTATCTCTGCAAGTTTTAATGACATTGGCATATTATGTGGATTATCTATATTGATTTTGCATGTGGTTAATGAATGTTCCTTAAGGTGGTTATAGATATGCAGTTATTGTGCATACTGACATTGCCATGTAGATTTAATTCGAGGATGCTAAGTTGAGGAAGGCGACACCAGCTAGGCGATGCACCATAACATCCAACAAAGGAATCACTCAAGGTCAAAGGAGGTCAATGGAAAAAGATTCCTCATGCAACAAAAAGTAACCGCCTTGTAGTGGACTTTAATGATTGAGAAAACACGGGTGTTACTGCTATGCTAACTCTATGTTTGGACCTGCATTTCTAACTAGATTCCATGCACGTGTAACCGTTGCCACTCCACTTTCTCTTTTTTCCCTAAATGGAGTCCTCCTAGTCATGGAGTTGACTGCCTTGTTTAGTTGATAGTATAAATAAGGATTTGATGTTCCTTCTTTGGAGGTTGCACGACTTGATATTGTACTTGCACTCTCAAGTTTTCAATAATACAGATACATTACTCTTTTGTACTTATGATTTATAGTGAATAAAATAAAGTTTTGATTCTGAGCATCTAAGTCCTTATTAGTTTTAGAGGATTCTTATCTAAGGGGGCCCACTTGGTGAGTAATTTGTCCTCTTAGTTTAGTATTAGTTTAGTATTACTTGTTGTTTACTAATTAGTTAGAAATCTGGCATCGATTATTCCTGTAGCCACTAGAATTCCATTATGTGACTATTCCTACAGCCAAAGCAGACAGAGTAGTGCCTTGTTTGTTGCTCAGATTTTCATTCCTGTTATACATTTCAGTTTGATGTTGTTTATTGATGATTGGAATTTATGGTATTCCCTTCTATGCAATTTACTTTTAGCATTGTGTGTTCCTTAGCTATAGAATGAAAGTGGCTACTTTGGGTTCCTAGTGCACATATTGTGCTAACCCATTTCAAGTTCATGTCCCTAGGTTGACAAGTTAAATGCACATTCATGATTATTGAAACAATGATTTAGTTTAGATGTCCAATATCTGAATCATAGTTGTGAGGGCTTAGTTATTAAATCATTGTAGGAGGCCAACAATCTCTTTGAGACATCTACAACCTTTGGTGCCTCCATTACATTCAAATTACTTTCAAAGAGAATTTTTGAAAGAATGGAATATGTAGGAATTGCAAAATACCTCTTATTCAACTCGACAAACTTAGGGTTTTGATGTTCAAGCATTGGGAGACACGTTGAACCCTTCAATTTCATCTTTTTCACTTCTCTTCCACTTTGAATGTGTATAGTGAAATGAATTTTTCTTCCCAAGCACACTTTTAACTCTTTAATTTGACCCATTTCAGCAATAAATTCTTTAGAAAAAAAGTTGGTAAACTTCATAGCTTCGTATGCATAGTCAACTTTCAAAAGCTTCACAAATTGCTACATTAGAGTATTTCCTTCCACATTTTTCTCCAAAAGATTCATACTAATCATCTCCATCTTACATCTTCATGTCAAGACATGGCACATCATATCAGTAGGGGGTTATATATATGATTTTCAATAAAGCTCTTCCTAAGCCATAGCTTTGGGCTTAGTTACTAGAGGAAACATCTACACCAAAGACTAGTACCGATTGTCTTGTATCCTCAATCTCTTTTGTCTTTCTCCATATCTTTTACATTTCCTTCTTCACTTCATTTGGATCAATCTTCTTTGATATTTTATTTCTGCAAAATTTAGCAATATGTCTTGTCCTTCTACAGTTGTTGTGCATGATATTTCTTTGAGAATTATTTCTTCCATTTATTCTAAGTCTACATTGATTAGCCTTCTGTCCAAATTCATAGCATGTATAGAAATAACCATTAAAAGATTGAATCATTCTACCACTATTATATGCATTCATCATTTTACTTCTGCATTCACTTGCTTTATGCCCAAATATTTTACACATAAAACATTGTCCAATAAAGGATGAAGCATTCTAATTCATTTTGCTTCTACATTCCATAATTTTATGTCCATATTTACTGTAAAAATAACAAAAACCATTGAAATATTGGTACCATTGAGCATTTGGTTGTTTGATAGGGGGTCTTCTAGCATTTATTCTTTGATTCTAAAACTTTCCATAGTTCCTCTTTCCTTCATCTTTCTCTAGTTCACTGATCTTCTATGCATTAGATGTTTGATCTGCTTTAGAGCTCTCTCCTTTTTCAAGTCCCAAATCTCCTTTATCTTTAGATGCTTTATGTCCTACAATCAACTCATCAAGCATTGTAGAACTTGTCTTAATTTTTTCTTCATGAATTCTTGCCTTCTCCAAATCTAATCTTAGATTTACCACTTCTTTTTCAAGTCTAGTGCACTCATGAATCTTTCTTTTTACCATTGTATTCAAAAATTCCTCAATTCTTTTCTTTTCTTCCACTTGTACTCTTAATCCATTGATGTCTTCATTTTCTCGCCTCAATTGTTCATTGACTTCCTTATGCCTTTCTCTAAATTTCTTGATCTTCTCTCTTAGTTTTATGATGCACTCATTTGCCTCTTTTAGATTTTCCTCCAGATCTCTATTCTCATCTTCAAATCTATTAAGATCTTCAAGAGCAACTTTGAGTTCTCTTTCTTTGTCTAACATGCAATCTTCTTATCTGTATTCAATAGTAGGAATTTCTTTCGAAGGAATAGAATACTTTCTATCAACTATATGTTCAAAATCCAAGATCTTCCCAAAGTGGTCAAGATCCTTTAAGGGAACCAAGCTCTGATACCGATTGTTGAACACCTAAAATAATAAGAGGGCGGTGAATCAGTATTCCTTTAAACCAATTAAATATAAGCCATCCAATTATCAAAATAAATATAACTACAAAGATGAAATAAATTATGAAGATATCCACAAAATCACATAACACATGAACACCAATATTTTTACGTGGAAAACCCAAAAAGGGAAAAACCACGGTGAGGGTTAGCTCACAATATATTATATCTGGATATAAGATATTATCGAAAGGCTCGCTGCTAGAATATGATACATTGTCCAGAAAAAGGCTCGCAACCCACAAAGAAAGAACAAAGAAGGGTTGGAAATACTGCCTATTTGAACTTATATAATATCTATCATATGTTGGATTATAGTTCCAATGAAGCACAAAATTATCTCTCCACACTAATCTAAATCAATACTCTACTCTATTCATAATCTGCTCAATTCTACATCACACACATGTAGGTGTACCACCATACATGTCATATATCTGTTCAATACTCGTATACAATTTGCTATGCTATCTCCACATCATATACCCACACTCTCTTTTCTCAAAAGCTCAAGATCCATCTCATATATATATCCATATCAAGTGTAACTTCAATTATGTCGGCCTAATTAGAAGTAACACACAAAATTAAGTATGTCATCCTCAAAACACTTTATCCACACTTTGTGCCTTAATCCATAATTCAATTTACATCAAGATAGGTCAAAATGGACCTAAAATAAATCCCACATAAGATAAAGTTACTTTCTTATTGTGAATGGTGATCCTATACCTGCACAAACACAAAGAACAAACACATTATTAGTCCAATAGGCAAGTTAGAAACAACATTCCCCATGAAATTCATTTGAAACATGAAAACAAGAAATAAGTGAAGAACACAAGTAAAAAAAGCTATTAAATCCTATTTTAATGTCGAAACTCTCAATCCCATGGGGGAATTGGTGCCATTTTGATGTGGAAAATGGCCCTTTCCCAATTCCTTGCAATCTTGATGATCAATGGTGAAGATTTGATGCTCCTTGATGAAATTTCTCCATAACCTAGCTATGAAATTATGAAAATGGATGAAAGTGGATGAACTTGATTCAAAACATGAAGATGATAACTTTGCACAAGTTGTGGATGAAAATACCTAAGATTGTGGATGAACTTGTGGATCCAAAATCAATAAGAGAGCCTTCTATTTATAGAAGAGAATGATGGAAGACTAAGCGAAATGGATGAATGCGGGATCAAACACCAACAATAGCACAATGCCACTTGTCAACATGTGAGTGGACAAAGGTGGAGCACATTTGGATGAATGTGCACATTAATGCAATTAGGTGGAATTTCAAATTTGGAGAAGTTACAAGTTGTAGGGAGAGAATAAATGAATTAAATGCCACTTGGCTCAAGAAAAAGGACATGTAAGAGGCCTTTAATGCCTTGTTGGATGGACAAGTCTTTTTGGGAGGGATTTTTAAAATTTGAAGAATATTCCAACTTGATACCCTTTTTGAATGAAATAGAAGAATTTATAAATCAATTAAATTGATTTACTTGTGCAAGTTGCAAAAGCTAGAGGATTTGATGTTTTAAGATTAGGATTAATCAGGATTTGATTAACTTAAGAGGAAATTAGCTTATGTGACAATTTGATTTATTTTTTTGGATTAATTTAAATCAAAATGAGAGGAACAATGATTTTAAACTTAATTAAATAAAATTTGATTTATTTAATTAAAGAGGGTGATGTTAGATTAAATCAAATAAAGATTAATTTATTTAATTTAAGAGAGGTGACTTTAGAGCTTAATTAAATAAAATGAATGATTTAATTAAAAGATAGACTATAAGATCAATTAAACAAAATGATTTATTTAATCAATAGGAGAGAATGACTTAATCAGATAAATTTGATTTATTTAATTAAGAGATGAAATATGACAAATTTAATCAAATAAATATTATTCAATTAAATTGATTAGTAAAGGAGATGATTTAGGATGAACCGGTGTTAGTAAAATCAGAATCAGGTGTATAGGATCAATCGTTATATTTTTTGTATCTACACATATCCTCCACAAAACATCAATTGTGTCAAGTCAGCCCAAAAATAGACCTAAACACAAAATCTTCAAGTTTGCATGCAATTCGCCAAACATGCAACCTCAAAACTTGATCTTCCTGCAAAATCGCATTCAACCGAGATCTATTAACTTATCTTCATCATTCCAAAACAAAATATTTTTTGTGAATAAATGTGGAATCTCCCACACTAATACACTATATAAAAATTAACTGTGATAAACAAGGTTGAGCACTATCATTCATATATTTCAGGAAATGTCATAGAATGCCACAAAATGTTGAATATAGTTACATTTGAAGAACTAAAAACTATAGTTAGAATTGTTGAAGGTTATACCAACTTGTGATGAAGTGCGGACCCAAAAACTGATGTACTGAACCACAAAATTATGAAAGGAAATACTGAGCCAATCTCCTGATAAGCCATACTTTCCAACCAACCTGCATTGTACATATGTCACCAAAAATACTTTCGAACTATGCTAGGATGATCATAAAAATGTTGACATCAATAACAACACTGGATCATGTAATATATATACACTTCATGCTCATGTTCCAAAACTACATCATCAATGATTGTGAATTAAGTGAAGAAAAAAATGTCAATTTTGATGCACCACTAAGTCAAAAACTTGTGAACAAATTGAATCACAATAATGCTAATGTATTCTCCCACTTTAAAGAAATTTCAAATCACAAGAGCTTATTTGGAAAGATCTATGCTAATGATATGTTTCCAAATGAAGCTACATCATGATAATGGGTTGCTCCCAAATGTAATGTAACAAACAACAGAGAATATGAAAACATAAGTGATTCATAGATCTGGGGTTAGTATATGTATTTGCTATAGTGATATAATAGCTCAAAACTAACATCATTCCCCAAATACTCATGGAAAAATGAACACAATGGAGGAATGACACATAGAAAGAGAAGAAAAACACACTTTTGGGTCAACGTGGAAGAGACCTAAATGTCTCAACACCTTGCATCATCCCCAAAAGGAAAACACAAGACAAAAAATAAGATAAATTTTGTGACATATAAAATAATAAAGATACAAATAAAAGAATGTTACGACAGGTTCATTTCCTTTACATCCTTGGGCTAATGAAGAAACAAGGATCATCCAAATAAAACTCACAAACACAAAGACATGCCTTGAAACGCAACATGGGAGATCACATCATGTGCAAGCAAACACAAAGAATACATGAAACAAACATAAAGGAGTGCCACACATGTGAGCCAACCTAAAGTAGTTCATTCACATCCCAATCTTGTTCATAATATAGGGAAGGTGGACAAGTAGCTAAAGGGACTACAACAAGTGTCATGCTAGGAGAATCTCTAGCTTCAGCACATGGTGGGTCACTCTCATCAAGAGGATAATCATGGTTTCCCCCATCTAAATTCATTTACTTTGAAAATAATACATTAAGCTCATTATGGAATTGTTCATTAATTTTAACAATTTCAACCTTATCATCTAAGTTAATCATAATTGGAGGTTTTATGACAATGTCTATTGTATATTCTTGTTTCACTTCAAGTGTTTTGGTTCCATGTATTGTTTCGGTGAAATTTGTAATTCTTCTTGATTTGTTTCCATAGATGTTGGATTATCATGCATTATTTTATTCTTTTCCTCCAATTGGTGAGCAATAGCATGATGTTTACGCCTATATTCTTTAGCATTTCAGTTTCTTCTTGCATAATTTTCATGTTGTGATGAGGTAGGAGCATGTTTCTCGACTATTGGTATCTTTTCTTCCCTTAAGGGAGGAACTGAAGGAACCATTAGGGGTTGGGAAACCATTATCTCTTTAGGTCTATACACTTGTTTTATCTTTAGAGGCACAAAAGGAATCATTTGATTACCTCTTAGTATTTTATATGATATGGGTGGAGGAACTATGATATACTTACCTTGGCTACTTGGAAGGGTCTTTGTTTTGGACACAGATTCATCCATAACTAGTGGAGGAGGAATAACCATGGTATTGTCATTTTTAGGAATATTGGTAAGAGATAACTTTGTTATGCACTTTGCCTTTAACTTTTGGTATGATTCGAAAAATAAGTCCTCGCAAGGTTTAATAGGTTCCATAGATTGAGGTCAAAAAAAATATAATGAAAAGTTTCCATGAGAGAATAAAGGGTTAAACCCATTATGATACATTGTAAATATCTCATTTTCAAAGGGGAAATTTATGCACTTGTGAATAACCAATGGGATGAAATTCATGGAGCATAGCCATGGGTAGCCTAGCTTCACATTAAATTGGTCTAATGTCAAGATGATAGAGAATGATACATCTATTTTTTTTTTATCCAAATTTAAGAGGAAGAGTGAGTGAACCTATTGTAGGGCGAGAAAAACCATTGTGATTTTTCAACCATGCTTTTCATTGTTCATAAGAATATTGATAAAGCTCATGCACCAACAATCACATTCTCTACACACACAAGATCATTGAGTATTCCTTGTATTGTCATTAATACGTTCAGTGATATAGAGAGGATCATTGGGTGCACGTCTAGGTGCATCAATATGGGTGAAAGAAATTCTAGGTAACACAATGGATTGGCCCTTATGAGGTTGAACATCTTTAAAGAAACCATTCTATCTAATTCCTTCTCATTTTGATTGTCATCATCATTCATTTCATCACTCATATCTTCAATATTATCAATATTCATCTCATCATTCTTAGCATCACAAGCTTGCACAAAGTTGGATGAATGGGTTAGCAATGGATTGGTAAAAATATAGAATTTTTGGTTAGGTGGGGCAAAAAACATATTCCCTTGATCATTAACACCACCTAGTTGTATGTGATTATAATCGATGAAGTCCTAAACTTGATGTTTAATACGTATTTATAGTTCTATATCATGCCCACTTGTGTGAGGATATTTACAAAAGGCATTTGGATTGTAACTTGAAGATAAAGGTTTGGTTGTGTTCATAGGTCTAATAGGAGACAATCAAATTAAATTCTTACTCAAAAGTTGTAACATGATTGAATGAAGAGTGTCAGCTAACTGGTAAAATTGTCTATCTTTCAATCTAAATTGGCAAAGAGTTGAACTTATGGTAGCAACTTGAGGTTCAATGTGGTTGGTTATTTATGGTGTATCTAACTTGATAAAAAAAAATTGCTTCTTGAATGGTTGATAGTTGTTTTGAGGTACAGATTCAAATTTGTCAGTAGGAGTCGATGAAGATATATCTTCATACTAACTAACTAAATTTTGATAATCATGAAGGGTCATGTACAAATGTATAAAGGATGGATATTTCATCAATAAAATTATATCCCTTATGTCAGGTTTCAAATTTTAAATAAAGAATCTTTGGACATCTACATCAGGAAGAGTCATATTGATTTGTGAATAAAGTAATTGATATCAGCTTATGAAATTCGTGACCTTTTCATTTTTATTTTGTTTGCATCTCATTAAATTAGTTAAGGTAATCTTAGAACCAATTTTTACATGTAAATGATAGAGGAATGCATCAAAAAGCTCATTAAATGAGTGGATTGATTTATTTGGAAATGAACACAACCATTCCAAAGCCATGTCCTTCAATGACCTAGGAAAGAGTTTATCCAGGAGTTTATCCTAAAAAATGAAATCATTACACAAGGTAGTATATGTCAATATATGATTGCTATGGTCTCCTTTACCATTATACTTGTCAAATTGAGGTATCTCTATGTCTTGTGGCATTGGTGTTTTTAATATTTCAAGTGACAATGAGCTCCTTTTGACATATTGTGATGGTTGTCCATTTTGGTTTTGGTTCAAGGTTGAAATTTCTTGTTGAATTGAGGTTACATTTTGCAAAATTTGGTTAATGACATAACCATTGGTTGAGATTTTTTGGGAATGTGGTGAATATGGTGGAAGTGTGTATGTGCTTAGTGGACTACTATGTTGAAAATTTATGGGATGGGATGAAACTTGAGATGTCACATGTGAGGACCCAAAACCATAAGGATTTCTAGTGGAAAGACCTACTATTGGAGGTATACCAATGTTTTGTTATATCATTAAGGTGATAGTTGGGTTGGTGTACGTGGGAATAGAGGCTATAGTTGTAGGGAGGGAGACTTGACTTCATCCTTAACTTTGAGTATATCCCAATGCTTGAGCAAAACTAGCCATTGTAGGTACATTAGCATCAACTATATGGGCTAGGCCACACAAAAACTCTAATCCATGAGCATCACTAATCAATTTTCTCATGTTATCTATCATAGGGACTGCAAGACCAGCTAGAGATTTAGTACTCAATTAATCTTAAATTCCTTCTAAATATTTGTCTAATCTTTTTAGTTTTTCTTTGATAACATGGGAAACCATAGTCTCAACATCTATATAAATGGGTATTTGTAAGGTTTTCATTAGTATATTAACGTCATAGATAGAGTCCAAAATGGGTTAAGTATTGACAACACTTTGCATGAAATATTTGGAAGACTAGGGATCCACAAACAGAGTGCTGCTTTGGGATGCTTATGAGTCCAGGAACACTGTCATTGGAGATAAGTGTTTGGGACAGAAACTGGCATGGTTTCCAGAGTGCTTCATGAACTTCGACTTCAGCTTGACTTGTCCTGACAGCAATCAGGACTGGAACATTGTGAACAGAATTCTTCACTGTGGAGGTTTGAGACATGCAAAGCTGGAGACGAGAGCTTTTGAGAGCATGTTGAAGCCCGATTTTCAAAGTTTAAAAGTGACTTTGTGTGAAATTTGTGCTTAAGGATTTTAAGGTCTACAGGTTGAAATGGTTTTGAACAATAAAATAACTTTGGGGCTGTCTAAATTTGCATACTCTTGCTAAGTGTGGCAACATGGCTGTAATAAAATATTAAATTTAAGATCTGGTGCAGATCCTAAAATGCTAGAATTGACTAATTCTAGATCCCTAAATCAGGAAACAGTGATTTGGATTCTATTAGAAAAAATGATTCATTTTTTTTTGCTTTTTATCATTTGGTAGAAGGACTACTGAAACAGATGCAGTAAGAATGCTAAAATAGTTCTAAGAAAAACTTTGAAATTAGAAGACATGAGAGATAGAGAGTATACTAAACACACAAAAATTAATACAAGGAAAAAGGAACAAAGGGAATTTGGTCCTTGATAGGGGTTTTGAAAATTTAAAAGTTGAATTTTTATCATACTATCTAAAGGTTTTTCTTTTGTGTGCAAACAAGTTGTAACTAAGTATCTTTCTAAAATTTTCGCAAATGAAGACCATATGATGCAAATGCAAATGTGCAAGAATATAAATGACAATTATGAATGCAATTTTTAATGTAAATTTGATCTAAATGACTGAAAATGAATCCTAACGCAAAATAATATGAACTTTTTTGAATTTTTGTGATTTTTTACAATACAAAAGTGAAACCCTAAATGAAATATGTAAAAGAATACAATGCAAAGCTTAGATCTAGGATGAATTTTTATAAGGTATGTAATGTTAATAGTTTAGATTCACCAAAATGAAACAAATAAAAATATGAACCTTAGGTGTACTATGTAAACCTAGGATTCAAATGGTTAGGATTGAATGTGTGGGGTATTTTCCTATGTTTCATAAAGATGGAAATTAACAAGGTGAATGGATTAACTTTTGACCATGAAGGTGAGCCAATTAGACCTAAATCTCCATCCTATTAAGGATTAGAATGATTTGGAATTGATTTCCAATGATTAACCTAATTAAGCTATATGACCTAATATGTAAAATGCAAGATCCCATCAATGCACATACTAAAACAATAACTTGTAAGTAGATCTGGGAGGTGCAGAAGATTGTGTACCTATCACAGAAAGTTTAATCTGGGTGCTTTAGAAGGAAAAAATCACCCTAGGTTGTATGGGTTCTTGTAGGACACTTCTTCGCTACTTTATGGATCCTTTGATGATAGATCTGAGCTTTTGATTTTCAGTTTTGGAGTGGTCAAAACACTATCAGATAATTGTGTAAATGAGTTTCCATGAGTTAACAAGATGTAGGGAATCAAATGCAACAATGAACATTTTTTCTTCAAGATCCCTTCAATCCTCTTCAAACCAAAACCTACACATTCAAAGAGAGAAAATGTTGGGCCATTTAGGGGATTGCCTTAGTCAAAACCCATGTAAGTGTTTACACTTCCACAATGGCAATGTCAATGATAAAATGATAATGGATATTAAGGAATTATGAAATCAAAAATTACTACAACTCACCACCCTTTAATGGATTCCTTGAAGGACTGAAGTCATGCACATCACTTCAAGGTCTTGGATCTTTCTTTCTTGATTCACTTGAGTTCTTTGGAGACCTACAAAAGTTTTAACCTTCACAAAACAATGATAACATAAACACACATAAAATCACATAATAGTTTACATGATGTTAGGATCTTGAATTGCTACAATAAAGCTCCAAAATGCTGAGATCTTGACTTTCTCTTGAATGATCTTGACAACATTTTTTTCTTCATGAATGCTTGTTAGATTTTAAATGATGCAATAACTAGGTATTTATAGACATTTCTCTAATTTCCCAATAATTAAATCCCAATAAGGGACATTTGAAATTTGAATTTTAAATGTTAAAATGGTTGCCTGACATATCAAAAATTGGTCCTTGGAAGAATAGGGGGACCCATATTCCCTAGGGTGAATAGATCCTAGCCCTATTCTCGAGGACATTAAGTGTCAGGGGTAGAATATTCATTGGATGCATTTGTTCAATGCTTACAATTTCTTATAAAGTGGTAAAAATGGGTTATAAAATACATAATTTAGGAAATTAGGCTCAGTAACTTAGGGGGAGAAAACATAGTGTGAAATTGTCAAGGGTGACAATTTATGACGTTACACATGTCTTATGAGATATTTGATAAGTTTCACAACCTAATCTTCACACTTTGATAATTTTGTTTGAAGGAGATACCACAAGTTTAAAATGTCTCATTCTCATGGTACAACATATGTACCTTTATTAGATCTAGTCCAAACTATAACATCTTTCCTTTTGATTATTTAACTAAGTCTTTTCCTTATATTTCTACAAGTATTCTTCAACTTGAGTAGTTCCCTTAAAGTAATTTCCACAATATGAATGCTAACTCTGATCATGAAGCCATGTTGTATGTTTCTCACTCTAAGGTGAAGGATCTTGATAAACACATACATTTTTTTTTAAATATTGAGAAGGTGACAACATCTCTAACATTGTTGTGCCTTTTGTTGAGGCCCTTCATAATGTTTTGAATAATAATTATAAAGGTATTGATTTCCTTCAAGGTTTGTCACATCATGCATAGCAATATCCCTTTTGTAATATCATGTCTCAAAGGTGATCATGAATCCAAATCCAATGTGGCTAGAAAATTACTAATTATATTTCTATTATACTTCCAACAATGTATATAGCATTAAATATGCATATTGCCACTAGCTTTGCACAATTGAGGGTGACACATTCTTTATCTTCTATATTTTATTTCCTTCAAAGGTCATGAAATTTAGATTTCCAGGCAAACACATCAAAATTTCTATCCATTTTTGTTAAAAATTATTCCCCACATTCTTTAACCTTTTTTTTCCGTTATATCCATTGGTATCCAACCATATTTACACATTAGAGAACTTGTTATAAACCAAATCATGAAAAATTTATGTAACCTACAAAATCAACTAGCCTCATTATCTACTTCTTCTATGCAATCCCTTAATCTACCCTATTACCATCCCAATCTAATTTATTTGCACATTATCATCACTTTTCTTCCCACTTATTTTGATTATTCATACTTTGAGAAATATAATCAAAAGGGTGATATGTAGACACATGTGTCTACTTTCACTATGCAATATGGATCAACTATTAGAAAAGATATACCAATGAACATGGAAAGACATTTTTCTCAATTGGTTTTTCTCATTTCCTAACCATTCAATAAATTTTTTTGATCAAATTATAAATTAGTTATTACAACACTTACAAGTAAATAAAAGGGCCCAATTCACCTTCACTGACTTGGTACATTAAAATCAAGGAGTGCACAAGAAATTAACTAACTTTATCTTCAATTACCAATCTCTCTTTTCACAAATCATGCATGCACTCCCTAATTATAACATGTGAAGGTTTTTATTAGAAACCTTCAACCCTTAATCAATGATAAAATATTATTGATGAGATATACCACAATTGAGAATATTTGTATATCCCTCCATGGCTATCAATAGAAGGTTAGCTATTTTGAGGCACCAACATCACAAGATCCTATTGCATCATCTAGGATCTATTCTTCTTTCTTTAATTATAAAAATAATTTAAAAAATTAATAATAATTCAACTATTTTCAATAATTCTTCTACCAAAACATATTATCCTATCTTGGATGTTTTATTGCTCAACCTAAGAGAAGTATACAATTTACCAAATTGTTTGAATCTCTCCACTCTATTCTCCAAGAACTACTAAAAGATAATTTAGTGCAAATAACTCTTATTAGATCTCTATATACAAACCAACCATTTTCTCCTTTCGATGACCTGAAGGCCTTTTTTCAATACTACAAAGCAACTATTCAAGACACTAAGATGTAAGGCCCCTCCCTTCATATAATAGTCAAAACGCCTTTAATTCTAAACTTATGCTATTCTATTATTTAGATTGAGTGTATGTCATTAAGATGATAATGATCAAGTTAAGTGTAATTATAATGTCTATGCATGTTGTTAGTAATGATAAAGTTCTTAGTGTTAATCGACTAATTAGTCAAGCTTGTGATAATCATTCATACTATTCAATATTTTTATCATGTACATAGCGAATTAATTTTACAATGAAATAATTATAAATAGAATAGTGACTCAATAGACATTGGTCTCTACAACTATCTTATAATCAAATGGCCTTAGTGTAAGTCATCTTGAGTATATTGAAAGTTGAGTTAAAGTGTTTCTTTAGAATTTGTCAAAATAATAATAATCGTATTATAAAATTATATGTGCTAGTTGTATGTGTTGAATCTAGTATACATTACAATTATTTTAAAATCATGGCATTCATGTGGAATTATAATCCATGCACTTACATGGTGACAATTAATGTTTCACTTGGTTAACAATTTGATATACCTGGTTATTGATATTGCATATAAAAGTTAATGGATTGTTATTCTTGTTGAATTGATTAATGTTAAACACATAAAATTTAACAAATTATTATTCTTTAATATTTATTATTTTATTTGATATTCATTGGAATTATATAAATTATTGACTCAATATCCCCTAGTTATGAATAATTCATTTTACTACGTGATTAAATATTATTTACATACAATTATTATTTATGTGATATTTATTAGGATAATGATTTGATATTTCTTTATATGTATTTCAAAGGTATTGAGCAGTATTTCAAGTTATTATAATTTTGATAATCTTATTTATCATTTGAAAGGTTCTCAAGTTATTAATGTTTGACTATTTTAGATATCTTTTTGAATAGTTATTGAGTTAATTTTAGTTATCATCTTAATAGCTATCAAGTTATTAATTGTTAGCATTATATTTTATAGACAATGTTATTATAATCTAGGATTATCATTATTAATTTGTTGAATTAACATTTTATTACCATTTTGAGGGTTCTAGTTAGCAAGTTGCATAATTAGTTGGTGGTATCATTTTGCTAATTATAGTTATCATTGACCTTATTATAAAGTGATTATCACTCAGAGAAAACCTTAGTTTATTTTTTTGTGGATATGATTTATATTTTTTATCATTTAGAGAAGCTAATAATAACAAGAGCTGCAAAGCAGCAAAGTTCCTACCAAAATGTTCAAGAATGGTTATGCTTTAATTTGTTGTGTCTACAAAGTTATAGCAACAATGTTGATAATAAAATAACTTTATAATAATCTTGAAATTTGTCAATTTTTTGGTTTATGCTATAGTTGACATTGTTGTAATATTTGTACTAAATGTTTAAGATTGAGGATCACATTTAATTGAGAATAAAAGACACAAATTGTGATGACACCTAAAGATTGTGCACCGTTTCAGTAAGAACAAATGCCAACAATGCATTAAAAGGATAGTCTATGAAGAATAGCAATATTGTTTTTTTTCAATGATAGTGCTTTTAAACTTTGGATATTGGTATGCATAATGGTCAGTTGAGGATAATGACATTGCATACAGGTTTAGGGCGTGTGGACATGATCGTACATATGCTAGTTAAGACCCTTGCTTCAAGAATTATGAAACACGTGACAATTGAATAGGTGAAGGGCAATCCCAGTCCTCTCCAAATGAGAAATACACTAAAAAAAACTAAAATCATGATGTGTCCAAGTATAAATGAACCTTTTTGTCCATGTCTAAACTTCCATATATTTTAGAGCAGCATATCTTACTGAACTGCAAATGGTAAGAATTGTTCATCTGAACTATACATAGCCTTGTTTTGAGGCTTTTCTTTTATAATTTAAGTTACCATTCGTCTTCATGGTGTGAACATTTAGTTGTATTAGTATTTTTATGTTGTTTCTTTAATTTAATTTTTTGATATATTGCACTGATAGAGAATTGCAAGATTCTTGGTGACACAACATTATAAGGAATTCAGATTACTATTTTGTAGTTAGAAATACCCTAGAGTATACATGGACCAAAACTTAAAAGATAAGATAAGAGAACCCAAAACATAGTTTTTCCGAAAATTGCAAATAAGGCGTTGGAGCACAAATCTTAGTGGAAGTGGGAAGGCATGGTTTTTCAACCCATCACTGGTTAGAAATGATCATGATTTATAGAGCCAGCATGGTTTAGAAGTAATATTTGTGCTTGGAGAGGCATTGATTACATAGATTTAGGATCTTGTTCATGCACTTAGGAATTTTAAAAATCTGATTGATTCTTGCAAACCATACCTATGAAATCCAAGAATAAAATGAATTCCTAGAACCAGCTGGGGGTAGTCGACACATTAATTGAATGTTGAAACTTCATGATCAAGGTATTATGAAGTTTTTGTGTCAATACTGCATTCCTATGTCAACATATACTTTTCAAAACTATCCAACTGGGTCCTACTTTCAACAAAGAATAAATTTGCACAACAGATGAAAACTTCAGTTCAAACCCCCATACCAAAGGAAGTAATTAGTTTATGGGTTGTTGTCATGTTATCAAAACTAAGGATAGAAACTTCAATCAAAAGAAGTTCACATGCATGGTTTTGAAAAAAATAGTTAAATACATGGTATGCTCTATTGTCTTATTAATGAAGGCCAAGAAAAAACAATCAATTATTTCTCCTCTAAAAGTGTACTGCACTAGTAAGTTGTCATGCCCATCCTAACAAAAAACAAGAAAACTACTTTCAAATGGAAACCAATTATGGTCAATGTTGGATAAAAATGCAACTACTGTTCATGCTATTCTATTTTATTTGAATCTTGTTCTTATAACTTAACAAAGTCAAGTAATAATATTTTAAAATAATCCTTGAAGGTTCCATAGTTTTTTCAAGCATTTTGACAATCTACCAGTTACACATAACATAAGTCTTTTTATTCCTAGAACAAAAAAATTTATTTGATTTAACTCAACAATGCATGTGTATTTCTATAAGAAACCTACCTAAGATCTTTAACAGGAAATTGGGAAATGACATGGATTAGGAGAGGAAGAGAGTGTCATATCAACAAAGAGAAACTACAAATATTAGGGAGATATGATGTTGTTCAGAAGAAAAGATCTGGGGAACAACTAGATAGACCTTATGGTAGATTAAAGGTTGACAGAGACATGAAAGAAAGACACTTTTTATGACTGTAGAGTGGAAGAAGACAGAGCAATGCATTTAAATACAACAAGAGACTATGGTGGATACTAAAATTAAACATAAAGTTTCATTTTTTGAATTGGAGCAAGTTGCCCTGCTGCAAGGCTTTACAACATTTGTCACGGTGTATATTTTACCTTTGATGAGATGTCAACCAACTCATTGTAAGCTCTTGGTCCCTTGTATCCTACTTTCCTTGTAAGCTATGTTATATCCATTTCCTTCTACCGACTCCTTAATCTACAAGTTATGAATAATTTAGAAGTCAAGAGTCATGCTCTTTTTTGTTGTTTGTGAACATCTTATACAAAAATTTTACAAATAGATAACAATATTTCATGGGTTTTGTTTTGATTGTGCATACTTCATAATTGCCTTAACGGTGCATGTAAGGGTTATGCAATACATAAATGCATCCTAAATAAGGTAAATATAAATAAGGTTTTGGATTTCAATTAATTATTCATTAACAATTTCATAGTTAACTGAGAATAAAAGACATAAACTGTGATGACACCTGAAGATTGTGCACCATTTCAGTGAGAACAAATGCCAACAATGCATTAAAAGCATGGTCTATGAATAATAGCAATATTGTTTATTTTCAATGACAGTGCTTTTAAACTTTGGATATTGGTATACATAATGGTCAGTTGAGGATAATGACATTGCATATAGGTTTAGGGCATGTGGACATGATCTTACATATGATAGTTAAGACCCTTGCTTCAAGAATTATGAAACACATGACAATTGACTAGGTGAAGGGCAATCCCAGTCCTCTCCAAATGAGAAATACACTAAAAAAACTAAAAGCCTAATGTGTCCAAGTATAAATGCACCTTTTTGTCCATGTTTGAACTTCCATATATTTTAGAGTAGCATATCTTAGTGAACTGCAAATGGTAAAAAATGTTCATTTGAACCATACATAGCCTTGTTTCGAGGCTTTTCTTTTATAATTTCAGTTACTCTTTATCTTCATGGTGTGAACATTTAGTTGTATTAGTATGTTTATGTCGTTTCTTTATTTTAAATTTTTAAGAGACTGCACTGATAGAGAATTGCAAGATTCTTGGTGACACAACATTATAAGAAATCTAGATTACTAGTTTGCAGTTGGTAATACCCTAGAGTATATGTGGACCAAAACTTAAAAGATGAGATAAGAGAACCCAAATCATAGTTTGACTGAAAAGTGCAAGTAAGGCTTTGGAGCTCAAATCTTAGTGGAAGTGGGAAGGCATGGTTTTTCAACCCATCACTGGTTAGAAATGATCATGATTTATAAACCGACATGGTTTATAAGTAATATTTGTGCTTGGAGAGGCATTGATTACATACATTTAGGATTGTGTTCATGCACTTAGGAATTTTAAAAATAATCTAATGTAATATATTAAAAAAATTGAAAATAAATTAAACAATATTTTTTGTATTAATAATAGTTTAGAAACAGTTATACATTGCTTCCAGATTAGAGTATCAAAAAGCTGCTACAGCATTTAAAAGTTTTACATACATACAAATAGATGTTGTATATGTCATGTATAGCGCTGCCATAAATATAAAATTGGTCATTCTACACATCAAAAACAGACAAACTGTCTCCGTTTCTGCAGCTTGCGTACCATTACTGATCTTAATGTCTACTGCCAACTTCTAACTATGAGTTCCTCATTGGATCCAACATTTTCAATTACTGTATTATCACTTTCGTTCACAAAGTCTAACACCATGAGATTCCTTTTCCCTTTTTGGTTTACCATCTGAGCCAAGATCAGCTGCATTTGATATTCAAAAATTCATTTTGCTCAGCTTCTACAGGCAAGACTGTTGGGGACCGCTTTGTCTAGTAAATCTGATTACCTTATTCATCTCCTTCTAAAGCTCCTCCAAGGCTCTTTTAAAGACTTCAGGTTCCTTTGTGCTGAATGAAGATCCTTCACTACGCAAATCCCTGAACTTTTCCATAGACTTCGCCGCATGAAATGAGACCTATGAAGAAACAAATGCATAAGTGAGTCTTCTTTTAGACTCAATAAGCGCCCTCTTTACTCCCATAAACTTGTCATTGTTCCTCGCCTTCCAAATGTGCCATAAAACCTCATTAGTGAGTAAATTATAGAACAACTTGCAATTAGAATTAACTTTGAGATTACAAAACAAAATATCATACCAACTTATTTTACCATCCATATTCCAAATATTCAAGTCATGACAAAAGAGATTCCATATTTCAGTAGCATATAAACATTCAAAAAAAATGTGATTAATAAACTCAAGCGTTCTACAAATGTTGCAAATATCCAGATCCATACAGTTAGTTTTAAAAGGTAATCTATGTAAAATGACCAACCATCTGAAGCAAGCCTGTTTGGGCTCCGTTGAATCATGCCAGATGAAAGAGAGAGTATTTTTCCATTCCTTATGGTTCAACAAGATATCCCACCATTTATTAACATGCTCCAAAATAGAATCAGATTTTGTCAATTTAGTGTAGATCATTTTAGCTTTGATACAGTTAATAGGAGAACCATCTTTCCAGGAGATATTACTCGCAATATTATAATCTTGATCAATAGACCTAGGAAAGCATACATTCCTACAAGCTTCCACCAAAGTAGAATAGGTTCTGAAGTGGGAATTAGGAATATCAAATTGATTTTTGATGTTGTCCCAAGTTATCAGCTCCTCATCTGAAAGGATATCAGCAAAGGTTTTAATTCCTTTGTTATGCCACGTTTTAGCAGAGCAACCCTGAAGGAGGGCAAGCTTTTTACCTTTATGCTCAATGTTCCACCATATCAAACTATGAGTGTTGAATTTTCTATTCGTGCTAAGAGTTATGCTAGTATTCTTAAGAAAAGCAGTGTGCTTGGAAAATTCCCACGCCTTCCACAGGCTTTTGAAGACAGCAGACCCCGCAGGGACCATAGAATGATCACCAAGGAGAATGTCATTTAAGGGCAGAGACTTCCGGGACTTAGCATGCTTCGGCACAGCTTCTTCAATATTCCTTCTTACCAAGACTTTCCAAGGTTCATTACCTTCCAGTGACCTCAGAACCCACTTAGCAGCAAGAGCCACCCCTTGCAACCTAAGGTTCTTTAGACCAAACCCCCCTTGCATCTTACTTAAGCAACACCACTCCCACTTAACAGAGTGACGCTTTTTAGCACCCTTACCATCCGACCAGAGGAACCTTCTTATTTTCTTTTGAATGTCATTCACTTGGTAACTACTATCCAACCAGACAGATGCATAATAAACATTGTAAGAAGCAAGCACCTTTTGACAAACTTGCCTTTTGCCTGCCAGTGAAAGGTAGTGCCTATTCCAACCTCAAATTTTTTTCTCAATTTTAGAGCTTACCCAATTCCACATATCCTTCAGGTTAGGGCTAACAGCAAAGGAATTCCAAAGTACCTCACAATCTTATGGGGACCTCCCCACTGAAAACCAAACCTGTACAGCCAATCAGGCAGCTCCTCTTTCCACCCAAGAAAGGTGGACTTGTCTCTAGAAAGCTTGGCTCCCAAGGCAAGATAGAAGAGATCGAGCTTCTTCATTAAGGATTCCACATTGTTCAACTCAAGTTCCACAAATATCGAAGTATCGTCAGCGAACTGAAAATTTATCAAATCATTATGATCAGGGAGGCAAATACCCTTAATAATAGGAGAAAATACATTGTCCCTAAGCAGATAATGAAGGGCATCAGACACAATGATAAACAGGGCAGGAGCAAGTGGACAACCTTGTCTGATGGAGTGCCCAAGAGGGATTTTTCAGAGAGCTTACCATTAACCTCAACTTGGGCCGAAGCATCATTCAAGAGAGTATCTACCATGTTACAGAACTTAGAGGGGAATCCAAAGGCCTGGAGGATAGTTTTCAGAAAGACCCACTCCACCCTATCATACACCTTCTCGAAGTCTAAAAGGAGCATTGTAGCATTTTGATTAGTGCATTTGGCCCACTCCAAGGCTTCCCAGCTGGTTATGAGATTTTCAAGGATATACTTGTCTTTTATAAAGCCAATCTAATACTACTTATAAACTTAGGTAAGATATTGACCAATCTAGAAGCAACACTTTTGGCCAGAATCTTATAAGAGACATTCAGCAAAGTTATCGACCTCTAGTTCTTAAGAGAGGTCTTGTCTCCACCTTTGGGGAGTAGCTTGATGATCCCCCTGTTGATGTCCTCACCCAATGAACCTTTTCCAAGGCTTCCATATAGACTTGCAAGAGGTCATCACATACCCAGTCAGAAAATTCTTTATAGAATTCCATAGGGAGGCCATCCCCTCTTGGGGACTTATCATTACACATGGAGGAGATTGCATAGGCAACTTCGCTTTTGGTGATCTCTTTTTCTAGTTGGCGGCAGTCATCTTCCCCAATCATCTTGGGAATAAGACCTTGTATGATGGCCCTGGCCCTCAAACCCTAACCATCCCCACATTCTGAGGTGAAAAGCTCTTTGAAGAAAGAGTGAAAGCACTCCAACACATCCTCTTGAGCAGAGCAGAGCCGATCCCCATCCCAAATCTGACCCACTTGCTCCTTCGCTTTCTTCTCCTTAAGAAAATTAAAGAAAAATTTAGACCCCTTATCCCCACCTTTTAGCCAATTTAGCTTAGCCCTAACTTTTTGCCCAGCCAGCTTGTGGGACTGAATTTTCTACAAACTATCTTTAGCAAGAGTTAACCTCTCACAAAGATCCCTGTCTTTAGGATTAGCTTGAAGATTGATCTTAGTTTCAAGAAGGCAATCTTGCAGATCTTTTTCGCTCTTCCTTTGGTCCAGGGCCCACTTTTTCCAACAATTTGGAAAAGGGCCTGCCAACCTTTAACATTGGCATTCCATCACTCAATGGAAGAGACATCCTTCAACATCCATTTGTTGATTTCCCTTAGAGAGGCAATTGCTTCCCTACAGTCACTGTCTTCCAAGAGTTGGGTGTTAAGGATGAAGATTTTATCTCTTTTTGTCTCCAAGAAAGGAGTGAAGCTACTGATGATGGTGGTAATGATTGGGTGGTGATCCGACAGGGTATAGGGGTAGATCTGCACCCTATTCTCAATGTCACTCGGGAGGAAACTGAACACATCTTTATTAGCATAGAACCGGTCCATCCTGCAATAAATCCTATCTTCCCCTTTCTAGGCGTTGCACCAGGAGAACCAAATCCCTTTGGACTAGCTTTTGCATCCTTCCATGGGGTCAAAAAGCTTCAGCTTACCTTTACATCGCATCCAAAAAAAAATTTCATTGCTTTTCCAATTCCAGATGGAACCTCCCCATTTGTCTTCTTTTTGCTCCACCATATTGAAGTCACCACCAAAAATCCAAGGAATGTCCTCCAAATCAGCAAGCCATTGCCAGAGACTGCATCTTTCCCTATGATCATTAGGGTCATACACAGAGCATATCCCAAAACATGCACCATCTTTTTCAATTCCCACCCAAACAGCTCTGTTACAAGGTGAGGCACCACTCCCAGAAATGTATGGGATCCAGTGATTAGCCACCAGCAGGGCAGCCCCGCCTCTCCCCTTCTCATGAGAAGTATAGTAGGCCATGGAATAATTCCAGATAAATTTGAGGTTCATTTCCAGAGTGAACCCAATAGCTTTAATTTCTTGAAGGAACACAAAATCTTTTAACCTCTCGAGGTTGAGAAACCTCCTAATAATATATTTCCTGTCAGGGGATTCCAATCCCCTGACATTCCAAGAAATGAATTTAAGCTTCATTGGCCAAGATCACATTATTTTCACTTTGGTCACCTTTGAGTTGTTCAAAGTATTTGGGTAAAGTCTCATCAGTCTCAAGCTTCTTCGCAGCCAGAGACTGCAAAACAGTACTAACTTTTTTCCTTTTAATCTTGGATAACCCAACTTTTTTAATTCCTCTAGCTGTTATACTATTCTTTCTTGGCCTCCCTGGGGCTTGTTTAGGTTTTAAAATCTGATGGTCCTATCTCACAGTTCCATCCTCCTCAGTTATGCACACTTCAGTAGGGTGGGTGTTATTAACATTCTCATGAAAGACTTCTGTGTTTAGCTTGTTTAATTCATTTGGTTTACCATATCCCTCCTCAGATTGATTACCAGTCCAGTCATTAGTGGTGGAAGGAACCAGGATGGTAGTTTGTTCCTGAGGGGGGATTGGGTTCTCAATTACTGAAGTCATTTCCTGCTTAGGGAGAGCCACGCCATCAGGCCCAAAGCTAGTGCTACCCGACCTAAACAGGGAATCAACTACACCAACTGCGAGCCCTTCCCCCATCGAAGGAAAACCATCAACCCTAACCTCCTACGCAGAAAATTCAATTGGCTCAGGATTGCACCGATTAATGTCTTTATTGATTTGAAAATTGGAAACTTGGATGCCAGGAACAGAATCATATCGCTTAGCTAATTTTTCTTCAATTCTCTATCTAATCCCTCTCATTGCCAACTGCTGGGCGTTTAGGTTTTCAACAAGGTTCGGGTTGTTGGCAATGCTGCGGGCCAACTCGAGAGACTTTGAAGAACCAACATCACCCGATCCAAGGTCATCCTCAACCTCGTCCCTAGACAGGGCCTCGAATGAGTTGCGGAGGACCATGTCACTCAGGCGCTTCAAAGGGGGAGGAGGCATCTTTTGTGACTTTTCCCATCTTGCGAGATCCCCACAAATTCGCTAACACCCTTCGACATCGAAGGGCAAGACGTAGATGACTCCTGAGAAATGGGGCCATCCCTACCCTCCTTCCCCACATTCGACCCACCAGCCCTCGAGTTTTCCTCCGACACAGGCTGCGAACCAGAATCAAAAAGGGGAGGAATTGGATCAGACATGGGGGGTTCGCGACCTTTAGCCTTAGGACCATGTTTCTTGATCACCGAGCAATTTTTCTGAAACTAACCTTTGCGATGACAGAGGAAGCAAGCATTCAAACCTCTGAGAATTTCAATAGGACAAACTGTGAGGCATCCATCCTCATTAATGAAAATATTCTTAGGAATTTTGATGCCTGGGTTTAGCGTTACCAGAACCCGTACATCAAGGGGTGGAAGTGTGGCTTTCACCTCATCAATCCGCACAACAGAGCCTATGGGAGCCAAAATCTGAGGGATGATTGCCCAAAACTCAGGCTACAAATTTTTAAGGACAACCCACCTAGGGGCAGAGAGGGCAAGAATTTCTTCTGCAATGGTAGACGGAGACCATGGAAATGCCCTAAAAGTGCATCCTCTGAGGTTCCAGAAGGGTTTTTCAACAGCTTTCTTTTGCATCTCATGATTAGCAAGGAAAATAACAAATAATCCCTGTTGGATCATTCTACAAAATTTTACCAGAATCCCAAATTTATTTGCCCAGATTTTTATAAGCCAATCATCTATGAATTTTCTCGTCGGGACTTTGGAGGAGTTGACGGCCGCAAAGAATAAGGTAGAGTCTTTTAATCTACCCCTTTCATTTGAAATAACAGATTTAAGAGCCTGGTTAGGAGAAATGACAAGGTTACTAGGAGCAGAAGAGAACAACTTACCTTCTGTCTGGCTACGCATATCAACCTCCTCAATTTCAAACCTGGCCTCTGTGAGGACCTCTCCATGGCCGGAAGTGAGCGCCTCCTTGAAAGATTTAGTCGCGCCCTCCACAACCACCACCAAGCAAGGATTTCCAGACTTACTCAGTTCAAGGCTAGGGATGCCCGAACCACCCTCCATCCAGTGATGGAGGGGTCCAGATCCTGCACCATGCCAAACTGGCTCTGCCAGAAAACCCTAAGGAAAAAAAAAATGACAACAACCAGTGAACACAAATGACACAAGCGGAAGGCGAGAAACACAAGAATAAAGGGAGAATGAGGGAAGAAACAAACAATGATCAAACTTGCATGGGGGAGTGTGCCAACCCCCCCACTGAGAGTGCCATGTCAAGATCCGTACATCGCAGCAGCAAAGCCCTCTGGTTCCTTAAGGGAATTTCCTTTGATGGCAATATTTTGACGTCAATTTAACAATATTTTACATATTAAAATATAAGAATATAATTAAATACTTAAATAATTAAATAAAAGTAAAATTCTACTTCATTATTATATTTTTTAAGTTTAAACTAAACATATGAATTATTTGAACCAATAAATTTTTCAATAATTTTAAATAATTAATATTTTTTATTTTTTAGTATTTATTTTTGTGTGTGTTTGTTAATTTTTATTTGTAATATTGTATGATTTTCTATTTTTTAGAAAATAAAATAATTGATTGATCTTGAAATTTTATTTAATATATTACTTTTTCTTTACAAATGTTAGATGATTTTTTATCTAAATTTTTCAATTTTTATAATATTCATGATTTAAATATTTAATAATATTTACATCTAGTTGTGAATATTATATAATATTTATATTTTATACAAAATAAAATTATTTATCTAATTTTTAATTTTTAATTTAAAAATCAAATCACATTATTAGAATTGAAACATCATTTACTCTAAAAAATATGATGCTAATTACTTTTAAAAATAATAAACTTACTCCAAGTATTTTAAAATATATATTTTTTCAAAGGATGTATCAACATCCTTTACATTATTTAAATATTTTATAATATTTACATGTAGTTTGTGAATTTCATAAAATTACATGTAAAAATTTACCAATACTCTTATAATATATTTTTGTATAAATAAATAATTTTATAATGTCATGTTTGGTATGAGGTTGATTTTATAATATTTATTAAAACAATTTGATATTTTACATATTAAAGTTTACAAATATAATTTTAAATTTTAAAAATAAACAAAAGTAAAAAAATTCTACTTCATTATTATATTTTTATGTTTAAACTAAACATATGAATTATTTGAACCAATAATTTTTTTAATAAAAAGTAAATAAATTTATTATAAATATAAATAAAAATTCAAGATAACAATGTCTCTCATCACAAAATTAATTTAATATATTAGATGTCAATTTAATATAATATATAATCCAATATATATTAAACTATTAAAAAAAAAATATATCACATTATATAAAATTATAATATAATATTATAAAATTATAAAATTATTATCTAATATATTAAATTATATATGTTATATATGTTTCATATTATATAGAATATATATTATAATATAATGTTTTGATTAAGGGTAAAAAATGGTTTTTGATGGGACTCAGAACACATAACAAAGGTAAACAAGCTGCATTAAAATACATCATAAACCAACAGCAGCCTCGCAACATCCACTAAAGATAACTCATGACTACACACACTACAATAAATAAATAGTTAAGGGCCTGAGACCCTTAAACAAACTAGTTTTAACCAGGACCAGAAACCCTTTTAGATATTCACAGACCCTGCCTGCATCCACCAGGCATCAACAAACCTGTCGCTCATAGTAAACATCCCAGAGCCAAGAAAGATAATCAGCATAATGGTGTAAGACACCTTTAGCCCCCTAATCACAAACAACGTAAGCCACCTGATTTTACCCGGGATTAGAAACCCACAATAGAGATACAAGGAAACTTCCTACATCAACCAAGCAACAACACACCAGCCACTCTTGGAAGGCACCAAAGAGCCAAGAAAGAAAACTAATTTAATGGTGTAGGACACCAACAAAGAACCTAGCTCATCCATGGAAAGCTCCAGTAGCAACATCTCCTTCGAAGTATTCTAGGAACAAGATACCAACTCCAAAGCCACCTCAATAGGACTAAGCTCCCCTCTATTAGAGAGGATGCTACAAGTAGCAAGACCACCACATCTAGAAATCACCTGCCCCCTCCACCTCCACCTCCATAGGAGACCTTCCCACCTCAATAAGAACAGCTGAGGGAGGTCCACCTCCATAGCACTAGGGGGAAATCTAACACAATAGCCGAGCACACAACCATAGCATCCTTCGGTATACACTGCACCAGAAATAAACTATGGACAGGGAAAAGAATCTTAGAAACAAAGTAGTAGTCCACCTTAACAATATTCCCAAAAGAACTTTTTTGAGTTTCCATAAACAGAAACCCAACAACAAACCAAAGTTGAACCAACAAAATAAGCAACTCTACCCACAAGAAAACCACACACCCCAACATCAACCACCTGGAGAGCGAGAGGAAGAACAACATCTTCAACAAAGAGGGACCAAATGCACACAGCCAGAGAGAACAAGGCCTCAACAGCCAAAAATCCAAGGAGAACAGGGCCACAGAGAGCACATCAACAAAAAGACCCATAGGCCAAAAGACCACCAAAGGAGTAGTCCCAGTCTCAAAATGAACAAGAACACCCAACCCCCTAGAGGAACAAGGGAACCCAACACAAGAAGAGAATTAGGAGGACCAACAAGAAAGAACACCAAGCAACCCCTACACGTCAGTAGGAGCCAGAGATAAGCCCAACTCCCAACAAACAACCAGAGGGAAAGACCACCATTCAACTAAGAGGAAAAAATGAACCCAAAACACATCAAGACCAAAAACACCCACAACAGAGCCACCCAACAAACAACAAGTAGAAGCTAAAAGTAACCAAGGACAAACTAGAAGCAGAAAAAACCAACAAGAAAAGCCACCAAGCCTTCCTATTATGCTAAATAGGAACAAAGACAACCCATTCTGCAACCAGAAAACCTTAGAAAAACCAAATCCCACCCACAGCCAAGAGGGAAACCAAAGAAAAGAAGGGGATGCCAGAAGCCAAGAACCAACCCGACCCACAGCACCTAGCCAGCCAAGGACATTCCCAGAAGGGACAGAAGAAACTGAGGCACTACAGCCATCCATGCCAGCAACCCCAATCAAGGCAAGGAGGGAGGGAAAGAGAGGCCTCTCAACCACCCAACTACCTCCAATGGCCCCAAAACCAATGCCATCCTCAGCCCCATCCTTAAGCCATCCATAAATGGCCTTACCAGCAGCAACCGAGGTAGAAACAGTCACCAACCTGCCCAATGACCTCCATTTGCATCCACAACAAACAACAACAAAAATGAACAAAGCGCCTCTGAAGGAAAAACCCAACCAAAAATTGGCAAAGTCCACAACCCATGAAAAGGCAACCCCAAGTTCCCCCAAAGGAACCACAACAAAACCACTAGTAGAGAGGCACAAAGCCTCAACAACCCGCCAGAAAGAAAGAGAGACAATAGTAAGAAGTTGTCCCCCACAGCCACAAAACCTACTAGGATGACCTCCATCAACATCGACAACATAGAGCCAACAGAACCAAGGAAACCACCCACCAACATTACCATCCTCATCTGTGTCATCTCCATCTGCATCATCGCCCCCGTCCTCAGCATTCAAACCATCTCCCCCACAGCTATTCCCGCCTAGCAGTGCCATTCATGATTTTTTATGAGTTAGTGAGTTATATTATAATATAATGTTAAATTAATATATTACATGATATTAATATAATATATAATATATTAAAAATAACTTTATAATATAATATACTAATAATATATTAAATTATGTATTAGTTGTGTGAATAAAAGAAGAGTGAAATAGAAGTGTAGCAAATAAAGTATCAAACAGATAAGAAAAACAATAAAGACAAGACACCAGTATTTATTGTGGTTCACCAAAATATGGCTACATCCACACTGAGCAAAGGAATTTTATTATTCTCAACAACAACATTTACAATGAAATCTGCAACATATATAATATTACATTTCATACCAAAGAAGAATGTGAATAGACAAATAATTAGAGGGAAAATCAATGTGTCTGTTGGGCTTCATCTCTTAACAATCTCCCACTTGAAGTACAACAGATGTTGCAACGCCAAACATTCCCCTACTCTAAATTTACTGTTACTTCTTCTTAACCAGACCAAGAGAAATCCTAGCGCATTTGAACTTCTCTTTGGGAACAACCTTGGTCAAGATATCTACCGAATTGACCTTTGTGTCAATTTTTGCAACTTGTAACTTTCCCTCTTCAACCACATGACAAATCAAATGAGCATGTAAGTCAATATGTTTAGAACGACACTAAGATGAATGATTATGAGCCATAAAAATGGTGTTGTGACTATCACAAAATAAAACATAATCACTTTGTTGACATCTCAAATCACTAAACAATAATTGTAACCAAAGCATCTCCCTAACATCTTCAGAAAGAGCAACAAAATGTTGTAGCCTCAAGACCCAACTAATGGCAGCTCCAGCAAACATGAAAACATAACTAGTAGTAGATCTATGTTTAACTATATCTCTAACAAGATCATAATCAATATTGAAACCTTGCAATTGTACATTATTGCCACCAAAACATAAAGCATAATCAGAAGTGCCTTTAAGATACCTTAATATCCATTTGACCGCTTCCCAATGAGGCTTTCTAGGATTTCTCATGAACCTACTCACAACTCCCACTGCATGAGAAACATCGGGATGAGTGGATACCATAGCATACATAATACTGCCAACTACATATTTATAAGGAATACCTTCGGTAAACTCTTTATCCTCTTGTGTTTTCAGACACAAATTAGAAGATAAACAAAAATGGGTAGCAAGAGGAGTAGAAACAACCTTTGCATCAACCATACCAAATCTTTCTACAACCTTGTCAATGTATGCCTTTTGTGACAACATGATCTCCTTCTTTCATCTATCCCTAGTGATTGTCATTCGAACAATATTCTTGGTTGCGCCTAAGTCTTTCATAGAAAATCTCTTAGCTAATTGTTCCTTCAACTTAGAAACAATCCTCGTACTAGGACCGGCTACCAACATGTCATCAACGTAGAGAAAGAGAATAAAAAACTCTCCATTAGGAAGCTACTTATAATAGAAACATGGATTTGATTCACACCTTAAGAACTTTTGCTCAATCATGAAGCTATCAAACTTGAGATACCATTGTCGCGGGGCTTACTTGAGCCCATACAAGCTGCACTTCAACCTACAATAAAGATGTTCATGTCCCTATTTTTTAAAACCTTCCAGCTACTCCATGTATAACTCTTCATCAACATCACCATGTAGAAAGGTTGTCTTGACATCCAACTGGTCAAGTTCAAGATCCCAAACTGTAGCCAATCCCAAAACTGCCCGGATTGTGTTCATTCTCACAACTGGAGAGAAAATCTTATTAAAATATATGCCTTTCTGTTGATCATACCCCTTTACAACCAGTCTGGCACAATAACATTTCTTTCATGCATCCTCTTCTTTCAACTTGTATACCCAATGATTCTTCAAGGGTCTTTGATTAGGTGGAAGCGGCACTAAATCCCAAGTATTATTAGCCTGAAAAGAACTCATTTCATCTTGCATTGCCTCTTTCCATTTCGTAGAATCAATTGCCATGCAAGCCTCTTTGAAAGTAGCTAGTTCAAGTTGATTAGAAATCAAAAGTTCAAGCTTAGGCCTGCTCTAAATATAACAATTCATAATTTGAAAACTTAGAAGGACGTCTCCTCTCCCAGGTAGACCTTCTTAAATGAGGACCCTGTTGTGGCACATTTGAATCTTCTAAACACATTCTCTATAATTGAATTTAAACATTTTCTATTTCAGTTTGCAAATTACCTTTGTTATGAATATTTTCTTTCAAACTCTTCCTTTGTATGTCTCCAAGTGGCACAGTCCCCTATTCCTGCACATTTCCTTGTGTTTGTGTAAATTCGCCAATTGAAGAGTTTATGGGCTGCGTAACATGTGAGGAAACTTCCATAGGACCTTAAGATGGTTGTGAAAAATCCTGAGAAGGCTACGTAAGAGGTAAGAAAGGTTGTGTTTAATGTAATAAAGGTTGCATAATAAGTTTTGAAGGTTGTGCAACATGAATTGGAGCCTATGCATGGAGAATTAGAGGTTGTGCAGTGGGTAGAGGAGGCAACGATGCATGTGAAGGTTGTGCAAAGACTTTTGAAGGCAGCATTTCACTCCCAGAAGGCTACGAAAAAACATATGAGGGTTGCTAAAAAAAATATTTTGCATCGCCATTTTGTGCAGATCGAGTATAGGCTGTGTTGGGGGGTGAAAGCTCTGGGTGAGGAGGCACCAGAGTAATACCTCCTTCATCATTCAGAGAAAACAAAGATGATGATGTAGAAGGCACTGGGGATAAAATAGAGGTGGGTGAATGATTTATTCCACCTACTCTACCTGACTGCAAATTACCTCTAGGTGACCCATGTGAGTGAATCTTTTCAAATGCAAAGAAGGGCGCATATTCCTTAGTGTCTATTGCCTATGTTTGCAAAGCTAGAAAAATGTGTACATTGAAAACCACATCCGTGTTGTGAGCAATCTTATTAATGATAGGATCCCACAGCCTGAATTTGTAATGATCTTCACCATACCCAACAAAAATGCACTTATGTGATTTAGGATCCAGTTTGGATCGTTTCTCCTTGGGAACAAGAGCAAGCACTTCACATCTAAATACCCGAAGATGTAAATAGGAGATTCACTTTCCAAGCCACTCCTTTGGAATACCAAAATCCAACCAGGATGATGGGCTCTGATTAATGAGATAAACTATTGTGTTGCAAGATTCATCCCAAAACTCTTTTCCCAATCCAACATTGGAAAGCATACAATGTGATTTGTCCAAAATTGTTCTATTTAACATCTTTGCAACCCCATTTTCTTGAGGTGTAAAAGGAACAACTTTGATTCTTCGAATACCATTTTAGGCACAAAAATTATCAAACTCTAGGGAGAAAAATTCACCACCATTATCTATTTGCAAACATTTGATGTTATGCCCACTCTAATTTTCAACTAAAGCTTTAAATTTTTTGAATTTCCTAAGGACTTCAGATTTCCTATTAAGCATAAAAATCTAGACCTTCCTAGTGCAATCATCAAGGAAAGTTACAAAATAGTTAGCCCCTCCAAGAGAGGTTACCTCAGTCGGTCCAAAGACATACGAGTAAACAAGCTCCAAAGGTGAGGTATTCTTTGCACGACCTGACTTCAAAAAGCTGACCCTCTTCTATTTTCCATAAAGACAATGCTGGAAAAATTCCAAATCCACTAATTTCAAACCCAATAATTGATCTCTTTTGATCATCACTTCAAGGCCTTTCCTACTCATATGTCCAAGACATTGGTGCCAAAGTATGGTCTCGTTGTCCGTTAGTGCCATAGTAGCTCCCACTTGAGAGTCATTCTCAAAAATACATAAGTTGCCCACTCTATCTCCTTTGGCAATCTACAGGACACCCTTAGTAACTTTCCATGAATCTAGAAAGAAAGAGGTATTGCAGCCTTGTGAAAAAAGTTGGCTTATAGAAATCAGATTCTTCTTGAGTTTTGGAACATGTTTAACATCTTGCAAAAGCCATGTGATTCCATTCTTGGATTGTAAGAGAAAATCACCTTTACCAATGATTTCCAAAGATTTGTTATCCCCCAAGTGTAATGTCCCTTGCTAGATATGACCTTAATCTTGCTGATTAGAACCTTGGGAATTTTGTTAAACACTTGCCAAGCGAAATATGTACTTGTTGATTGTTGTTTCTTTTTGGTAATTTCAAATGTATGTGATGTTTTGATAAATTAAATGACTCAAATGAAAGTGTGCAAGGATTGAAACTAAATGGTAAAGCAATGCAATGGACTTTTAATGACTTCCTAATGCCCAATGAAGACTATAAGTATAATGAAAATTATGCATAATAGCAACAAGAGACATTATGACAAATAATTGTCATGCATTGTTCGAACTCCTTTAAAAGCTAAGGCTAATGGCTGAGATGAGATACAATGCCTTATAATGACTAAAAATGAAGTGCAACTATGTCAATGTATAGCTACAACTAATAGGTATTCTAGCAAACACTTAGCTAGCAACCTTATTGACTGAAAATGATGTCACTTAACAACATACAGCTATTAGGCATTGTGACAAACAGTTATCATGTAAACTTCAAGAGAAAATATGAACCTACAACAAGTAAACATTCTCACAAACACTTAGTATGCAATACATTCATGCAAGTAGAGAGCTACAGCTATCACACATTTTAGCAAACACTTGTGATGCAACTTCCAACCTTCTTGTTATTCAATTGCCAATGTTGAATCTCAACCAAATTACGAATATGCAGTTGGTCACCCAGATTACAATGATATTATGAATGACTCAAAAGCTACAATACTGGCAGCAATGATTACAAACTAAAACATTAAAGAACCTAGCATATAACAACGAACAAGGTCTTCAACAAATCGTCACCACTTCACCAACATGCTAATCAATAAGCATCCAATACCCAGTGCCTCATGAAGTCATTATTTCACAAATTTCCCTTGAGCTAATCTGATCATATTTAAGCTGCAATTAAACTGAGTGAGTTCTAGAATATTCTCCTCCAAGACGATGGCCAATGAACCCATGATTGTTCCTCAAACAACTGCGAACTTCCTAGCAATAATGCTTTAATTCTTCCTTGATAAATTCCATGATTTTTCCTTCAAGTATATGACTGAAATCTGAGCAATAAATCGACCGCAAGACTGAAAATAACTGAGTTCCAAACTAAAAATGTCTTCAATGATATTCCCCAATTCATTCCCTCCAAATTTGGCCTATGGCCATTAAATTTTCATATTTGAGAAGACTGAAATATCTCCTCCAAACTCACCCAACTAGGTCTGATATTTCACAAATGAAACTAGAAATTTCTTCAGTGAAGCACAAATAGAAATTCTGAATTAACTTTCTCAATATTCCATACTAGGGTTGATATTTCACAACCGAAATTGGAAGTAACCAGCTAGGTTTGGTCTTTCACAAACAAAGACTAGAAATCAACAAGCTAAGCATTCAACTTCAACAGTGTAGTAGAAAAGATGTATTCAACTCAAGATGTCCAAATGCCTAACCCAAGATTCTTCTTATACTTTTCATAGGAGAGCCCACACACTTTTCTTGTCAATGTGGGATAAAAGATATTTTTTAACTTAAGTGACTTTATGATATATTTTATTTTTAGTCACTTTATTATTAAATTAATTAAATATAAAGTCATCTTATGATATTGTATTTTTTTAGGATAATTTAATAAATAATTAATTTAATATTTAATTTAATTAAATTAATCAATTAGTCATCCTTATGAAATAACAATATTTGGGCAACATAGTTAATTAAATTAATCTATCTCCAAATCGGGGACATGACAGTCCTCCCTTCCCAAAGATTGCCTGTCCTCAAGTAATCCACACTATCAGACCATCCAACTACCACAGTACCTGAAGCCCAAAATGGAGAATCACTTGCACCTATCCACCAACCACCTAGATCCCAAGTGATCCTACAGCATGTGCAATCCCATAACATATGTGTGTAACTGGAACCCAAGAAGCAGTCAATCTTTATCAACCAAAAAAGCCATCCAACTAGCAATGGAAATCCTAGATCCCAACTCTGTGAATCAACTCCATCTGAAATCCGTTGTGCAACTCTGATACCTCCCCCTAAAATCCCATCTGACCAAATCTCAAAACCCTGCTTCTGGAAGCCACCAACTGGGAAGGGCCAAGCAAGAGACTAGGACTTATCACCTGAAATCATAAATGTATCACACCAAAGTGATCCTGAACACCACATGTTCAACCCACCTCCTTATGTCATCGATGTCATCATCAAATCATGTACATGTGGGCTGAAAACAAACTGATGAGCACACCTCAAGATACAATCGAGATGAAACTCCCCTGACGGTGCCAAAGGACAACCAGCATAGTTAGGTGTACTCCATTCATCATAAGAAGAAGACTCACTACTCAATTCAAGAAAAGCAATATCATCACCATCATGAATGTCATCTACTCCTTGGAGAGAAACTGGAACATTACTAACACCCAATGTGCAAGTCCTAAAAGGAATCAACTCCTTAACGAGGTTAAGAAGGTGGTCACAATCTAAAAGAAGGTTCAAATAATTTGACTTCATTGTCTCCATACCTTCTTTGACAACCTGCAAATCATCAAGAGAAGACTCATATCTAATCCACCTTTCTCTTCTCTCAAACTGAACTACCCAAAGATGATCCTTAATTCTTCTGTGCATCCTATCTTGATTAGATAGGGCTGCAATAATCTCATCCTCCTTCACCTTCAACTAAGTCTCCAAGCTACGAACAACTTCAGCCTCATATGAAGAAGTCTCAACCTGTTCTTGTTTCTTCTTGCTTGGAATCAAGCACATCTCATCATCCTCATTAGAACAATATGTATTTTTAGATTCAAGGAGTCTTCTAATGTCATCAATCCTTTTTTGCCTTGCTATGTTAAGAATATTGACCTTTTCTTTGACTTCTTGAAGATGTTTTCTTGCATTGGTAGCCACCAACTTAGCCTCTTTGGCTTTCCTCATCCATTCTTCATTCATTTTTTTAGACCTCTTTACCTCTCCCATGCCAAAATATACAAAATCAGTCCTCTTATTTTCATTTTTATCAATTGGTGTCGGGCTGCCATGAAACATATCAATGATTTTCTTATGACCAAAAGCTTTAACCTCATGAGAATGATGGATCTTAATGCTATTTTCCTCAAACAAGCCAATAATCATATCATGTCATTATAGAGTGTCACCTTCATCGTGTGTATTCAAAACACTAGTGGTTGCCCCACTAAGTGAAGGATCAATTTTCACACACTTCTATATCTTGGGCCTTCAACGAACGTTCATATGTAACATTCATCGAACCACAATCTGAATCTTTTCCATGGTAGGATGAAGTATTGCTAGACTCACCTAAGGAATCATCACAAGAAACCTTATCTTCATGTAGCTACTCCAAAGTAATTTGTTTGTCTTCAACCATCACTTGCTCTTCTTTACTCTTGAAGTCATCATGAAGTGTTTTTTGCTCATCATCTCCCTCTATGTAAGTCTGATTTTCCCTCTCATTAGCTGTTGAAAATTCATCATAGAGGTTTCTAGATATATCACCTGTAGTTACCTTGTGTTTCTCATTTTTGTCATATGATGAAGACCTTTTAAAAATGGATGCCATAGACTTCATGAACCCTGGTTATGAAGCCAATTTATCCATCCTTTCCTGACTCTTCCTTAACTCTTCCATCATGGTATTCAACTATTTAATATCTTCTTTTGAAAACATGGCACATCCAACTAAAATTTTCTTATCTACAATTAAGTAGTTGAAACCAACACAACTCTACCCCAGCAGGCTAGCAGGAACAATGGCTCTGATACCACTGTAATGTCCCTTGCTAGATATGACCTTCATCTTGTTGATTAGAACATTGGGAATTTTGTCAAACACTTTCCAAGCGAAATATGTACTTGTTGATTGTTGTTTCTTTTTTGTAATTTCAAATGCATATGATGTTTTGATAAATTAAATGACTCAAATGAAAGTGTGCAAGGACTGAAACTAAATGGTAATGCAATGCAATGGACTTTTAATGACTTCCCAATCTTAATGAAGAATGCAAGTATAATGCAAATGCATAATAGCAGCAAGAGACATTATGACAAACAATTGTCCTGCATTGCCCGAACTCCTTTAAAAGTTGAAGCTAATGGTTGAGATGAGATACAATGCCTTATAATGACTAAAAGTGAAGTGCAACTATGTCAATGTATAGTTACAACTAATAGGTATTCTAGTAAACACTTAGCTAGCAACCTTATTGACTGAAAATGGTGTCACTTAACAACATACAACTATTAGGAATTGTGAAAAACAGTTATCATGTAAACTTCAAGAGAAAATATGAACCTACAAAAAGTATACATTCTCACAAACACTTAGTATGCAATCCATTCATGCAAGTAGAGAGCTACAACCATCACACATTTTATCAAACATTTGTGATGCAACTTCCAACCTTCTTGTTATTTAATTGCCAATGTTGAATCTCAACCAAATTACGAATATGCAGCTGGTCACCCAGATTACAATGATATTATGAATGACTCAAAAGCTACTATACTGGAAGCAATGATTACAAACAGAAACATTAAAGAACCTGGCATAGAACAGTGAACAAGGTCTTCAACAAATCGTCAGCACTTCACCAACATGCTGATCAATAAGCATCCAATACCCAACGCCTCATGAAGTCATTATTTCACAACTTTCCCTTGAGCTAATCTGATCATATTTAAGTTGCAATCAAATTGAGTGAGTTTCAGAATATTCTCCTTCAAGACGATGGCCAATGAACCCATGATCGTTCCTCAAACAACCACGAACTTCCTAGCAATAATGCTATGATTCTTCCTTGATAAACTCCATGATTTTCCCTTCAAGTATATGATTGAAATCTGAGCAATAAATCAACCACAAGACTGAAAATAACTGAGTGCCAAACTAAAAATGTCTTCTATGATAATCCCTAATTGATTCCCTCCAAATTTGGCCTATGGCCATTAAATTTGCATATTTGAGAAGACTAAAATATCTCCTCCAAACCCACCCAGCTAGGTCTAATATTTCACAAATGAAACTGGAATTTCTTCAATGAAGCACAAATAGAAAGTCTGAAGTAACTTTCTCAATATTTCAAACTAGGGTTCACAAATGAAACTGGAAATTTCTTCAATGAAGCACAAATAGAAATTCTAAAGTAACTTTCTCAATATTCCAAACTAGGGTTGATATTTCACAACCAAAATTGGAAGTAACCATGGAAATCAACAAGCTAAACATTCAGCTTCAACAATGTAGTAGAAAAGATGTATTCAACTCAAAATGTCCAAATTCCTAACCCAAGCTTCTTCTTATACTTTTCATAAGAGAACCCACACACTTTTCTTGTCAATGTGGGATAAAAGACATTTTTTAATTTAAGTGACTTTATGATATATTTTATTTTTAGTCACTTTACTATTAAATTAATTAAATATAAAGTCATTTTTTTAAAGATAACTTTATAAATAATTATGCATATTGGACTAGACCAGCAACTGAAAGTAGCATTATTTTGGAGAAAATCGCTCAAACACAAACTTCATCCTTTTGCTTGCCATTATGAGCTTCACATGGGTTGGGCTTAAGGGTCACACACTACGCTCTGACTTTTTTCAGAGGAGTCAAAAAAAAAAAAATTTCCGTTTTCATTTTCCATACATCACTCTCATGGCTGGGCTTCGTACGGTGCCAGCATCAAACACAGATTAATTTCTTCTCCCATATTTTCTCAACGCAGCTCCCTTATTCACATTTTATGGATGATGACGTGGGAAATTTCAAAATTTGTTCGCATGAAATCAAAGTAGTTTCTTTTCTCGGTTGCTTAGCACGAATTCTCTATAGATTTATTTTAGATTTATGTTAAAAGATTATTTGTTGTATTTTAAAATAAATTATTTATATAAAAATGTCTAGTAACTAGATAATATAATGAATTATATAAATTTAATTTAATTAAAGGATATAATTGATATATATTTGAAATATATTTATATAAAATTTATTTATTTATATATATTAATAATAAATCAATTTTTATATATTATTTATTATTTTTATATATTATTTATTATTTATATAATATTATTTTATATATATATATATATATATCATATTATTTATTCTATTATATTATATTATATAAATTATTTTTATATAAATAATATAATATAATCTATCATCAAAAGAATGATTGTCTTTATCCTTTGCATTTAATTTTTTTTAAAGTAGTTAGTACAATTATATGATCTATTATTTTTATGTTGATTTGTATTTAATTATTACATTTATTCGACATATGTATGACATATACATCTCACTTTTAATAAAAGGGAAAAAAATTACAACCATTTTGTTTCATTACTATTACATTGTTACTGTCACAATGATTTTAAGCTTTACTTTATATCTTTCTCACCCACCCTTAAGAATCTATTATTTTTATGTTGATTTGTATTTAATTAATTACATTTATTAGTTCCTGCCAGGGAACTATAGGCATGGCCAGAACTTAACTAGTTATGAATAATTCTTTTTTTAACCGCTCAAACATTTTTTCTATTTGATTTTTTTTTATTGTCAGTTATGAATAATTCTTTTTTTAACAGCTCAAACATTTTTTCTATTTGATTTTTTTTTATTGCCAATTATATAACAAAACATATTTCAAAATTCAATTCTCTGACAAATTTCACGAGGACCATAATCAAAAATAATTATTTACTCATTTATTAAAGATATTCTTTAAATAAAATTGGTGTCTTAGACATCTTTTACATTAATTTTTCTAATAATAGGCAGATTAGTCTATAAATATTTAAAAATATTTTTTATTAAATGCATGATGTACCTATCTTCCATGTTTTTATATAGTAAAAAAATAGTTTACTCTTAAGTGAATAAATAACTATATGTTGTTCTCCCATTTATTCACATATATATTAATATTTAATATTTAAATGCATCTATCTATCTATTTAAATAAATTTTTAATAAATATAAATTTGATACACAATTTATTTCATTTATGATTCAAGTATAAATAAAATTTATAAGTTAGTAGCTAATATGGTTGTAGAAATAAAATTTATAGGTATACTAGTCTATAAATATTAATAACTAATTTTCATTAAATACATCTATCTATCTGAAGTTATTAAAAGCTAATTTATTTTTTAATATTTATTGTATGATAAATAAACTAAAAGATCTTCATAACCTCTCCATATTAACACATCTACTAAACACATAACTATTTGTATGTAAACTAAAATCTTTTAATAACCTTTCCACATTAACACATCCACTACACATAACTATTCATTACCCTACAGCTAGATAGATTAAATCTCACTAAATATTTACGGCTATTACGTGAACAGTAAATATTGAATTATGAGAGTGGAGAGGTAGGTAGTAGCTGATGAGAGTGGAAGAGGCAAGGGGTGGAATTACGCAACTAACAAGAGTGGAGTATGTAGTTTGAATGGAAATTGTTAGTTAATGCTACATAATTCTATTTTTCCACATTAAATGATAAAATTTGGAGAATCTTTGAGCGGAGGTAGAATTTGAGTTCTACATTTTATTTCCTTTTATCTTTTTTGAGGACGGTTTTCTTGAAAAAATTTGTTTTGAATCTCCCATAGGTTGTGCCATCAGTAAGATATAATCGTGCTCAACTTTCTCTTAGCAAATTTCCTTGAAATAGATAATGGTATACCACATTGAGATTGTGTTTACAAACAAAGCTTTGAGTTTTCTAAATTTGCAGCCAAACATTTTGGTGGCAAGTGCGTGAATCTCCTCCATAGCCTTACTTCTAAGAGGACAGTGCATAACTTGTTTTTGCATTTTTATGATTAAATTAAATATTTTGGCTTCTTGCAACATATATGTTTTATCAATAAAATTATGGTAAGTTTTTGAATAGTATGTATTAATATGCAAGAAGAAGAAGTGAATAGTGGAGTTCGAAAGAATTCATAGGGAGATCCTTTAAAAACATTTGAGTTATTTCCTTTACGCAGGCTTACAACTCGTTTGTGGGCTACGTTGTTGATTTCAAATTGGTGAAAATTTACAATTTTGAGGGCATTGCACTCTTGAGTGTGTTGAATGCACTATTGCATCCAATGCCAACACATTTATCATGTCTAATTAAGTTTAAACTTGGGGTGTTGTTTTCAAATCCCAATAATGTTCATCACTTGAACTCATTCCATCTCATCCATTTGTTAATATGTTTTCATATAATTTGCATTTTAAAGTATATCTTATCATTCTAGGTTAATGTTTTTATTGTTTTGTGGTTTAATTTATTTATTTATTACAATATAAATAATCATTCATAATATTTATTTATTTATTTATTATTTTTTAAATCATTCATAATATTTATCACAATAAATGGAACTTAGGTTTTTGACTGATTTAATGAGGATTCTATATTAATTTTTTATAAAAAAATTTGTTGCTCTCTATGAGATTGTAGGCCATTTTATTAAGGTTTGCTATTGTTTATTTATTTATTTTAATAATTTATTTCTTACCACTATATTATAAGATTATTGCTTTGGTTATTTGATTTTTTAGTCCATAAATTAGATCACGATATAATTTAGCATACAATGGTATAGTAGCAACATTGTGGATCTTGGTGAGCTTTGACTGGACACAACTCAAAATTGATTTCCAATCGGTTTGTGTGTTAAGTTTGAACTAGAGTTGAGGGTCCTTGTTTGGAACTCTAGCTCTCTCTGCCCTTGTTCCCCTCCTCCATTGAAATATATTTGTTGAATATATGAGCTATTCCTATTTGTGTTTCTGTGCTAAGAATGGGGCTATATTGTTGCTTGGTTTGTGCTTATGTTCTATGTCCATTAGTTATTTGAATCCTAAAATCAAGATTGCAAAGTGCTTTATGCCCTGCTGTTAGGTCTAAATCTATCACAAGCTTTGTCACCAATTAAATGTGCTTTCTAAAAAAATTACAGTCATTTTGTTTCATTACTATTACATTGTTACCGTCTCTTGACAATGATTTTAAGCTTTATTTTATATCTTTCTCACCCACCCTTAAGAATCATATTAATATTTAATTTTAGATCTAATATACCACTAATATCTATTATGATGTTCATATTGAAAAACAAATTCTATTATATATTCATATTCCCATATTCTCTTGTTGATCACAAGGCATTCACATTTAAACACAAAGCTAAGTAACTTTATGTTATTGCATTTTTTTTATATTTTAGCATTTATTATTTCAAAACACACATATCTACTACAATTAACTATTGATTTAATCTAATTTAATGAGAACTTATTTATACACATCTTATTGGATTAATCTAGATTAAACTTACAGGGATTTTTTTTTCATAATTTTGATTTATCATCTATTTTATTTTTTAAAATTCATATGATGATGAGCATATGATAAATTCATGAAATTATTAATAGTATTTTTTTATGTTTTATTTTCCATCAATTATTGCAATCATAATTGGTTATAAAAATATCTTAAAATTTATTTTTTCTATAGATCTATGAGTTGGAATACTTGAGATTTTATTACAAAATTCAAAAATCAAGAACATAAAGAAGTCATAGACAAGCACACTTAAATAATATTTGGTATGGTATAATTATTTTATTGGTATGATTATTTCATTTTGAAGAAATCTTTTTATTGAGAGCTATTAGGGTTTTCCATATCAACATATTTATGACATATACATCTTAATCATTTTGTTTCATAACTATTACATTGTTACTATCCCTTTTACAATGGTTTCAAACTTTATTTTGTATCTTTTTCACCCACCTTTAGGTATCATATTAAAGTTTAATCTTAGATTTAATAATATACCAGTAACATTTTTGCATTTATAATCTAAATCTAAACTTTTAATCTTTATTTTTTTCAATCTCTTTTATTCCATAAGCTACTTGAGATCCTAGTCTTCCATTACAAATGATTGTTCATCTAAACCCTATCATGACTACCACATCAAATCTAACTGAGATCTATATAAAAATAATTTATATAATATAATATAATATATAATATGAATAATGTATATAATATAATAAATGATATGTTATATAAATATATAATAATATTTAATAATGTTATATACAAACATATATATATATATATATATATATATATATATATATATATATATATATATATAGTCATTGTCTTATTATATATAATAAAACATATACAAAATATAATATAATATATAAATAAGTAATATATAATAATTGATTTATTATTAATCTTTATGAACAAATTTTATATAAAAACATTTCAAATATATATCAATTATTTTAATACAATAGATTTACTTAAATTTATTTTATTAATTCATTATACTATTTAATCATCTTAAACAGAAAAATGTACTTTGCATTTCAAAGTATTCACATTTCAGGTCAACAAAACTTCAAACTTCCCGTGCCCAGGGAACAATGAACAGTACAAAGCCTAGCTGCCCAGCCGCGACGGTGATGTACTGAACGAAAACGGAAACGGAAAAAAAAAATTGACTCACCTAAAATGTCAGAGCTTAGTGTGTGAGACTTAAGCTCAGGCGTAACAAGAAGAGAGGATAATATTAATTTGTATTGTACTCGCATTCTACTTGGTGGGAACTTCAGTCACATCTGCAAACACGACAAGGGCAACTGGTGTTGTAGAGAAGGGTGGCTTAGGCATGCCCACAAATTCTGCCATCTATTCTACCATGATACGATTTGTGCAAAATCTTGAGGTAAGTCACTTGCCATGATTTTCATTTAAAAAAAAGAGAACATGTACATGGCCGGATCACTCTTTGTTGTGTTTTATTTCACTCTAAAACAGTTTTGTTGTTATCTGTTAAATGAATGCATTTGTTCTGTGTTTTTTGTGTGGTTGTATTCATATATGACATTATGACAGATCCTTATTTGTTTCTTCACATAGAGATATTTTGGACTGTGAAATAATAAAATTAGTTCATTGAAGGTTTTGGATTTTTTTTTTGTTTATTTAGTTTTCTTTGTTACTGAGGTTATTTTTACAATATATGTCCATGCCTTGATCAAACATCAACGCTCCATTTCAAGGAGGTTTATAGCTATCTAATATTTTTATTTCTAGGATGAAATTCCTGTCTGATCGAGGCCCAGGCCATAGTTTAAAGCACTGAATTCTCAGGCATTCAGAGTATTCAACATTATTTTGTTTTCTTATTTATTAGTTCTTATTTGGAGACTCCAAATGTCTTGTTTGAAAAAAAAACATTAATTCTCCCTTGCGTCTTCTATTTTCTTTGTGTCTTCTATGATCTATTTTATTTTACATCTAATGAAATAATATGAACTATGTTAGAACTCGTGCATTGTTATTATCTATTTCCGTGGTGTTTCAATGATCACTTTACTTGTTTTTTTATTTGTGTTTTGTCCCTGCAAAAGGAAATTGAAGTAAAGGGTAGTTTTGGTATGTTCCTTTTTATAATAGAACTGTCATTGTGAGAAAACATTCATTTGTCATTTATCACTGGGAGTTAGCAACTGTTTGTGCATTCATTCATAATCTAATCTTGAAAATCTATGCCAGAAGATTTGCATTTTGAGTCTAAGCTTCAGCAACATACTAATTGTTCCTTGCAACTTCAATGACATCAGCTGTTTCCATCTTACAAATTTTAAGTCAAACTTTTTGTTGTTGATAAATGCAATGGCATAATACTTTGCTGCTTCAAATGTACTCTTGTTGTTACTACAAGAAAAATGCAAGCTATAATTTATGCTTTTAAGTTTTTAACTAATATCTAGACTTAATTGCTGGGTAATAGATAGATTTGGTGAGCACCTAAATTTAAATATTGATTGCTTATACAAGTTGTATGTTATATCTTATCACTGAGAATTTTCAATGTCATGTATCTAGATTTGTGCATTTTGTTATGTTATACCTATACTATGTGTTTTATGTGAGAATATTTCCATTTGAACTTCAGATCTAGATCTCACTGGTGCCACAGGGTAATATTTTGCTTCTTATAAGATCAATGGAATAATAATTTGATGTTATTAGTTTATTGTTGTGAATTGTAGGTTCTAATTTTGTGCTTTTAAGTCTTTTAGTTTTGAGGGAAAAAGGGTTTAAATTTTGTTATGCTTCATGAAATTTTATAATTATCTATTATTTTTCTACATATGTTTTCATGTTTATTGAATGAACTATTTATGATAAAATGTTTGGTAGTTTTAACGAAGGCTGTATATGACAGGGCTCTAGGAAAATTCACCACAATCACCGTCAAGAATGAAATTCACCGCCATGGAAAATTAACAAAATATTAATGCGCTTAATTTTCTGTTGCAGTGAATTTATCATTGGTGGTGAATTTTCTAATTGTTGGCAGTGAATTTGTCATATGCCATATGATAGAGCACTGTGAAGGCTTGTCTATTTTAGAGTAGGTAATGGAACAAGTAGATGAAGCTTGTGGCTACCAACATGATGCTTAGTATAAATATTTATCTTATGGTATTTGCTTGCAACATAAGTATAAATATTTTTTATAAAGAAAAATTTCTTTATCAAATGCAGCTTATGGCTACCAACACAATGCTTAGTATATATATTTATCTTATGGAATTTGCTTGCAACATAAATATAATTATTTTTTATAAAGAAAATTTAGGACATCTTGTTGGGATTCACTGGGAGAAAAAGTTATAAACTTTTGTCATAGTTAATAATTTTTGTTTATCTAATCATTATTTGCATTCTATTTATTTATCATTTATATTAAATATTATCATTTTAGATTATGACTAAATAGGAAAATTCACCATCAAAAAATTCACCACCATGACAAATTCACCTCAAGGAAAACTCACCACCAATAATTTCACCGTGGCAAAAAATTCATCACATTAACAATACTAACTTGTAGGGTATAGCTAACAATACCAACTATTAGATTGTATAGTTGTCATATGTATAATTGATTATGGATGGCTAATATTGTTGTATAATTGATTTACTAGAATAAAATAAAATATATTGAAAAAAAAATCATTTTTATTATCATAAATCAAAGTTTCTAACAATACCAATTTAAAGATAGGTGAGTTGTGGAATGGGCAAGATTGTAGAGCATGGGCGGGAAAAGTAGGATTTCAAATCTTTGAACAATGGAGTAGGTCGTGGAGCAGGATTTGAGGAATCCTAGGCGGAATCGACGCATGTTTCGAGCAAGGAGAAAGGTAAAAATGAATCAGATGAGAAGTACACCAGAATCAACATTCAAGTGGACCCGGGAGGAAAGAAAAACTCGAAGGGTTCTACTGAAGGACAGAAAGGTGAAAAAACCAATGAAGTGGTGGGGGCCACTGAAAGGGAAGGAGCAAAGTGCAAACCTTGGTCTTCACTGTTTGGAGTTAAACCAAATGGAAAATCAATCTTCCCTCCAATGCGAAATATTTTTGACCCAGTGACTGGTAAGCTTGACATCTTTGTGCTTGATCCAATTATTGATCATAACATTGCTTTGATGGACAAAGTTCTGGTTGGTAAGTTTATGGGCCCTAGACCTAATGTTGAGGTGGTTAGGGAGTTTGTCAAAAATAAGTGGAGAATCAATGGTAAGGTTATAGTGGTTGCTCTTCCTAGAGGTTTCTTTTCTTTTGAGTTCACCTGCAAGGAGGACATATTGGCTGTGAGGAGTGGTGGTCCTTGGGTCATAGGAAAATCTTCCCCGGCCCTTAAGAAATGGACCTCTCATCTGGATCTCTCTAATTCCATATTTGAGAATGTCTTAGTTTGGTCCAGACTCCCGGGTCTCCCTCTGGAATATTGGAATGAGGATGTCTTCAATGGCATTGCTAACTCTTTTGTAGAACTTTTGTCTATTGACTCTATGACAATGCTAGAAAGTAGTTGGTGTTTGTATGAATCTATGTGGGAGTTTCACAAAATACTAACCTCCCTTCCTCAATCGAAATTCAGTCTAAGTTGGGTACTTGGACGCAAGCAATAGAGTTTGAGTCCATTCCCTTTGTTTGCTTCAAGTGCATAAAATCGGGGCATTAGGCTAAGAAATGCCCATTAAATGCCAGCAAAGACAAAGAAAAACTCCAGTCTTACCCTAAGATGGTTTGGAGAAAGAAACCTGAAGGGGAAAGGAAAGCTAGCATTGCCAATTCCCTTAATGAGGAATCTAGTAGGAAATCTGAAGATCAGAGGAACACCATTGGAATCAATGGTGAAACAGGGCCCAAGGAATCTGAAGTTAAGAAGAATCAACAAAAATGGGTAGAAAGCTTCTCTAGTTCAAAGGAAGAAGGAGAAGATATCTTGGAGAATGTTGGGGATGGTGATAGGATTAAGGAATTTGTCTCCTCCAATCCTGAGATGATGTCAGAATGCAAGGAAAATGGGGGTCCAGGATTGGAGGATATTCCTATCCAGGGTTTGCCTCTAGATATTGGCATTCCTATCATTACTCCTTCCTCTGAAGAAAGTTTTCCCTCGATTGAGGATCCTCTTAAGCTATGGGAAAAAGCAACTTCAGATTTTTTCAAGGATACCTTTGAGAATCTGAGCCATAATAATGAACTTTCAAGTGATAATTTGAACTAGCTCAGGAATGGCCAGATGGATACTCTCCCCTGGGAGAAAAGAAGAATGTATGACAAGGAATGGGAATTTGGGAGAGAGTTGGATAGCCAAGAAGATACTGATTGGGAAGAAGTCCTTTCTCAATCAAAGAAAAAGGAGAGAAGTAAACAACAGAATACTCTGAGTGGAGTTGTTACCAAAACTAGAGCTAAGGTGGATTGCGGTGCTACTAAGTATAACCAAGGAAGAAGATCAGGTAAATGGCAGAGAGAGCATGATAGCTTTCAGGACATAGCAGATGGTGTTCAAAAGACCATCCCAAAGATTCTCCAATCCCCTGATAAGATATGAAGATTATGTCTTGGAATATTAGAGGGCTTAATAGCCTTCAGAAGAGGGATGTTTTGCACAATTTTGTTAGGGATCATAAACCTGATATTCTTCTCATCCAAGAAACTAAAATTTCTAAAGATAAAGTGAAAAAGATTAAAATGTTTCAAAATTGTGGAATCCAAGGAAATAGTTCATATGGTGCTTCAGGAGGAATTGCTACTTTTTAGAACCAGAACTTTATCAAGGAGAACCTTTGTTGGAGAGCTTTAATCATGTGGCTACTAGATTCACACATACCAGAGACAATTTTAGCTAGATTCAGTCAAACATCTATGCTCCTAATGGGAAAGGGGCCAGAAAATATTTTTGGAATGAGCTTTCTACATTTCGCAGGATCTTTGATAAAGACCATTGGATTGTTATGGGAGACTTTAACACACCTCTTCTGAATGAAGAGAAATTTGGAGGTTCTCAGGTTAACTTGGAAAGTAAATCTGACCTTTTGGACTTCATTAATAACAAGGTGTTGATTGATCTTGATTTGCAAGGAGTTGTATATACTCGATTGAATCAAAGAAACAGTAAGGACTTAATTCAAGTTAGGTTAAATAGAACTTTAATTTCTGATCAATGGCTTATAAACTATTATTGTTTTCTTAAAGCTCTTTCTAGAGTAGGCTCTGATCACTTTCCTATAAGTTTTGTGGTGGACCCTATAAAGGAAAAGAGGAATTCCCCCTTTAGATTTGAAAGAATGTGGCTTTCCCACCCCAATATTTTTGAGGAAATCAGGAAATGGTGGAATATTGATGTATTAGGCACTGTTATGTTCAGAATTGCTAAGAAATTGAGGGAAGTCAAACACAAATTAAGAAGTTGGAAAAAAGATTCCTTTGGAAATATTTTTGGTATTAAATCTGAACTTCAAATGGAACTTTCAGAGGGAAGGATACATAGAAAATAATAGAGTAAAAGAAAATGCGCTGCTGGTGAAAATGCATGATATAATTATAGCTAAAGAGGAGTTTTGGAGGCAGAGATCTAGAGTGTTGTGGCTTTCAACTAGAGATAGAAACACCAGACCCTTTCATTTGTCTACCTCAAAACACACGGCTGCCAACATAATTTCTCACATAGAAGTTAATGGCAAGAGATTTGAGGAAGAGGAAGATATCAAAAAGCAAGTTGTCCTCTTCTTTGACAACCTTCTCTTGATGAATGGGGAAATCAACCATAATGACCAAGATTTTATGTTAGAGGCCATCCCTAAGGTTGTAGGGATGGAAGATAATAATAAGCTAGCTTGTAGTACCCCTCCATCCTCACCTGAGATGTGTAGGTAGTCTGGCTAAGGAGTCGAAAGAGGAAGATAGGACAAGGGCTTCTAATGGTATTGCATATGTTGAGATTGAATTAATTAAATAAGGGTAATATTGTTTATTAAAATGTTAGATTAAATTGTATTTAAAATTTTAAATATTTTATTTATGTTTTAAAAAAAAAAAAGTCATGAGTTTATTAAATGATAATTAAAATATTAAATAGTGTTTATTATTTTAATTAATTATTTGTTGAGGATAATTGTTAGAATAAATTATTTAAATTAATTAGATAATGTGCCTTGCAAATAAAGCTTGCAAAAGCTGATTAAAACAAAAAGTATTGAAGAATAGAAAAATAAATAAATAAAAGAATGAAAAAAGATGAAAGAGCGAATGTGATTTGATATCTAACTGAAAAGCTTGCTTTTAAATAATTAAATTTTTTTATTCTAGATTTTTGTGAGCTTTTTGAATCAATTGGAATATCTTTTATTTAATTAATTCTTTTATTCTAGATTTTTGTGAGTTTTTTGAATAAATTGGAATATCTTTTATTTAATTAAGAATTTTGTGAGTTTTTCACACACTGAGATTTTATGGAGACAAGAATTGAAAAAAAAAGAATTGTGATGCCCTTTTTTTTTAATCTTCTGAAGTTTTCAAAAGGGATTTTTCTATTCTTTTGTTTGGGGAATACTTTGAAAAGAGTCGTGGGATTAAGGATTTGAATTCAAGATTTGAGCACGGTTTTTTGAAGAGGAGATTTGAAGCAGGAAGGAGAAACTCATTGTAGAGGCCATCGGAAACAAGCAAACATCATCAGATTCTCAAATAAGCGTAGAACTTTAGGTTCTTTATTTTAAATGTTTATTTAAATTGTGTTGTAAAAAGATTGTCTGTACAAAATTGTAGATATTTATTTTGATTTTGTGAAATTATTAAAAAAAAAAGAATTAGATAATTTGTTTACATATATTGAAATATTGTCTGTTAATTCGTTGTGAAATTTAAAAAAAATCTTTGTAGAAGAATTGTGAAAATCTTATATCCTCTTTAAGAAAATGAATTTAAAATGGTAGAAAATTTGAAAAGAAAACAATAGATAATTTAGAAAATCTCACTTATAATTTAGAAGACCTCTGTAGGATTGAAAAACAAAGGAAATCCTTTGATAAATTAGAAAAAATGAAATCCTATGATAAAATAATAAATATTTACCTGTAGAAAACAACAGAGACATAGGGTCACTAAATTCATCATAACTCACAATTTACAAACTGGGTATGGCTGAATTTTTTATATGTGTTAAAATACTTAATGGCGCACTTTCAGTAAAAATTGTAGAAAGACCCAGATCTGAAAACAAAAGTTATACAAGTCGCAATACACTAATTTTGTTATTAGCATTGTTTGAATATAGTAAATTATTTTAATGTATTAATTAATAAGTATTTATATATATGTTTAATTATATGTATTATATATATATTTAAATATATTTGTTTAATTGGTTATTTTGATAGAATAAATATTTTTAAAAGAAAATAAGCCTTAATTTATTGTATGGTTTATATCGAGACAATTGTAATTGGTTATATTGAAGGTTGGAATCTTTTAATAATCATATTAATTTAATTCTTGGATCTTTGGTTTTAATGAGAACTCTTAAATGATTTCACTTATGGATTTTAGAATTGCCCGACTAAGAAATATCTTAATAAAATAGAGATCATTTTAGATTCTTCCTTATGTGGACTTAGCAGGTATAGTTTTTTAAATTAAAATCAGTATATTATCGGTTACTTGGTTTTTATAATAGACCTGTGAGATATTCATTTATTGTTGGTTTAGAAAATTCATCGTTTAGGTTATGATGTGATAAACCTAGCTTATTATCCATTACCATTACTTGATATACTTATACCAATTAGAATATTAACGAACTCATATTTATTCATTGCAATTATTAATATTAGAACAATGACTGATGGACTATAGTTTTAGATAGCTTTAAGATTCAACTTTATTAATTGCATATATTATGTTAGTTTAATTTATTAGTTATACATGGGTTCTAAAGATGATTGATTGATATGTTAGTGAATAGGAGCTAAGATAGTAAAAGATAACATAGTTCAAGTGTAGATTACTATCTTGATTGTAATTGTAAATGGTACTATCATATAATTCAAATGTTGATATTATATTGTTGAATTCTCATTTTGAATGACCCTTGAAATATTTTCATACATTAATAATCAATTTGTATATTATAAATTGATATCGTTGAATATTTAAGTTTTGAGTATTAGTTTATTGAGTGGTATTTGACTAGTGATAAGGATTTGATATCTATTGTAAGTGTCTATATTAACTGTTTGTTTGTTAACCAAGAAGGATGTGAAATCGCTATTTTCTTCCATGGTGGATAGCTATAATATATAAGTATATGTTTTATCATGAGCTATCTAGCTAAAAAGAAATGTTATTATGTCTTGTGACCTTCCTTGTGCAAGTATGAATAAATATTTGAGTAGGCTATTTTTATTTTATTTTTGCAAGATTATGCTTACCTTGTTCTTCAGTCTTCGGCTTCACCTAAGTGGGTGGCAGCCGCCTAAGAAACTGTCTGGGGTGATGGACCCTAGAAAGGGTTGCATACCCACTCCTCTAGTATGTAATTTTGTATGGGTCACATAATGCTTATGAATAGAGGATTGAGTTTAGCGAGTAATTGTGGTGTTATGTTACTTTTGTGTTATGGTAGATTCCTCCTTGAAAGTCTTATGAGTGAACCCTTGGTTGGTCAGTCAATGAGTTGGAGCAGCTCAAGTTATCGAACTACGGTGCCTCTGCGAATTATATACGTAGGCAAGGCCATCGAGTGATGAACTCTCGAGGCATTAGGTCGGGCCCCTAGGACTGTTCTCCTGAGTCTTATTTGAGATTTGTCGTTTATTTTTGATAACGTAAAAACTACCATTGATTTATATAACTTCTCTTAGTGATCATGTGCTAACTATCCTTGATCTGATGTGTGTGCCAAGTCATGTAGACCTTGCAGGTATAGGCATTAGGAGCAAGGACTTGTCAATAAAATAGAATGTAAGAGGTATGTTAAGCTGACCTAAGTAAGTAGACTCTATTGCCAAAGTTAGTAAATCACTTCTATCATTTCTTGTAGCTTGTGTGATTATTGAATATAGCTATAAGTAGTGAATTGTGATGTTGTTATCTTTGTTTTCGTTGTTAGTTAATTGTGAAGTAACCTCGCGTGCCCCAGAGAACTAAGTGTAATAGTGTAAAGTAATGTGTTATGTGATTATGGTTAATGTTCTTGCATGTTCAACTATGTTATTTAAAAAAAAAAATTGTTTGCAATGTTTGTTCTTTGGGGTTTGCATGGCGGGTGTTACATAGCTACCATCCCCTCTAGGGAGGAAATTATGAAAGTTTTCTTTTCTTTTGATGGAAACAAGGCCCCTGGCCCTGATGGGTTTCCTATGTTCATTTTTCAATGGTTTCGGGAGATTGTTGAAAAGGATGTTGTGAATGTTGTTAAAGAATTCTTTGGATCCAGAAGTCTTCTTGAGGAATTGAATGCCACTTTTGTGGTCCTTGTTCCCAAGAAACTTGGGGCTAAAGAGTTTGAGGTGTTTAGGCCTATTAGTCTTTGTAACTCTTTTTTATAAAATCATATCTAAGGTTTTGACGCCAAGGCTCCTTACTATCCTTCCTTCACTGATATCCCCTCAACATAATGGTTTTGTTCCAGGAAGGAAAATCCTTGACTCTATAGTCACTATTCATGAGAATATCCATTCGCTAGTGGAATCTAAAAATGAAGGGTTTCTTCTTAAGTTGGATATTTCCAAAGCTTATGATCGTGTTGATTGGGAGTTTTTATTCAAAATTCTAAGGATGTTTGGTTTTAGCAGCAGAGTTATTTAGCTGGTTACTACTGTCTCCACTTCCATCAATGTGAATGGCTCTCCCTCAAGATTCTTTTAGAATTCAAGAGGCCTAAGACAAGGTGATCCTATCTCTCCTACTATGTTCACAATCATGGCTGAGAGCTTGGGAAGAAATCTTAAAAGATTGATTGAACAGAGATCTCTAGTTGGTCTTAGACCTTCTTCTTCTAATTTGATTTGTTCTCACCAATAGTTTTTTGATGACACAATGTTGATGGGAAGATTAACGGTGACTGAGGCTAAGACCTTGAAAAAAATATTGGACGTGTATGAGAAGGCATCTAGGTAGATGGTCAACAGATAAAAGAGTTCCATTTATTTCTTTAATACCCCTGAGCATAGACAAATAAAGATTGTTAGAATCCTTGGTTGTAGAGTGGAATCCTTACCCTCTACTTATCTTGGGTTACCTCTATACCTTAAACCTCCAAAATCCTTTTGGTGTTCGCTAGTTGATAGGTTCAGTAAGAAGCTGGCAGGATGGAAAGGAGCTCTTCTGAGTCAAGCAGGAAAAATTCAGCTCCTCAAAGCTTCTCTTTAGAACCTCTCGGTTTATGCTCTTAGCCTTTTCAAAATACCTGCCAAATATGCGGAGGCCATTGAGAAGATCCAAAAAAGATTCCTTTGGTCTGGTGTGGAGGAGAAAAACAAGATGCCTCTAATAGGATGGGATTTGGTATGCAGACTGAAATCCTTGGGGGGATTAGGTCTTAGAAAAATCAAAATGATTAATAAGACTCTTCTTGCTAAACAAATATGGAGATCCTTTTCGTCTGATGGAGAATAGAAAGATATCTTAAAAAGTAAATATATGACCAATTGTGTGTCCCTCAAAGCCCTGGTGGATTCTCCTATTCTACCCCATGGTTCAACTTGCTGGAATGACATGATTGTTGGTAGAAAGATTTTGGAATCAGGGGTTGGTTGGCACATTAGAAGTGGTAATCTAGCTGGGTTTTGGGAGGACAGATGGATTTTTAAGGATCCCCTAATCAAAATTGAAAGATTCAATAGATGGGCTAAGTTTTACAAAGTTGTTTTTGGAGAGTATGTAAAAGATTATTGGAGTGAAGGAGTTTTGTGTATGGTTAGCCAGGAATTGGCTCCGCTTCAATATTCCTTAATGGTTATCAGATTGAGACATAATCAGTTGGATGATCATCTTGTCTGGATGGACAACCCTTCAAGTAACTACTCTATTTCGTCAGTTGTTTCTCTGTTGTCCCTTTCTCAAGCCCCCCCTCCTTTCTGGTCTAAAGTGTGGATTAAACACTTGACTCCTAAAGTCAAAATTTTCTTCTAGATTCTGCTTCAAAATAAGGTGCTCACGGTGGATAATCTTTGTAAACAGGGATTAAAAACCCGCAACAAATGTTACCTTTGCAAGAGTGAAGCAGAGTCAACAAACCATTTGTTTCTCCACTGTCTGTTTGTTGCTACAATCTAGGGAAAATTTTTAGCTCTCTAGAATATTTCTTGGGTGTTCCCCCTGTCCATTTAAGATTTCTTCTCACAATGGAAAGCCCCATCTCAAAATCCCTTCATTCGAAGATTATGGACTTTTATTTTCCCTTTTGTTGTGTGGGAAGTGTGGAAAGAACATAATAACAGACTTTTCTAGGATAAGGAAATGTTACAGATTAATGTTTTTGAAAAAAAAATTAGGCTAATAAAGGAAAACTTCAATGTTATTCCCTAAAAAGCTTTAAATCTTGAGGTTGTGGTGTGCACTCCCTATGATCTAATCATAGCCAAGGATTGGAATCTCAAAATGGATGTATCTAAGGCATCCAAGTTAGCTAAGAAAGACAGGGAGGGTGTGTGTTGGACCTTTCCTCCAAATGGCTGGACAAAAGCCAACTTCAATGGCATTGCGAAGGGCAATCCGGGGATGGCTGGAAGTGGAGGTGTGTTGAGGGACTCAAATGGTAAATTTTTGGTGGCTATGGCAATTTCCCTTGGTTCTCAAACCAATCATGTGGGGGATGCTATAGGAGTTTTTCAAGTTTCAAATTTAGCACAAAATCTGAATATAAAATATTTATGGCTTGAAGGGGACTACAAAAACATCATTAACTATATCCTAGGTAGGACCCCACCCTTCTAGTCTATTAAGAATTGTATTGAAGATGCTAAAGCTATATTAGATAAGTTTGAAAAAGTTAAAATATCCCACATCTATAGGGAAGCTAACAACGTGATGGATTACTTTGCGAATGAGGGGGTTAAGGGGGGAGGTTTGAACACATGGAATAATTTTCGGGACTTGGGAGCTGAAGTCAGGGCCTTATTAGATTATGATGTTATGCATGGGAAAGAATCAAATATCTTTAATGATGATAGGGAAAAGGGCTAAGTACATCAAAATCAAGAGATTTTATGGTGTTGTGTCAAATAACTTAGCTGGTAAGAAAAAGTGGCATGCTTTGTGGGTTCATTGGAATGGCTGCATAAATTTGCAACAGGTTCTCGGCACTGGTAGAGATTTCAATGAGGTGCATGTGAGAATGGGGGGGGATAGAAAAAGAGTCAAGCCAAATAGCTAGGAAACGCACACAAGGAATGCTAAGGTCTGGAAATAGGTTGAGCGAGGAGGTTTGGTTCCATTCCTAGAAAAAATTCATGGGCCTAATCCTTAGGCCACTGACTACTTTGAGAAGAACTGGAATAATGGAGAAATTATCCTCTTTGGGAGAAAGGTGAAACTAGATGAGAAAATCATAGGAGAGGTGACTAGAATGTCCACTGAGGCCATGAAATTTTATCGTGACAAAAGTTTTTCAAACGAGGCGATAATCAATTTCCCAAAGAAAGAAAAGGAGAAACTAAATATAGTCAAAGTTTCCAATAGATATTTCAAAATTGACTCCATCAAGGCGCTTTGGAGAAAGGTGATTTGTGTCATTATGGAGTATATTACCCTAGACAGGAGATTCACCAGAGTTTATGGTCATCATTTTTCTCTCCTTAACCACTTCTGCCATAAGGTACAAATTTCTTTTCCTTATTACTTGTTTTGCTTGTTGAGCAATAGCCTTAAGGACCACAAGCAAAATCCCAAGAGATACCATATTCTTCATCCTAGGCTTATTAGGTTGATCTATGAACATTTTCAAAACCTGTCGGCTTTATCCAAACCGGTTGCCTCTGTGGCGTTTGAGGACTATGATACGAATAGTGATGGCTCAAAGATTCATTCTAAGCGTAACCTGGAGGGTATTTTGGAACCCCATCCATCCCCTCTCCTTTCTGGCAAGAAAATCTAGCTTTGTAAACCCCAGCACACGAAAGTTAACCCTGAGAATTACCCTAGTTTCCCAGCCCCTTTAAAGAGATCCGTTCTCAAGGGTTCCCCTACCAAAAAGTTGGTTTCCTACTCTACGGACTCTCTGGATGACAATACTAAGAACCCTGAAGCTAGTAGAGAATTTGTTTCTACCCTTCCTTGCTCTGTCAGAGATGTTGGGACCAGATTTCCAACTCCCCTAACCCGGGTGATTTCAACCTCATTTTAGATCAGGATCAGTCTAGAGACATCCTTGCCTCTGCTAGATGTGGTGTTGGTGATATTTTTAGGGTTATGAAATGGGCCTATCAAGAAATCAATGATCTTAATCTCAGAAACAAGGTTCTAAATAGAAAGTTGGAGGAACTGGAACTGAAGATGTTAGCTCTAAACAATGAAGAAGGAAAACAAAAAAGAACAATACTGGGACGGGAGATGATGACATTGAGGACAAGTATAAGACTTTGGAAGTTGAAATTGTCATATAATAAAAAACAATATGAATTTTTTTGCGGAACAAAACCATAGAATGGCAAGGCACAATGCCATTATCATTAATGCAATGTCTGAAAAGTTGGAAAAGTCGCAACAAGGCTCACTAGTTGTTGATCTGGAAGAGGACAAGGATAAAGGAAAGAATGAGGACCAAGGAATATCGAAGAGGACCCATGCCAACCTTAAGAGGAAAGTGCCTCCTACTTCCTAGATGGTCCAGATCTTAAAGAAGGGGGTTCAGGAGATGAACGACATGGAAGTTGAGACAGCAAAAATTTTAAAGTCCCAAGCTTAGTTGATGCTAGTGTTTTTTCTAGTATTTTTTGTGGCCTTTGCTGGCCTTTTTTTGGTGTTTGTTGCTTTGTAATTTTAATGTCCTTTCTACAGCCTCTCTGTTTCCAGGTTCTTTGACATTTTATCTCTTTTTTTGTAAACTTTGTGGTTTTGGGTCCTTGTAAAACCTGTTTTTTCCTCTTTCAAAAACTTGTAGGGTATAGCTAACAATAACAACTATTAGATTGTATAGTTGTCATATGTATAATTGATTATAGATGGCTGATATTGTTGTATAATTGGTTTACTAGAATAAAATAAAATATATTGAAATTTTTTTCATTTTTACTATCATAAATCAAATTTTCTAATTGTACATGGGATGAATTTTCGGCAGTAGTGAATTGTTGGTGGTGAATTTTCTGGCAGTGAATTGTTGGTGGTGAATTTTCCTAGAGCCTTAGATTATATCTAGTTATCAATTATGTTAAAATGTTACGTTTTATCAAGTTTTTAATATCAAACATTAATCATTAATGATCATAATGATTATAATATTAATATCTATTGTCTTTGTATTAAAAAAATTATACGTATAAATATATATTCATTCTAGTTATGATTGTTATATCTTAAGAATTAGATGTGTGTGTGTGTGTATTCATTCAAGCATATTTCTTTCTATTGATCCATTCTATGCTTATGGTTGTTATATCTTAAGAATTAGATGTGTGTGTGTATTCATTCAAGCATATTTCTTTCTATTGATCCATTCTATGCTTATGGTTTTCAAATAGTGCATTCTATTGATCTATTCTATTTAATTATATTCTCATGTTTATTATTGTCACATCTTATAGATCTTCTTTCAATCAATTAGTGTTCTATGGTGGAAAGAAATTGAGGGAGTGCATATGTAAAGGTAATTTTTCTTATTTTCTTATTAATGTAGATACTATTTTATTAATACTATATGTGATAGACCTTTATAATAGAATGATATGCTTATATTTAGACATGACCTAAATTTTCTAGGTAGTCATCTTTTCTATAGACGCCCTATCATTAAAATTTGAATGTTGTGTACATGTTCTCTATTAAGGACTACTTGGTAGTTATGTCTTAGGATGGTAATCAAAGAGAATAAAGGTTGGGTTCAAACCATTGAGAATAGTTACCACATTTGTTTTAGGTAGAGGTTAAATGACAACTCTTGCATAGAAACTATATAACAAATCCATACTGAAGGCTACCTAAGAGATATAAAATATATTTTTACACTTATCCTATAGTTAATGGACATCATACATAAAATTGTCAAGCAATGAATCATAAGTATATAATTTGGTTGATTATAATATGATACACATAGAAGGTGTTAATAATAGGAGAAATGCCTCTATAGATATTTTCTATCATTTCACTATATACTAAGAGGAGCCCTCATAAATTAACCTTTATTATCTATTTTATGTATTGATCGAACTATTGTCCAATTAGTTGTGAATTAAATTTAGATGATAAATATGGTTATTCACCAACCTAATTTGTGTTGAAGTCCTAGAAGGTTAACTAGGAAGCCTCTAATTTCGTTATGTAGGCAAGGCCATCATGGATGAGCCCCTGAGGCATAGGCCTGGCTCTTAGGTCATGTGTCCTTCCATAACTACTTTGAAATTATTAATAATATTCTATCTTGATGGTGAAACTAATGGACTATCTAGATTTGTAGGTTTCTAGTGGGTACAGGCTATGGGAACCTAGTGGGTTGCTAATCACACTATGAGATAAAGCAAAGGAAAAGAGGGTAAGAGACGTTCATCCATACCATTGATTAAGTAGGAATTCCTCAATGATAGCTTATAGATAAACAATGAGAATATTACTTGCCGAAATACTTGGAGTAATGAAAGGTTGATACTCTTTAGTATGTTAGATAAAGGTTTCATTAGATTCTATCAATCTCGTTTGATATATTTAATTTGCATAATATGTGACCTAAATATGTTTTAGATTATAAATGTGTTAATAGAGCTAATCATTCCATCTTAATGTCTTGATTTCATCTCTTTTTGAACTCTAACCATGATTGTCAAAATATTTTATTTATCAAACTAAAATTATAATTTATTGGTCAAATGTTGTTATGTTTTTTCATGAATTATACATCCATTAGAAATAAACTTTTGCAAGTTAGTCAAGTGTATGTGGTTGAAATTTGGAATGTGTGTCATGTCCTTAGTTGTATTTTTGGTAGAGTGCTTTGAGTATTACACAAGAGATGTTTGTATATTAAGAAAGTAGTGTGATGTCATGTTGATTCTAGAATCAAATAGTATGGTAGTGGGAGAAAAGTAACAATTCTATCATAAAGCCCAACCAAAACCTTCAAATATGTACCAACCCCCTCTCTAAACACTCTTCTAATTTCACAAACCTTACTCCTACCTCACTTGTATAGGAGGTTGACATTAAAATGTCCTCTTCTCCCTTCTTGAGTATGGTGGGGATAGTGGATTCCCACCCCTAACTAGCTCAAGTGTGATCTATCCCCAAACACACTATTTCCTTTTCATCTATTGACATTCCTAAGGATATATATAATTGACCTTTATAAATTATCATTGATTTAAATGGGAAACCCATCAATGGAGTACTCATTAACCTAGCTAGTATGATCAATGTGATTGAATGCATTGAAAATATATAAAAAAACAAATATTTAAATTAGAAAATTTAAATAATTTAAACTACTTATGTAAGCCTTAGATAAAGAGCCATTTGGAGATACTCTCATGATGAATCTGGGAGCTCATTTTTTAGCATTCAACAATTGCATTCTTTGGATGATAAAATTGATAAAGTATAGATGCATAAAATTGTGATATCAAAATGATGAATCAGAGGTTTGATTTATAGATACTTAGAAGAATCAAATGAACACTCGATATTCAATCTTGGATCTCAATTTTGATCAAAGATTAGGGTAGTTGATGAGGAGAGGTGGAAATTATAGAATATTTGCATATTATTTTTATTTTTAACTAAAATTATTATTATTTCCTCACTCAAATTGATTGATGAGTTAAACTTTTGCATAAATTAGCTAACTTAATGCATGGGGGAGTTAGATGGATTTGAGTATTTCTATGTTATAGTTAATTAAGTACAAGGTGAGTCAAGTGGATTTATTGATGATTAGAACTGAGAGCATGCTTGAGTGACTAGATGAACTAGGTGAAGTGTATTTTATTAATTAAATGGTCATATACTAGGCGATAAATGTATAGTAAAGAATTGATGATAGGTGATAAAATAATTATGAAAAAGGTTAAGATTATTTTAGTATCTACATTTCCCCCTCTTTGAGATAATGGTATATGATCATTTAATTAATTAAAATCCAAATATTGATGAAGTGGATTTTGAAAAGATATAAAGAAATTGATGATATGTCCCAATCATGTGCAGGAAATAATGAAAGATTGGATGGTGAGAAGTTGATTCCCCCTTGAGAGATGATTCATGTAAAATATGCATTAGTGAGATTGTGAAAGAAGAATGATAAAAGTAAAATTATGTAGAAGAAAAAAAATCATGGAAGAACATGAAGAGATAGAAGTAAAAGAAGTAAAAATAAGGAAAATTAGTTGTGTTATGATGAAATGGGTATGTTGAATTCTTAATTATGTTTAGATGTGGAGAGAAACTTTTTTGATATAGCAATGTGTCATGCCCTAAAATTTACTCAGCCTAAACCATACACAACTACCATTTTTTAAACTTTCTATTTCTACTAAGTTTAAGTTTCATAATTAACTTACAATCAATGATATCAAGTTTACAATGTCATTGTATTATTTAAACCATCTTACGAAGGGTCCTAGTTTTCATTTTTCTCTCAATGTTTCAAATGAGAATATTTTGAATCTTTTCCTTGGGAATCTAAGGTATAGTAATCGATCGCCCTTTTAAGTTGATGAGTTTGACGGGCTACAATTAAGCACAAATTTCCCTTCTCTATCTACATTTATTTCCCTAATTTAACTAGAAGAGAAATGTTATTGTACAATATGACTTAAATAAAATGAGTTTGAAATGGAATAACTAAGTTACACTAAACAATTTTATATAAAATAATCATGCTTCAATACAATTAAAATTACATGAAAGTAGTTTCCACAATTCCCCAATAAATAAATATACTATAAGAATTTACTTGATTCTATCAAAGTTTAAATAATATGTTTAACTTGATTTTCAAGATCTAAACTAATAGTTGGCATTTCTTGTTAGTCTATGTAGTAGATTATTATCTAGATTTTATAGTAAAATGCTTACTCAGTTTTTAATTCAAATCCATTATTTCTAAGTTCTTTAATCATAATGTTTATTTAAGAGAAATAAATAAAATTTCCAGTTGATTGTCTAAATATTCTCTATCAATGGTTTAATGAGTTAATCATTTCTTTGTCTAGGATGGCTTTCGACTCCCATCGAATTTGAAAGGACTCTTTACCCATTCCAAGTTTAAGAAGTTTCCTAAATTTCTGTATGGAATTAAATCTACCTACTTGATAAAACCATTGAGATGAATTTAAGATTCAATTTTAACTCCAAACTTATTTGTCTACCATAAAATTAGCAAGGGTTTAAATGTTTTTTCACAACCATTAAGAGGAGTTCAAGGTTTTAATGTTAAATCCAATCTAAATTTGATCATTTAATTCAAGCTCAAATATATATTTTATCTTTATAAGATTTGACAAGAGTTTAATTATGTTTTCTAAAGAAATTAAATTAATAGATATATTTTTAACTAAACAAACTCTTAATAGATTTTATATCTAAAATTTTCTTCTTCAAATGCTAACAAATTTGATTAGATTTATTATCATAAATTTTAATTTAAAGATTCCTAAATAAAAACTAACTTCTACTAACTAGTAACTAAATTAATTTCTTTAAAATTTCAATTAACTCTCTTTTGTGCTTTCAAGAATAGTTGAATTCAGATTTCTATTCTTATTTTTAAAAATTAGAGTATTTTAAATATTGTTGTTGTAGGGAAGGGTTCAAGAGAGATGGTTAAAATCACATTGTTTCTAGAGGTTGTTTGAGTACCTTGCATAGAGAAATGATGGCAAAATTTAGATGGAGTTAAATAGCTTAGGATTTATTCCCACTTCTCTGGTTGATATTAACTACATTGTAATGTAATCAGTGTTCTTTTAAAACTATCTATATAAATTCTATTGTAGATTTAATTCATGAATTTTTCAGAGATATAACTTTTACTTAAGAACGAAGTAATAATTGGTTTTAGTTTGAATTTTTATTTTTATTTTGAAATAGTTTAAAGTTTTCTAGAGAAATCTATTCGATTGCCTACACAAACTCACTGCAACACTTGTAAAATTAATATTAAATTGGGAGTTTTGTTTTTTTTTAACCAGTGTATGAATGATTTTTTTTTAAGAAAATGTTGAAGTTAAGGGGGTTGCAGCCGCTCCCCATTGGGGTGCTGACCTCATGGTCATCGCACCCCCTTGAGGAGGGCGCAAGCCCTATGGTGGTGGCCATGGTCTAACCACCCAGGTTGCCCCTCCCTTCTCAAACAAAAGAAAGTAGAATTTATAGTTTTATTTTAATTAGATTTATTCATTTTAAATATGGTTTCATTAAATATTAAATATTATGATTTTATGAATTATTTTTCATAGATTTAGTATTCTATTCCACAAATTTTACTAGTATTATTTATCACAAGTTTTAATGATTTTTATTACATATTCTAAAAGTAATTGTCACCAAATTTTAATGTTTATATAATGGTATATTTTCAAACTAACTTTTTTCCCTATGCTATATTAATATATAGACTTATATATAATAATAATTTGGTTGATTTTTTTGTTTAAATTCACTTGCTAATATTGACTATCCAATCAAAATTGTTATCAAAGTTCACGTTTATAGTTTTTCTTTTAATTTCCTATCATTCAAGCAAGAGTATTTCAAATCATATTGTGATATATTTATCTATTCTAAACCATAGTTTCCATTTATACATGTATACCTAAGTTCTCTAACAATGTTCTAATTTACTTTTTACATTGAACCATAAAAATACAAGAAACATTTACTCATGTATGTTCTATAGATTAGTTCAACTTCCTCAACATTTTCTAACAATTTGTAAGGAAACACATATAATATCAACTATTAAAACTTAATGGTTTTCTTTCTAACAATAATCCACACAATCATTTAGCATAAGTAATGTACCCAATGAGTTCAAAACTTTTCTTGATAACCAAATAGTCCAAATAAAACAGTCTTTTTTTTTCAAAGGAACACATAAGTTTACTCCTTTCACATATGTTCGATATACAACTTTGCAAGTGATCTATGTACAACTTGCTTAACAAAAGTAAAATATGAAAATAATATTCTTTTATTTTAAAATAACTTGATCCACCCCAAAAAGCATCTTCAATCTCTATTCAAGAACCTGAAAATAAATGAGGAAAAACAACAAGAAGCCAAGGGCTCTTCACCCAATCATAGGGTTGTGAGAAAACCCATCCCCGAGCTTGGGGAACATTTAGCCACTTGGGTAACTCTTCACAACACAACAAGATCACTTTTACACATATAATACACACATGCACATATTTGGCTCACATATTAAAAAATTACAAAACACCCAAAATTGCATTACTAACACATTGGATTTCCTAAAAGGAGTCCACATAGGGGGAGTAGGGCCTCTACTTAATAAGGAAGAATATATGTATAAAAATGTCCCAAATCTCCTGAACATGCCTCCATTTGTCACACTGCAACACCACAACCACATCCACTCATACCCTGAAAGAATGCCCCTTAGAGGGAGTCGCACCCACTCAACCCCTTGCACTTGGAGGACCAAAACCAGCCTCTTCGCAAGAGGGCATCAACTCCCCTACTAACCACATAAAGAGAATAAACACATAAACAAAAAAAATAGAAAAAAATCCCCAAGAACAAGCATGTTCAACACTTACATTGAATCAATTAGAAATAAAGACATCCTACCACAAAAACGCACTATCCACTAATGGAAGAAACCTTGGTTGAGAACTCCTTCCTTCAAGCCCTCACCTTCCTTTCATCATTTTCTTCTTCACACTCCTTCTCTCTCTCTCCTCAAAGAAACTCCAACAAAATCACAAAGAAGCAAAAATGGCCAAGCAACCCTCCTCCACTCCATGAAGGAAGATTTTTTAAAGAGGAGGGAGTAACTTCCTACCAAAACTAACTCAACCACCCAACTGTTGGGAAAATGTGTCTCAACCTTGCAATTATACAATGGTTATTATTGATAAGATACATATATATATTTCCTAGTTACACCGATAGGTGTAATATACAATGGCAGCAAGGGGGAGAGTGGGATGTGTGTGAACAATTTTTTGTTAAAATTTTTAGGAAACTTCTAAAATGGCTGACATACATTAGATAAATGATACATTATAAATCTGGACCGTCAATTATTAGGTTTAAGATCTAATGATGGATATTTTGTTGGCTTATCTTGCCCTAGAATTTAATCCTATTTTATGAGGGAGTTGTATTACAGTTGTGGTAGAGAGAGACGGTGATGTATTATAAGAGTCTAATAGCAGTCGTGTTGTCTCTGGATTTTTGAATGGTGATACTCCTATGAGAATCTTACTCTGCAAGTATATTGTAATCTTTGTGATTTACTGAATAATCTAATGGGCAGCTTTTGGAGTGTGGGGTTTTTCTCTCAAAATGGTTTTCCTAAATCACTATGTCATGGTATGCATGATATTTATGTTTATTTATTTTTAATTTTTTGTAACTGTTAAAGATCTATAATTTTTTGCATTATTCTCCTCTCAAAATTAGTGTAGGAAGTTGTCCTACTACCTTTGCTTCCTTACAAGTGGTATCAAAGCTTCATCACCTTTGGTTTCAGTTGTGGGTTGTTGGGTTTTTTGGACTAATCTAGGTTTGAGTGGGAGCTTCTGCAGAAGATACTTTGTGATCTTGTTGCAAAAATTTTCATATGGAAAGCTCATCAGGGAGAATAGAGGTGGGTGTGTGCAAGAAGTTGAGTCCACTTTTTGGCCAAAAAGTGGAAGTGTTTTCCCTGATTTTCAAAATTTGTCATATTTGACCTTAAAATTTGAAGCACTTAGAGATGGAATCTTAAAAAAAGTCAATACTCATAAAATGTAGTACTCGAAGTCTAGTTTCCAAATATGTAATTTATTTCAATACTTAGATGATAAAAATTGCTTTTAAATAGGCATTTCTAAAAATCATTGTTTAAAAGTCACTTTTTTTTTCCATACCATGCACATGTACGTCATCCATAATTTTGACCTAAATAATCATATTTTTCTAAATCCTTTTGGGAAAAGATTTGTAACTCACTGAAGCACGTTTTTGATATTTTTTTGTAATTTTTTATTGAATATTATTTTTTGTTAAATTTTTATTGGCCATATTTGTTGTTTTAAAAAATCATCGTGTATGTCACGTATGAGATGAACTAAACTTATCATTTTTTATTTTTTTTTCAAATTGAAAAGAATTGTCTGAAGTACGTTTTGGTGCAATTCATTTTACAAAAAAATATTTTAATAAAAATTTATTAAAATACTAAAAAACCCTGATAATTCAAGTTTATGGACCAATTTCATTAGAAATTAATTGAAAAATAGAAAAACTAATCAAATTGTAAAAAAAATACATATTGGAATCTGCATTGTCTCATCTACAATGGGTTTTGATTTTGTAAAAAAAATTTGCAAAATAGGTCTTCAGACATATGTCCAAAGTCACTATTTTCCTGTGACATTAACATGACCTTCAAGTTGTAGGTCAAACTAGGTCCAAAGCTTAGGTTTGGGTCCCCAAGCCATTTCCCGAACCAAAAAAAGCCAAAAACCAAACCAAAAATTCATATTTTAAAAAAAAGAGATCCATTTCAAAAATAATTTTTATGGTTCTATGAAACGGGATCTGTTTTGAAAATTGCCAAAAATGAAAAAATTTCAAAATAGGATCCCGTTTTGAAAACTTTCAAAAATGGAATTTTAAAAATTTAAAATTTTCCAAAAATAGAAAGTTTTCAAAAAGGGATCCCGTTTTGAAAACTTTCCATTTTTAGAAATTTTCATTTTTGAAAAATTTTCAAGACAGGATCTCATTTAGAATTTAGGCTCGAGATCCCAAAGCTAAATGGGATCCCTTTTTTAAAAACGGGATCCTGTTTGTTAAAAAGCGAGATCCCGTTTCTTGCAAGTCAATTTCATTTTTTCACCTAAGGAAAAAACTTCCACGTTTCATGGACTCATCTTCTTGCATTTACCCAGGTGGATAAATTTTTTGGAAATAATTTTAAAATGTGGAAGCTAAAGATGGAGGATCTATTGATAGATCGAAATCTGTGGGATGTTGATGAGAATGTTTCAAGGCCTGCAACTCCTACTCAGGCTACTCAATATGATGTTATGAACCATAAAGCCAAGGGTCTAATCATATTGTGTTTGGTAGACTTTGTTTTAATTAATTTCCATGAGGAGACCTCTACACAAAAACTATAAAAGAAGCTTGGTGATATGTATCAAGCCAAATATTTAGTGAATAATATTTTCTTGAGGAAGAAGTTGTATTCCTTGAGAATGGAAGAGGGTGGAGGAATCACAAATCACTTGGAAGCATTCAATATGCTAGTGGCTCAGTTGGCATCAGTTGGTGTCAAAATGGATGAGGAGGAGAAATGTCAGATCTTGCTTTGTTCTTTTCATGATTCGTGGGATTCTCTTGTTATGGCTATTGGGAGTACTTCCATAATTTTGAAGACTAGAGATGTGGTGGGTTCTTTTCTTTCTAAAGAGATGAGGAGGAAGGTATCCATCACTACCAAGGAAGCCCTAAATGCTTGTGGAAGACCTAAGGAAAAGGCAAGAAGAATGAGAAGTGTGAAAAATCCAAGTCCAGGGGGAGATCTAAATCTCGTGGAAAGTCGGGGCGCCGGTCCTAGCTCAGTTGGTTAAGGTGTTCCCTGCAGCAGGGCGCCCACCATGGGTTCGACTCTCCGGCGCTCCCGTGGTACCGGTTGGTGTGTCCCGCCAGCACTACCGGTCAAGGTAAAAATTTTACCCCGGTGGGGTTATATGGGGGCGTCTTGCATTCCCTCGTTAAAAAAAAAAAATCTCCTGGAAAGTCCAAAATTATTTGCTAGAATTGGGGTAAGCCTGGACATGTTCATAAGGAATGCAAAGAAGAAAAGAAGAAATTTATTTTGATTCTAAGTCCAAGAAGGAAGATGGTAATGCATTGATTGCAGCTTTGGCAACTCGTACAGGTAATGATGCATGGTTAATTGACTCAAGTGCATATTTCCATATGGCCTTTAATAAAGATTTTTTTTCTAAATATGAAGAATTTGATGGAGGTAAGGTGTACTTGGGTGATGATTCTCATTTAGACATTGTTGGCCATGGTAAAGTTAAAATCAAGTTTCCTAATGGTAGAATAAAAAGGATAAATGGTGTGTTGCATATCCTTGGATTAGCATGAAATCTATTATCTATAAGCAAACTAATAGATGCGGGTGTGCAGGTAGTATTTTTTGATGTAGGATGCAAGATGGTTAGAGGTGCTATGGTGATTGCTAGAGGTGTGAGATATGACACATTGTATAAGTTGGATGCATGCACTATTGAGTGCAATAGTACTTTTGTGAAAAGAAAGTATGTGGAAGAGGTGTGGGTTTCATCTTCTGCAAATGGTCATGGTTTTTGGGTACCCAAGGGTACTCTTTCTTCTAAAACAAAGTTACCTATAGAGAAAACTATGTTATGGCACCAGAGACTTGGCCACATTGGAGAAAAGGGTCTAAGGACCTTGATAAATAAAAACCTTGTTGAAGGTTTGTCTGATTGTAATCTTGAATTTTATTTTTGGGAGCATTACATTTATGGTTCAAACAAAACTACATTTAGTTTTACTCAAGTTCTCATAAATCTTGTGGTGTATTGGATCTTATTCATTCTGGCATGTTTGGTCTTGTAGATGTTCCTTTGATTGGTAAATACATATATTATGTTTCATTTATTGATGACTATAGTAGAAGGACATGGGTATATTTTCTAAAGAGTAAATCTGAATTTTTCAGTTGATTTAAAGAATTCAAAGCAATGGTTGAGTTGCATATTGGAAATAAAATAAAATGTTTGAGGACTAATAATGGCGGTGAATTTTTCTCTAATGATTTTGATAGATTTTGTAAAGATTGTGCCATTCATAAATAGAAGATAACTTTGTATTCTCTACAACAAAATGGAATTGAAAAAAGAATGAATAGGACACTGATGGAGAAGGATAGGAGTATGTTGAGTGGTGTTGGCCTAGAACAAAGGTTTTGGGTTGAAGTTGTCATTTCCCGTTACCTGATAAGCAGGTCTCCTACATCAGCTCTTGTTGATAAGACACCTATAAAGGCATGTTCAAGTCACAAGCCTTCATTAAAACATCTTAGAGTTTTTGGTTGTGAGGCATATGCACATATGCCAAAGGAGAAGTGAAAAAAGTTAGAGAACAAGGTTGTGAAATGTATCTTCATCAGATATAGTTATGGTGTGAAAGGATACAAGCTTTGGGAACCTGTTGCACAAAAGGTAATACTTCTTCTATTGCATTGCAACCAAAACAAAGTAAACAGGAATATGTGATTCAATTTTCTTCTACACTTGAGAAATTTGAATCAAGGCCCAAAGATAGACAACAAATTGAGGAGAGCTCATCAATCTTTGGATATTCATAAGAGAAGAAAGAACCTCCAACTCAACATGTTCATAGGTCTACAAGGCATAGACAACCACCTAAAAGGTATACACTTGATGATTGGAGATGTCTTTTTTATTTGAATACTAACATGGATGAACCCAAATCTGTAGAAGAGGCATTAGGTATGAATGATGTAAAATCCTAGAATATTGTTATGGATGAAGAAATGGCATCTTTGAAAAAGAATGATACATGGGATCTTGTACCATTTCCTGAAGGATGAGAACCTGTTGGTAGCAAGTGGGTGTTCAAGAATAAGATTGGTTCAGATGGAGGTATTGAGAAGTACAAAGCAAGGTTGGTTGTGAAAGGTTACTCTAAAGTAGAGGGTGTTGATTATGGTGAGATATTCTCTCATGTTGCAAAAATGACATCCATTAGATTCAAGTTCATGTCCCTGGGTTGATAATGAAATGAACCTTCATGATGAGCAAGATAACTACTTGGTGCATATATCTAATCTCTAATTTATAGCTTTAAGGGCCTAGTTATTGAACCATTGGAGGAGGCCAACAACACACACTGTTATCAATCATTTCCATTAGCTATTATGGAGATAGAAATATCAAAGCAAAGGTTTGACTGAGGAAAACTCCTATATAGCTACCCCCACCATCTCTTTTGAAAATTTGATATAGGTTCATATCCAAATATGGAAGATTGTAGGGCTAGAAATGGAGGGAAAAAAAAGTATTACAGGTTCAAACTTTCAGCTTCAAAAAATTCTTACAAGGACACTCACACTCTAGGAATCTATGTCCTCCAAAATCAACTTCAAATTTGTAGGACAAGTGCATAGGACTCTTCCTTTCTCACATCTGCTGTCTAAATTTCTATTATAGCTTTCCAGTTAGCAGAATCTTGCATTTCAATATAGAGCACATAGTTGAATAGGTTTATTTGGGACAATTAAATTCCAATCCATTTGCAAGAATCAAAAGGATCATATCCAAGTTGAATTGATTCACCTTTATGGTTGAAATTCAATCTAATTGCCTTTTGGATTTCCATCCTAATGAAATCCTAGAAAATGTGGAATTGACCCTAGGTTTTGGACATTAAGCTTAAGGATTCCATTTTTCTACATTTCATTTTGGTGAACCTAATATTTTAACATAATAAAACTTCTAAAATCTACAACAAGTCACCCTAGATCTAGGTTTTGCATTGCATTGCATTTAGGGTTTCATTTTTGCATCATAAAAAGTCATAAAAATCCAAAAAATTGCATATCATATTGCATTGTAAGTTGCAATAGGGTTGTCTCAGTCATATTAGATCAGATTTAGATTCAAATTGCATACATTAGATTATAAAATTATGAAATTATTCATTGCATTCAAATTGCATATTTCATTTAGGTCAAAAAAAAGTGAAAATTGCATTATTTTCTTTAAAAATTGCATCAAATCATCATTTTCAGAATTTTGCATCTTGAAATCAGTCAATTAGTTCATACTAGATCTAAAAATTGCATTCAAAATTGTCATTTACTATTCAAGCATTTTCAACATTGTTGCACACTTGCATTTTCAAGTTCACAATCATAAAACTATCAAAAATTGGAAAAATATTCACTGTCAGACCTTCTTGCATACAGATATGAGAACCTTAGATAATAATAAAGATAGTCAAAATTTGAAAATCCAAAAATCCTAGCTGGGACATAGACATCCTAGGCACCTATGTCATGTTCTTTTTTGCTCAAATTTGGCTCAAATTGTTGTTCTTGTGCTCTCTATTTGTTTTTCTTGTCTAATTTTTGATTTGGTTTGTTCAATTGTAAAAAGTAGTGTTACATTTGAAAATAAAGTGTTACTTTTCCTATCTCATTGTAAATTTTTGAAAATTTGTTGCATTTCAATATGATAATCATTATATTTGTAGGACAATAGTTTACATTTTCTAAAACACTGCATAATCTGGGTAAATTGGTTTTCATTTTGGTAAAATTTCAAAACCACATTGGGTTGTTTTGATTATATAGGAAAAATAGGTTTTGAAGGGACCCAAAACCCTTTACAACTTGAGAAACAAAATGCTACTAAAAATCTACTTCAGTAAGATACCAGCAGCATATCAAGAACCAAAAAACAAGACAAAAAAGGGGTGTTGTATAAGAGATAAAAAGATAAACTAACAGCAACACCCAACAGCATCAAAACAGCAAAACAACAGGAAATAAACCAAGACCTAGCAGGAAACAGACATAAAAAAAAAATAGATTCGAACACTAATTCACATTGGTCAAGGTGTTGTCCACCTCAATCTCTTGGATTCTATGCATTTCAATCATGTCCAGTGGTTCCTTCTTCTCAGCCTCAAATGACTTTTTCCATTTAGCAGACCCTCTAAGAGCGGCTCCTTTACCATCATCTTTTGCACCTTTATTACCTTTGCCTTTAGCTGAATGCTCTTTCTCCATTAACTCAAAAAAATACACTTGGTCCTCCCTGAGCTCACTTGGTCCTCCCTGAGCTCACTTATCTTTTAGAATAGAACTTCCAAAGATTCCACACTATTCTTCATTGAAATGTGACACACATGAAGAAGCTTCTTTATGTCCACATTCGTTCCCAATACCTTGGCTTCTAAATTAGCCAATCGTTCTTCACACAAAGATTTGAAATCATGGAAAGAACCCTCAAGGTCCACAATTTTGTTAATCGGAATGTCTGACAACAAGCCTTTTAGAGCATTCTTCAAGTTCTCCTTCAAACCCCTTATTTTAATGTTAACCTTATTAAACTCCTGAAGAGTCCATTTAGCTAACTTAAAAGTTCTAGCAGCCCTAGCCCTAGCCATTTCTAGAAACTCAAACATTGAGGTAGAATTATCATCGAGATAAAAAGTCCTTAGAAAGGGGATTTACCTTTAGAGGCATTGGTTTATCACTCTTCTTCTCAATATCCTCCTCATCTTGTCCCTTATTCTCTTCTCCCAGCTCCACATTGGGCAAGTCCTAAATTAGGGAGTCATCAATTTCCACCACCTTCTCACCAGAAGCCTTCCCCTCACATATCATTTTGGGGTCCTTTGTTGGAACTTTTGAGGCCTGGTTTTTCAAATTGGCAATGTGCTTGGATGACCTCCTCAGCTTATCCTTGTCCTCCATACCCAGAGCATTATCTTACAAACCCACCTCATTACCTCCACCTTCGGCTTCTCCCTAGCCAACAACCAACTCCACATTCTTGGGAGGGGACTCATCTGAGCCCCCTCCATGTCCTCATTGTTAGAAAGAATAAGGCGCTTGGTTGCCAAGCCACTTTTAATGCTACCCATCTTCCTCTTTTTCGAGGAAGTATTCGTGGGGGGCAGGGAAACATCTTCCTCTTCATTCCATTCCTCTTCATCTACAATGCTAGTATCTGAGCTAGACAAACTAGAAATATCACTCATAATCTTCTCCTTACCGTTAATAGTAGGTTGGGAGAAGAGCTTTAACATGCTCCATGATTAAAAGAATGAGACCTTCATGGAGGATGAGGGCCCTCCTATTCTTTAAATGAATGTAAACATAAACCTCCATCAACAATAATAGAAAAAAAGGAAAAGAGATGAACAAAACAAGCTTGAAATGGTTTAGAAGCATGAAGTGGTGACTGAGGATAGTAGTAAACCTTCCTTCCAGAGTCACATAGCGCATTAACACCTCAGCAACATTCGCCCAAATCTTCTTAAGGGATTTGCGCTCATAACCCCAACTTTCCATTTTAACCAATTTCTTTCGCTCGTCATCTTTGAAGAATTGGGTCATTGCTTCCTCATTGCTCTTCTTGTCCTTGTAAGACTTACGGCCAACCATCAACATCCCAGCTACAATAGCAACCAGCTCCTCATTCACCTCCACTTCCAGACCCTTTACCTGAAGCTTGCGATTATGCCAGCATGACACAAATTTTTTTGAGGTATTAGGATCATTCCCATGCAGCCTTTCTAAATATGGTGTGAAATTCCCATGACAAAGGATATTCCATAGCTTCTTTTTCTTCCTAAGGCCTACACAGTATGTGGCACGATTTTGCTTCTATCACCACCCATTTCTTCCAACACCAAAAGAATAAAACCCTAGCAAAAATTACTCAACTAAATAACAAAAATCCAAATGAAACCCACAAAGCATGTGAGTCAGGAGATGGTACTAGAAATTAAATGTTTCCACCACATCAACTTATCCCACACCATCATTTCTCAATAAGCTCCTAGCTTTCTTGGGAAGGACAAGCCCTCCTCCCGTGCATGAAACTTATTTAAACTAACAGTCTTGTTGGAAAAAAAAATTACCAATGAGTTTCCTTCTCAATAAATGTGAGATACATGGATCTCTTCACAAGATCGTAACATGATTATAGTATCTTTGATAAGTTGATCCACATTCCAGCTAGGTTGGTGAACGCCACACAAATAATTGATGATATTTAAAGAATCACCTTCAACCCATATTTTTGAGTAGCCTTTGTCCACAGCATATTTAACGGTTATAAACACAACCTCCACCTCAACACAGTGATTTCTCTAATTTTCCAATGGGAGTGCCACCATGCCTAGGAGTCTTCCATCTTCATTCCTCAACACCCCCCCACATCCTACAGGCTGAGGGTTACCCTTCGCTGCCCCATCAAAATTAACTTCAACCCATCCTGAAGGAGGTGGTTGCCACTTAGTGGTCAATCTAGCATTTAAATTGGACTTAGGATTCATAGGAGGAATAGAAGTTACCTTCCAATTAGCAATCACCAAGAGATCATAACCAGCCAGACAAGCAGCAGGGGCACACTGAGATGATTTAGAATCTATAAGAGAAATACTCCATAATATCCTGTCGAATCTTGATAAAAAGACTACCAACTTTTAGCTTAGAATCATGAAAAAAAATTGTTGTTTTGTTCTTTACATAACCCACACGCAATAAGTGGGGCCACAAGATCCCAAATCCAATGGAGAATAGGGGAGGTGGAGGGGCACTTCCACTGGTCAACAAATTTATCAAGGGAGTCTAGGAAGACCCAATCCAGATTCCAAAGACCAAGAAATTTACTCCAAAGAAAAGAAGAAAAATCACACCCAAGAAAGATGTGATAAGCACTCTCAGCGTCAACTTCACAAAGACACGTCTATTAGGAATAGAAAATCCTCTTTTACAAAGGTTGTCCTATGTTAAGACTTTACCTTGCGTAAGCAGCCAGAAGAAAACATTCACTTTGGGAATCAGCTTCTTGTTCTATAACGTCCCCCACAAGCGAAGAGAATCAGGCTTATCCATCAAATTAACAAGGGAAAAAGCCACTAAGAAATTACCATTAGCACAGGCAGCCTAGAAAACCCTATCCATCCTTAGAAAAATGGGTATATAGACATTGCACAAGAAGTCCTTCAGAACCTTCAATGATGGATCTCGGTCCTGGAAGTTTTTCCACTCCCCATTTTGAAAATAGTCTTCCACCCTAGTTCCAAAGAAGTGTTTGCACATAAGAAAAATGGGGGGAGCCCAAGGAAGATTCATTAAAGGTTTCAAGTTACACCAAGCATCCTCCCAAAATAAATTTATGGTACCATCACCCAACAACCATTTAACACCATTAGCAATCAAGTCCCTACAAGGAACAATATTCCTCCAAAAGCAAGAACCAGAGGGAACATCATCAAATTTTAACAAATTCCAAGGTCTCCCAATGCCATGAAGTTACTTGTTATTGGCCAGAGAGGCCCACCCCACTTCCCCATTAAAGAGCCTCCAAACATTCTTCGACGAGAGAGCCTTATTGAAAGCTTTTAAATTTTTGATGCCAAGCCCACCCCACTTCTTCGGTCTACACACCAAATCCCAAGCCACAAGAGGAATTTTGGCTTTGGTTTCAACACTCGACCATAAGAATCTTCTCATTATTTGTTCCATTTTCTCTTCAAAATTAATAGGAATTCTAAAGAGACTCATAGCATACAGTGGTAGATTTTGAAGAGTGGAAGAAATGAGCTGAATCTTGCTCACCTAGCTGAGAAGCGCTCCTTTCCAACCCACCAACTTTCTACTGAATTTTCCTAATAGACCCAACCAGAAGGACTCTGAGATCTTAGAGATACACAAAGGTAGCCCCAAATAAGTGGATGGGAGATCACCCCTATTGCATGATAGAATCTTGGCAAGCTTCAACTATAGAGATTTAGAGGTGTTAAGGAAAAAAAATTGGCTCTTAGGAAGATTAATCCTTTGACTAGATGCCTTCTTGTACACCTCAATCAACCCCTTAATAGATCTAACTTCACAAACATAAGATTCACCCGTCATAATAGTGTCATCAAAAAATTGTTGATGGGTAACAAGATCACATCTAGAAGAAGGAGAGAGGCCCTTCAATGACCTAATTTATAAATCCTTCTAAATAATTCTTCCAAGAGCCTCCGCCATCAGAATGAAGAGAAACACAGAGATAAGATATCCCTATATCAACCCACACGAGTTCCAGAAAAAAAGGGGAAGGAAAACCATTCACCAACATAGCAAAAGATGGAGTAGAGATGAGTTGATCAACAAGATGAAGAAACTTTCAACAAAAACCAAAGTGATCCAACACCTCGAACAGAAATCTCCAGTTAACACTATTATAAGCTTTAAGGAGGTCCAATTTCAAGAAGAAGCCTGACTTCTTAGAAGCATTAATAGAATGAGAAAGTTCATGCATAGTTATAGTAAATTCTAGGATCTGACGGCCCTTGACAAATCCACTTTTTTGTTTAGAGATCAAATCCAAAAGGCATTTTTGTAGTCTAGGCCTATGGGGCCTTATTTCCCTCAAAAGAAAAAACCACATCCTTTACTTCCAAGGCTGATGGGATAGCAGTGAGCTCCTTATTCAGGTCCTCTGAAACAACTTTAAGAATGAAATCCAATGAAGCCTCCACACTATTTTTGTCCTAGACTAGTTCATCCTTAAGGAGGTGCTCAAAGAAACTAACAGTCGCTCTCCTAATAGCCTCCTCATCCTCCAATAGAAATCCATCATCCATAACCGAGGAGATTCTATTAGAAGATTTATGCCTAAGGGAAGTGAGATGAAATAACTTGGAGTTGCGGTCCCTAGACTTCAACCAAATTGCACAAGATCTCTACCTCCAGAAATCTTCCTCCTTAGCAACAATATCATGCAACTAAGTGAGAAGGCCATCCTCTTGCAACTGAAGTTCCATTGATAAGCCTTTTTTTCTGAATGGCATCCTGAACACCATCAAGATTTTAAATAACAAAGCTCTTGGATTCAAAAATATGACCAAACGATTCTCTACTCCAATTCTTGAGATTCCTTTTGACAAAAGTCAACTTTTTGGCAACTCTAAACATCGCACAACTGTCAATGTTCACATAGCACCATTTCTTAATACAATCCATAAACCTTGGATCCCTTAACCACATAGCTTCAAACCGAAAAGGAAAATGTTTCTTACCCCCAATATTATCAGCAACAAAAGAGATAGGGAAGTGGTCGTCAGACCCTCATCTCGTGATAGAGGAAAGGGAACAAGAAAAATCCACAAACCAGGACATAGATGTTAAAGCTCTATCCAGTCTAACTTGAATATTATCCACAACAACACACCTATTGGACCAATTAAATTTGGCTCCAGTCATCTTAACATCAATAAGAGTATTATCATCAATGAACAATCTTAAATCTAGACAGCTCTTTGGATTGGCCTGCAAACCACCCACTTTCTCATTATCTCATAGAGGAGTGTTAAAATCTCCCATCACAAGCCAGGGGTTGTCCAAAAAATTAAGCCTAAGACACCCAAGATCATCCCATAACTTCTTCCTGGCTCTCTTTAGATTAGGAGCATACACATTAGAAATAGCCCAAGAGTAAGAATCCCTAATCCAAACAAACTTCGTCTCCACATGATTAAATCCTTCCACAATCGAGAAACCTTTAATCAGCCTAGCATTCCAAAAATTTGCAATGCCACCCGAAGCTCCCTCAAAGTTAACCCCATGAAAACCACAGTCCTTAAATAATCGATTCCTCAAAGCTTCCAACTTATTAATTTGAATTTTAGTTTCTTCAATCAGCAAAATGTCCGGCTTGTGGTCCCGGACCAAGTTCTTCAGGAGGTCTTGTTTATGCATATTATACGCCCCCTAATATTCCAAGAAATAATATTCAATTGCACAATGAGGGAGTGCACTTTGAGCACAAATCAAAAAGGGTTTTTTGAACCCCTTTTGCAATATCTCGCTTAATTTCCCTCTCCCCGCTTTTATGCAAAGAGGGTCACCCCTGGCCCCTCAGTTCAGACCCATAGTTTGCTTTCTTCCTTCTCATGGTAACACCTTTGTGGGGTTGAGGAGGAGGAGAAGCAAAGGACTTCTTCTTTCTTCCTCTCATAGGAATATAACCATCTTCATCCTTACTCCATGTATTTGCAACCACCAATGCACCATCACCAACTTCCATACTAGATCCATGATCCAGAGGGGGTGATGGGGCAACAAAAGGCTCCAGAATGGTACGTTTAGGGGAACACAAAGTATCAGAGACATGGTCCACATCCTGATTCATAAACTGGCTAGCAACCACATCTATAGTTTTCTCAAACTCCTTGTCAACCTCAAGATGAGGGATAGAGTGATCTTCAGTATTAACTTCACCCTCCATGCCATTTCTAGCAATTGACTCACCTTTATTTTGAGGAACCAAAGTCCCCTTGGCCTCCTTGACCTTCCAAACCTTAGTTTGTTGAACAACCTTAGGTGGGGCCACCTTAGCAGGGCAATCCTTAGCCCAGTGACCCACATTTTTACATTTGAAGCAAGCAAATGGAAGATTTTCAAATACAATTTGTTGCTCCCAAGTTCCCACCTTTGAGTTAAGGTGAAAGAACTCAAGCATCACAACATCTTGTTCAATCATGACACAAAATATAGCTGCAACCAGCCATTTTCTAGAGAGGGTGGCCTCATCAATAGAAATAATCTGCCCAAAAGAGTTAGCCACCACCTTAAACACTTCTTCATCCCAATATTCCAAAGGAAATTTCGGCAACTTTACCCACACAGGGGATGAATGAAAAAGGAACTTGGAAAGGTCCATCCTAGGTTCCCAAGGGTGTAAAACCAAGGTAAGATGCCCAAAGGACCATGGACCTTTTGCAAACACCGCTCTTAGATCTTCATCACAAGAAAAGGAAAATGAGAAGAAACCTTTAGCCATAGCCGCAACTTCAACCTAGCCTTTTAACACCCACTTCTTATGGACCCAAGTGCGGACCTCCTCAATATTAGGTCATGGACCTAAAAACTTTCCAACCAAAGAGAAATCCATTTTAGCTATATTTTATCAACAAGAGAGTCTAGAATGAACAAGGCAAAGCCACCTTCAATGTTAGAAGAAGAAACTAGCTCAGATGCTATGCCTTTTCCTTTAAGTTTAGAGGAAAAAAAGTCAACGCATCTCTACCCCAGCAAAGATGGCTGCCCTACTGGCCAACTACCTCCCACCAAAGTGAGCTCAATCCGGGGAATACTCATATTAGCCGCAAATTATTCCCTAGATGGGGCCCACTCATCATTACCAGTGACCACATGATCCCCATGGTCCTTTGGGAACACCTCCTTTGATGGAAAACCATCACAAGACTCCTTGAAGGCCTCAAATGCACATTGTCCTTCAAAGAACACATATTTTACCACATCCTCATCACACGACCTATCCTTCCCAGCCGCACCACTAGAGAGAAACAGTGCATCCACACCACATGATCTATCCTTCCCAACAGCATCATCAACAAGCCCCAAATTCATAGACTGACTGAACTAAAAATTGCCATGATTTCCAAGGATTGAGTTCAAATTCAAATCACTCAAGCCCACCACCAAACCAATCTTCTCCCCAACGGTCTCCATATTTTGTTGTTAATGTTTATTTAAACCATGGGCTATTACAACAGATTGAAAACTTAAAATCCTTTGCAACAACTTAATTGATTCTACATCTGGGTTTAAACAATGTCACATAATCACCTTATGTCACTAATGCTTTTCAAATTGAAATTTTAGACAGAACCCTAGTTGGAAATAGGCACCTTGGGAACCTCTATCCTACTAAATTTTCCTCAAATTTTAGGTGCAGATTCATACCTATTGTCAGTTTACAAATTTAGAGTCTGATTTTTAGGTATGTGTTTGTAACATGTCTGTAGGTCTATTTTTGGTCCTAGTTGGCCTTAACACATATAAACCTAGGTTGCAATTAAAATTTAATGAGTGATCTTAGAGAAAGAATAGTCATCTAATCATGTCAGATCTCCTTCTACAAGCACATTGCATACCTATCAATCCCTTTAGTTTTGATGACTTTGATATGTTAGATGAAGCCCTTAAGGACTTCACCTCACTAAGCTCATCCAATAAGGCTTACAATATTCCTACACAACAAAGAAAATTCAATACAATCCTACCTCAACTTATCATTTACCCACCTTCACAACAACCTCAAGTCCAAACCAAACCCATGCTTATCATAGGACCACTTCAAAACAAATCAAAACCTCTAGGTCATATCTTAAACTTTGCAAAACAACTTACTAGTAATCATGTGTTGCATCAATCAAGTTATCACATAGTTATTCATGCATATAACACAAGGAATAACAAAAAACCAAGAAAAACTCAAGCCATTCCCTCATCGCTACCACTTCCACAACCTATTTTACCAAGTGCCCCTTGTTTACCTCAACATAGTGGAAAGGAGTATGATCTTGTGGAACAAATTTGAAACACTCCTGCTAATATTTCCTTGTGGAACCTAATTCAAACATCATCTACCTACCATGGCATGCTTCAAAGTTCTTTGCAAAAAGTTGTGGTCCCTCCTAGTGTACAACCAATTGATATCACAACCTTAGTTGAGGGTATAAATTCAGTCAATGTAGACATTATTTTTTATGAGAGTGAGTTACCTCCTTTGGAAACGCAAAAAAAAAAATGATGTTTTGATGATAATGGCTATTATTAACAAGGTTGGGATTAGACATACCCTCATTGATAATGGTTCAAGACTTAATGTTTGTAGTGTGAATCTTTTGGAAAAAATTGGAGAAGATAAGACTAAAATTCAACTAGATAATTTGTGCATTTGTGGTTTTGATAATGTGGGTAAACAACCGCATGGTGTGATAACATTACCTATAAAAGTTGGTAAGGTGGTTGCAAACTCCCATCCATGTGATGCCCCATGATCTTTCATGTAACCTTCTCTTAGGTTGGCATGGATTCATGAAATGAAAGGATTTCCTTTAACACTACATTGCTTAATGAAATACACTTGCAACAATAAGGTTTACATGATAAAAGATTATCCAAAATCTGAAAATTTGTTTACAAATTGAAACAGGAATGAAAAATCCTTTGAGAACATTGACACCAACTACAAAAGTGGAACCTTTACAACTCAAAGATAAAGAGGAAATTCTTTCATCAATGACAAGGTTGTTGGAAGATGATTGGGGTTCCTTAGATTTCACACCTACATTCATGGGGGAGTATAAGACTATGCAATCAAAACTAGAAAAAGAGAAAGAGAAAGAAGTTGTGGTGGTATCAACGCAATCTGATATTGAAACATCCAAGACGCAAGAATCCACAAATCTTGCTAACAAGGAAAACATGAGTTACACATCTACTTATGATGAAAGTGATTATGAAAAAACACCTGCCTTGAAATAAGTTGAAGAAATTTATGGAAGAGGGCACCAACTCTTGAAAAAATTAAGCTATAGTGGAAAAGGATGTGGTGTGAAAGAGCAAGACATTTGTGTTCCTATAGATCTTAATACACAAGAAAAAACAAGAGGTCTTGGTTATTTCCCTTCAAAAGAAATGAAAGAATCAAGAAGACCTTCACTCAATGTCAATGTTATCATGCAACATTCTCCTAAGATAACTTTAACATTGGTGCGTCCTGAACTGATAGAAACTACAGGTGAAGATATGTCATTGGATATGTTTCAAAAAGATGAGTCCCTAGGGGAATTTTTGGGTATGCATGATACTTTACCTACTAATCATCATAATTAATGGGTTTCTTATTTTTTGAAGGCTAAGGCATACTATGGGAATGAAAAGGAACTATATGATGATGAACAAGATGAATCCAAAACAATCCTTGATGTTCTAAACTACAGTTCATTACTTGTGGGAGATACCCTAGATGTTCCAATGGACCCATCTAATAAAGATAAAGTGATTCGAATTGGAAAGTGTGGCAATGATGATGAACAAGAGAATCATGCAACATTGCTACATGATTTTCCTGAAAAATTTGCTTGGACTTATTTGGATATGTCAGGTATTGACCCTAAGATAGTCATGCATAACATTGTTCTTGAAAAAGATGTTAAAATTGTAAGAAAAAAGATACAAAAGATGATACCTAACATAGCTTTATTGGTTAAGGCTAATATTGAAAATCTCTTACAAGCTGGGGTCATCCGCCCTATTGATTATTCACCTTAGATCTCTAATAAATTGTGGCAATGGAAAAACCTAATAATCACATTAAGATGTGTACAATTTGTTGTGATATTAATAAAGCATCTTTAAAGGATTATTTTCCCCTTCCTAATATTGACATGATAGTGGATTCAACTGTGGGACATGCTTTTTTTATCATTTATGGATGGTTTTTTGGGATATAATCAAATTTTCATTAATCCTCAAGATCAATATAAAACAACTTTCACTACACCTTGGGGAACATTTTGTTGGGTGGTCATCCCTTTTGGATTGAAGAATATTGGAGCCACATATCAAAGGGCTATGACATGAATATTTCATGATTTCATACACAACACCTTGGAAGATTATGTTGATGATATTTTGGATAAGTCTATAACATATCAAGACCATGTCAAAATCCTTCATAAAATCTTTGAAAGAATTTGTAAGTACAAATGAGATTGAATCTAAAGAAATGTGTCTTTGATGTGGATAGTGGAAAGTTGTTAGGATTCATAGTTCCACATAGAGGCATTGAGGTGGAAACAAAGAATATTGATGCAATAATAAACATGCCACCTCCTAAGAACATCTCACAATTGTGCAACTTATAAGGAAAGATCTATTCACCATTTTGTGGTAGCTTTGGTGGATCAGACTCTTCCCTTCACTCAATTCCTTAAGAAATATTTAGAATTTAAACGGAATGAGGATTGTCACAAATATTTTGAAGACTTGAAAAGATACTTATCCAATCCTCCTATTTTGCAACTAGAAGTTCAAGGAAAACCTTTTATCCTTTATATCTAGGCTTCAAATCATGCCCTTGTGGTGCTTTTAGCACAACGAGACAAGAATGGAAAAGAAAATCCTATGTATTACATTAGTTGAACATTAATTGATTATGAAACTCATTATACAACTATAGAACAATAATTTTTGGCTCTTGTCTTCACTACTAATAAGTTGAGGCATTATTTGTTAAACGTTGAAGTGCAAGTTATTACAAAGTTTGATCCTTTAAAACACCTTTATGCTAAAACAAGTTTGTGAGGACGCTTAGCCAAATGGGTTATGTTGTAACTAAATTTGACCTTAATTTCATCTCTCAAAAATCAATTAAAGGACAAGTGTTGACCGACCATTTAGTTGAGGCCCCTTCACCAATAACGTCACCAAATCAAGATTCTTTTCTCAACGAAAGTGTGTTGAACATTGATGATAATGAAATATGAGAATTATACTTTGATGGCTCTAAGTGTAAAATTGGATTTTGTGATGGAGTTATATTAATACCTCCTTCAAGGAATCCAATTCCCTTATCCTATCATTTAAATTTCTTATGTACAAAAAACACAGATGAGTATGAGGCTCTTATCATAGGATTACGTGCAGCCTTGTCCTTAGGTTTTCAACAAATTTATATATTTGGAGACTCTCAGTTAATTAAAATAGATGTCATTATGATCTAATTTAGTAAATGTCTCCATGATCTAATTGTTTAATACATATTATCTTATTGTTTATTATATCATGGAGACATTTATTAAATAATCTCATCTAGATTGTTTAATAGATCACAATGACATCTAACACATAGAAACCAAAACATGTTCATATATAAATCATAAGGTTCATGTATATCATCATAATTAAACATTAACCTATAAAATCTCATCTCCATAATAACACCTAATTGCACATACATAGTATGAAATCACCTAATAATTTCATCTAATAAAAAAATCAATCATCTCAACGATCCCCTATCAACATAATGTAATCCATCAAATATACACAATAATATCACTTCTATCAATAAATAACCAACAACCCATGAAAATTAAACATCTTCATCAACACATACTTACATAATCAATGAAATGAACTCGTCTGGTTATCACAGAGAAATCACAACAACCACTAGTTAGATAGAATTCATCAGTTAATCATATCTAATAACAACCAATAATATAAATATCATTGATGTATAAAAAAAAAAAATTCACTCATAAACTCATGTATAATATCCAAACTTAGAAGCACATAAAACATAAGACAAGAACCATCGAAGACCCATAGACTCAACAAGATTATGAAAAGATTGGGTCTCACAAAAAAGGAAGGACTAGGGTGCCCAAAGCACCTATGTCCTAGATAGGGTTTTGTAAAATTCAAAGTTTGGTTGTTTATGATACAGTTCAAGGTTTCTGTGTCTATGTGCAAATAGGTTTGACAATAAATGTTTTTGCAAAAAATTCTCAATTTACTATAATGTAACTCAAAATACAAGTGTGCAACAATATTAAAAATTCTTGAACAATAAATGACAATGGCAAATGCAATTTCCATATCTAAAATGCAACAAATAATTGATTCTAATATGCAAAATTCTGAAATTGATGATATTGATATGCTTTTTGGCAACTTTTCCCTTTTTAGCTATATGCAAGGTTCCTAAATGCATGCAATGACACTTTCAATTTTTTGTTTTCATATTTTAAATGCCCTAATGCAGATTTTTTAATGCAATTGAAATGTAGATCTAAGCTATAATGACTGAAATAAATCCTATTGCAACCTATGATGCAATACAATATACAAGTTTTTGAGTTTTTAATGCTTTTAATGATGTAAAAATGAATGCCTAAATGAACAATGCAACAAAATGCAATGATAAACCTAGATCTAGGATGATTTTCCTCAAATTTTAGAAGGTATTTAATGTTAACATGTTGGATTCACCAAAATGAAATGTTGGAAAAGGGAAGCCTTAGAGATTGCACTTTAGGGTTTCCCACCTTTTGCTAATTTCATTGAAGGAAGAATGCAAGGGGGTTTTATTGGATTTAGACAAGGTATATAATTGACTTATATCTTGAAAGGTGAGTCAACCCACCTTGACCAAATCTAAAAGTGACCTAAGGATGAAATGCAATGATTTAATTGACCTAATGATGCAAATAAATATTTTGATGCAAATACAGCAAATCTAAGAAACCATAGACAGAAACAAACTATAAAACGTACTGAGTAGGACACTATGCACCTGTGATATAAATTTGGAGTTTAAAATGCTAGAAAAAGGCACCCCAAGTGCCACTGTCTTTTAAGGATAATTCAGATCTAATTTCAAAGTCCTTTGGTGCTAGATCAGAGCTTTCGTTTTGTGATTGTTGCACTATCGGATCACAACTGAATAATTATGTAATTAAGTTTTCGTGAGTTGTCAAGGTGTAGGATTTTTATTACAATAATGAATAATTGATATTCAAAATTCCTTCAATCCTCTTCAGACCTGAAACCTGCACATTCAAAGAGGGAAGAAGGGTTGTGCCATTTAGGGGCTTGCCTTAGACAAACCCCGTGTTAGTGTTTCCACTTCCACAATGGAAATGTCAATGATAAATGGATAAATGATAAGAAGGAATGATGAATCCGCAAAGTTTTGAAACTCACCACCCTTCAATGGCTTCCTTAAAGGACTAAAGTCATACACATCTCCTCAATGCTTTGGATCTTGCTTGCTTGAATTTCTTGAATTGCTTGGAGACCTACAAGGATTAGTCTTCACAAATAAAATGTAAACATAAACATGAAAACACTCACATACACTTTGACATGATCCTTGGATCTTAAATTGCTACAATAAATTCTCTAATGGTTGCTCTTGACTTTCTTGATAATGCTCTTGATCATAAGTTCTCCAATAATTTTCTAGATAGATTTTAAATGATGTAATGCCTATGTATTTATATGCTCTTATTCTAATTTCTTTAAATTAAATCGTAACAGCCAACTTTAGATATTTGAATTTCAAATAATAAAATATCGACAACGAAATATTTGAATTTGGATCCAAAATAGGGGGACATAGGCACCCTAGGCACTAGTGTCCTAGACCTATTTTTTGGAATTTAAGGAGTTAGAGGCAAAGTATTAAGTGAGAATTTTTTTTGTGCTTGAAAATTATCAGTAAATGTTTAAAATGGGTTTTGAAATGCATAATTTAGGAAATTAAGTGCTCAATTAGGTCCAGTAACTTAGGGGGGAGCAAAACATAGTGTGACAATTTATGACACTACAATATGAAATTTACTAAATATAGAAATAAAGAAAGATATAAAATTGTACAACATCATCAGGTTTTATCTCCCTATTAATCTTTTTCCATTGTATCAATATGTTTAAGAATTGTTCCTATTACATATTTATGGTATGATTTACTTTTTAGTGAAATTATTATTTTAGAATTCCATTCAAAGTAGTTGTGCAATGTGAGAATTGGAAATGGAATTGAATTTGTAAGATCCATAATGTAAAAAAGTAATAGTAAAAGAGCAAGAAAAGAAATAGATATATATAACCTCAATACTATATGTGAAATGAACTCCTACATATTACCATCTTTGGCACTTTATTTTATTTTTTGTTACAATAAAAAATATCAAATTATAAAATCTTTTATTGGGCTCAAAAGTGATCAAAATTTTGAATGTAATATGTGCTTATAGAATGGGAATAAAATTGCATCATTATGTAGATCTCATAAAATATCACTTCCATTTAGAAACAATTGTAAAAAGGGAGCTCATTTGTGAAAGTATGACCATTTTAAGTTTCAAAAAGCATAACTCAACAAAATACTTGAGATATCTCAAATTCTATATAATAAATTAGTCAAAACTAAAAAATTAATTATAGTATTGTAAAGAGAATGAAACTTTCCCAATTTCAAAAAGAATACTTGAAAATATACCTTTATATTAGCAAGTTATGACCTTGCAAAGTAAAAATTTCAATGAATACTAGGCTTATGGCCTAGTGGCACTCTATTTGAAGATGGGTGATGCATTAGTGGTGCTTGGGTGGTTGGATAACACCACTAGAGGCCATAGTAAATGATAAGAGTGGAGGAGGTGGGTTGATAACAACCATTGAGGAGTCTAACTAGGATGGCTTGGACCATCTTGGATCTTTAGAGGACAACTAGGTCAAGCCCCTAAAGGGTCTACATACCCATTTTTGGCTGCAAGTAGCATATTCAGGCCATGATCCAACCAATCAACCCAAAATAATTTATTTTATTTTTTTAAATAACACCTCTTATAGTATGGCTCTACATAATTATGCAATCTTACAAAAAATTGTTAATGATGCCCCCACCTCTAATTTTAAAAGCGTCATATGAATCAATAGGTTTTGGCATCTTCTAGATGCAATGATAGGGTTCATTTAGCAACAAAGAGACATAAAATACTAGCTATCTATAAAACCCATACAAATAAAACATAGGAAAAATTAAGTTATAGATTAACTTTGTGGAGTTTAATTTAAGTGAAATGAAAGCCTAATTTGACTTTATTGAGCCTTATAGACACAATAATTATAGCTAAAAATGATACACTTTTACCAAAAACTATCCCACCCAAAAAATTACTAAACCCATTATCTATCAAAATCTAAAAATGAATTGACCTTTCTTGACACCAATGACTTTGATACCATACTAGACTATATATAAATACGAAAGTAATATCAAACCCGATGTAAGATAAGATATAATAGAATTGTTTAACATATAATCCTAGAATTAAGCTATCAACAATACAAGAGATACACAAAGAACATAAAAGGAAGCTTACTATCCGTCATGAGAAATATGTTCGACACAAATAGATGTGAGTAAAATACAACCAATACGAGTAACTCCAACTACTAAAAATAGGTAGGAGCTATACCTACAACAAAGATGTCAAACAAATGGTTACACCTACTTGGTAGAAGATAAGCAAATGGTTAAGATAGGCGGCATACACATCCAAGATAATAAGTAACTCCAACTACCAAGGATAGGTGGGAGTTATACACATGTCTATTGTAGAATATGTCATCTACCCTCATAAATACTTTATAATAAACTAAGAAAGCATAAATATTTGAAGGAAAAAGAAATAATCTCAAATATAAAATAAAATAAAAACCTATAGAAACATTAAGAAGTTACAAATACCACCACAAAAGTCATCTAGCTTCAAAAAAATCCTTATAGATGGCCTCACCAAATACTTCTAGATTTCAATATCCCTTTTAAATGGCCTTTAGTCATTTATTTTGATAATCAAGGTTTCTTTCATATCTCAAGAAACTTGGTCCAATATTAGAGGGCCAAAAATTGAGGTTTCTATGCACTACATAAAAGAGTTCATCTAGGAGTAGGTTATTGATCTATAGTATTGTCCTCCTTCAAAGTAAGTTGTACATCTTCCTAATCCATTCATAAAAAGAATATTCATATGTAATCTTTGTTAAGGATTTAGAGAATAATCCTTATGGGTCTAATTACCTCATTTTTCTTATTTTGAGGGGATCTCTTTTATTCTTTGGTTGATTATCTTATACACAAGTATCTGACATAGCACTACTTGTCGAGACCCATTTTTATCCCTATGTGATACTTAAAGGGACCTATTGGTATGGTGTACTATTTATTACACTTTTTTTTCTTTTTTTTACTTAGGTAGATTTTATTTATTTCTAGGTATTAATAAGCATATGTGTGCATCCTTGATTAAAGGAAATTAGGTTCCACCTTTATCTCTTCAAGTGCTACCATTACATATGCTTGTTACCTCTTGAGTCAACTCTGCTCCTCTTGGACATTTGTCACTATATCATCCATCCAAGAGGCTATATGTGTGTGCATGTATATATTCCTTTCAAGAGATGAGATTTTCTATCTATATTCATGTCTATTGTCAATTTCTACTTCCATGTATAGAAAACTGTAGCAATGAATTTGATTGTCAAAGGTCTTAGCTAGATATTTTGCTATCTACAATAACCTATGCCTTGTGAAAATTTACCATGGATATATTAGATATCATTAGAAAAATCAAAGGAGGATAGAAGAATGTGCAATAATATGATATAAAAATCATAGGTTGCTTAATCTAAGTGGCATCCTAGAGCATCTAGGTTGAAGTTAAAGGGTGGAATTTTTAAAAAACACTAAAATCTATTTTTTTTTGTATTTTCTAAGTTTTTGTATATCATATTTCCAAAAGTTATTCAAATCATAATTATCCCTACTTTCTTTGGTTTCCTAAGTGGGATTCAAAAGGATTTCAACAAGACACCTCAAACTTGTTATCCTTGAGACCTTTCCAATGCATTAAATTAGTTTAGATTTTACCCAACTACCTAGCAATTATGGCCTCACCAAGTTTGGGTGCCAAAATTAATTAATTCTCACAATAATTATTTATTTATAATAATATTATCCTCGTCCACTTCTCCATTTCAACTTCGAAGGAGGATATGAGTCCTCACGAAACATGGTAACTATTTCATTTCCACTCAAAACCTTAGTTTACTATTTTTAGTCAATTTAATTTTCCATTTTATATATATATATATATGATGAGTTCAAGGTATTGTATTATATTAGAAGGCATGCATCTCCTTCACATAATTTTTCAAGTTTGTATGATCTATCATTTTTCATAAAGTTATCTTCTTTAACTTCAATAAATATCAAATTATATTTTGTTTATTTTGAATAATTAATTATAATGTCTAATAGGTTGAGTTTAATTGGTTAAAGCATTGGATTTTTATCATGGAGATCCAAGTTCAAATCTTTGTAAGGACATCTAATGTGAAATTCTAACTTATATAAATCTCTAACAAATAAATACTCATATAAATAACCTCTCTAAAATATTGTTGTCTAAACACATTGAGAATGTCTAACAAATAAATACTCATATAATAACCTCTCTAAAATATTGTTGTCTAGACACATTGAGATAAGTTGAGTTTAAGAAAAAGAGAAGCTAAGTTCATATGTAACAAGTTAAGTGGTATACATGAAGTAATAAAACACTTAAGAACAAGATGAGTACACTTCACAAGGTCATAAATTATGCACAAGAATAGAAAATCTTTCTATAAAAATTATATATATTTATTTATTTTTAAAAATATTATATTTTTATTATTCAAAATTATTTTTTAATGTTTTATTTTTATTTTTTAATCATATTTTGTTTTGCTTTTAGAGTGATGTAAAATATTTTTAATACTTTATTTTTATTTTATAATTTTTAATTTATATACATATATATTTATATACTACAATATTATATTAAATTAGAATTTTAAAAAATATACATATATCCATTTCTTTTCTTATACACAACTTTTAAATCTCTCATTTTTTATTTGTTGTTGTCATTAAGATTTTTGTTTCTCGTTTCTAAGGACAGGTCTCTATGTGGCTGCTTAGCTTATTTTGGCTAGCAGCCACTGCTCAACTTATTTAGGAGTTATTTGTGGAGCTGATGGGCCCATTTATTTTTTTTGCTTATTTTTATGCAGCCAACTTAATTTGTATTGTGGAGCCACCTGGATTTTTAAAAATATGCAGTTGCTGCTTATTTCCAGCCCCCGCCGGTTCCCCTTCAACCCCCTTTTTTTCCACAGCTTTTTTTCAATTCCTAAACAGTAGCTGCTCTATTTATCCTTTCCCAACAATCAAATTTATGCATGGGAACACTCCCGCTGCTAAGATTTAAGAAGAAAATAGAGTTAAGCAGCTGCATGAAGACATGAGACAATAACATAACCTACAAATTTGTCAAATAATTGAAAATACAACATTTGACAAAATTCTACTGCCTACCCTTTTCTAAAGTTTTCATTCAATGGTGCAAGTGTGAAAGGACATTTGTAGGGGCGTTTAAAATCAAAATAACTGATAAAAAATGGCATTTTGAGGTGCTTCAATGGATGCCATACCTTGTTTCTAAGTTCCCATTTGTTATAATGCATTTGACATTCCACCTACCAATTGCCTTATCTTTTCGGAAAAACATTTTGTATGCATGTCGCCTTCATTGCACTCTATGAGATGACACTTTGAGGAGTACATAAATATTTTACAAGAAATTTGTGGGGAAACTTGGAAATGTCTAGCCAATTGAAATATTTAAATACCAACTTCAGAGTTGTTGGGATTTTAATGTGAATAAAGTGGTTGGGAATAAAATTTGACTATTTTTCATATACAAATATCAAAGACAGAAAACAGATTAGAGAAAGATGAGCTTTCCAAAGGTAAACGATAGTTACAGTAATTAAACCTAACATTCTAAGAAAAGGAAAGCAAAGATAAGTGAACGTGGGGGAATAGAATGGCTTACGATGGAAGGAAATAATTTAAAAAAATATATAGCATGAAAAAGATAGGTCATGAGAGATTCATGTTATAAGAATTACTTGTGTATAAGTTCAAGTGTGCAAGAATTGGATATGGGAATAGTTGGGCATTAATTGTGAGCATGATAATAAGGTGTTTGCTAGTCAAATTTCTTAAGGAAATCTCAGTGGCTAGAGAACACATAACACAAGAGGACAAAAATAAGCATTTGCAAAAACTGAAGGATATTTGCAGATAGCCCAATATCTGAAGAAGAGAAAAGTTAAGATCAAGGAAAAAAATAGATCTGCCAATGGAAAATAAGGAGAGTGTAAGGATTTGCAGTGAAAGAAAATAACCTAGTTTAAAAAAATTGCAGATGGGAGAGGTTGTGGAAGAAGCTCAGCTGGAATGGAGAGGGATGGAGTCCTTTGTAACAGCTCAGATGTAGCCTATCTAAAACCTTGATGGATAATGTCCAAGTCTTGTTTTAAGAAGACCTAAGATTTTATTAGTGTGAGCTGATATCAACCCAATTAATAGCCTGTGAATTATGATAGCTAGTTATTTTATATTATGCATATTGTTGATATCAATCCAATTAATAGTCTATAAATTATAAACTATTTACTTTAAAGAGTATGTTTAAGGATATTATATTATGTATATTATGTCTTTTTCATTGTTTGATCCATTTTCTTGTATTGATGTCTTGTCTACATTAATTGTGTTTAATGATCTTTTTTAAGAGCATGTGTATATAATATGTAGTAAAGGATTTTTAAAAATAAAGTAGAAGGGTGTGTTTGGTTTTATGATGGGTGATTGAGACAACTTAATAGAAATGCTTTAAGCATCAACAAAGATAGTAAAAGACCACCAAAGTTATTACTCGATGACGAGCGAACAAGGCGTGGGCACGGGCGCGGATGCGAGAGAACTGGCAAGCGGGAAAAATATTTTCAAATCCCATGTGCGTACTAATGGCCGCGGGCTCCCTGCCTCTGTTTTGGGGGTGTCTGCAGAGATCCCTACTAGAGGAAGGAATCTTAGGGGCGATGGATCTGGTGCTGGTGTCGGAGCTGGGGCAAGTGCTGGTGTCGGGGCTGGTGCTAGTGCTGGCGTTGGGGCAGGTGCTGGTGCTGGTGTCGGGGCTGGATCTGGTAAGAGTGTCAAGGGTGTTGGCTCGTCTGTGCGTGCACCTAGATCATACATGAATATTAGGCAGAGTTTTCGTGGTTTCATCCCTGTGAAAAACTCCATCACAGTGAAGCTTAAGGACGAGTTAGCAGGAGAAATAAGTGATAGTGTTGCAGAGCTTTCTGCTCAAGGGGTGATCTGTCGGTTTAGGGGATTTTGGCCAAGCCTTCCTCAACTGCACTCTTGGATCACCAAAGAATGGGAGCCCCTCATCACTGGTAAAGTTCAAATCTTCCCAATTTGTCCAAAGGTTTTTTTGTTGCTAAGTTTGATAATACCTTAGATAGAGACACAATCTTGTGTGATAATTTCTTTAGCTGGGAGGACAAATACCTTCTAATGATTAAACCTTGGCACTTCAATTTTAACCCAGCTTCTGAAACCTTCAATAGAATCTCGATTTGGGTCCATTTGCCTAATCTCCCTCTTCACCTGTGGAATGACTCTCTCTTGGAGGAGGTTGGGGATGCCCTAGGTGATTTCTTACTTGTGGAAAATGAATCTTCTGATCTTTATCACTCTACCTTTGCCCGAATACTTGTTGAAATTGATGTTTCAAAAGGACTACCCACTGAGGTTCTCTTAAAATCTTCTAGGGGGTCTTGGATCCAATCGTTGGATTTTGAGGGGGTCCCTTTCCACTGCAGAAGATGCTTCAAAACTGGACATGCTGTTGCGCAATGTGGATTCGAGAAAAAGACAAAGACAACTACTTGGTGGAATGGCGCTTCTCAACAACATTACACGGTTGAGACGAAATCTGATCAGCTAAGGAGCTTCTCTGAGGTGGTGATTTCTAACTCACAAGTTGTTGGGGCTTCTAATTCATAGGCTGTTGGGGTTTCTCCATCCTCTGATGGGGGAGCTACCATGATAAATCATTTTGAGCAAATGATTAGACCGGTTTCTGTTTCTAGTGATGGTGCTTTGTTTCCCATCTCTGGCAATTCTCTGGTCATTTCTACACCTGTTCAGGAGAACTATGATGTTACCTCTAGGGCTGCGGATTTTCATCCTCATGAAAATGATGGGTTGGCTTGGTAGGCTAAGGCGGCACAAATTGAAGAAGGCTGGATTATTGTTACTGGAAAAAAATCTAAACCCTCTGGGCCTTCTTTCGATATGACTCTTCGCTCCAACAAGCGAAACTCTAATTGTAAAACCTAATGGTATTTGTTTGGGAGCTGGTTTTTTGTTGACTGCAGGTTGTCTTTTCTACAGTCTGGTCTTTTTGGTTGTTTTCAATAGTTTGACTTTTTGGCTGTAAAGGGTTCCAGGTCCCTTCAAAATCTGTTTTCCCCACTATCAAAAACAAAGACAGTATATATAAATTAGAGGAGGCTTCCAAATTATCATCTAAATCAAAATGGAATAGTGGAAGTTAAAAATATTGAACTGTCATTTTTCAAAGAAGTTGACTATTAATAATTAATGACACAAATTGAGAAATCTCTTTGGAGAAAAGTGAGCTCTTAATGAAAGACAAGATGTGTGGAAGTGTGGGAAACATTAAATGTGGAAGGTAACCTCGTGATTTAGAAAATTTAACCATTACTAAATGAATGTTGGCAGTTGCATCAAGGAATTAATGAAGGAAGGTGAATTGGGATCCTCAAGTTTGGCGTATTGAAAGACAAATAAATAGTTAGTGAAAGACTCTTGGAAGAAGGGATAGAGTACGTGCACTAACAAGGAACGTTTTAATTTTTTTGATGCAATTAATTTCTACAAACCCCAAGGGAGAAAGAACATGTCTCATCAAAATCCAGGAAGGAACATTTTTCAAAAGGGAGGCAAATCTCATGCCAAGGTTTGAATGAAAAACATATTTTTCTAGGAAAGGAAATCAAGTGAAACATCATAAAAGGTAAAAATGAAGATAAAGTCACATTATTGACATAGGGGATAACATGTTTCCCTAAGAGCATAGAACCATTTAGCTCAATTAAAGTAACACATTTTGGGGAGAGAAATTATCATCAAGACAATGTTCATTCTTAACTATGCCCTATTCTAAAGTGTTTGTTGGGTTTTTTATTGATAAAATGTTTTTTCAAGGAAAGGGAACCAAGTGAAACATCATAAAAAATTAAAAACTCATATGAAGTTAAATAGTTGACAAATTGACCTATGATTATAGAAGCATTTGGCTCAATTAAAGCAATATGCAATTATGGGGAGAGAAGTCATTTTCATATTGTTCTATGATTATAGAAGCATTTTGCTCAATTAAAGCAATATGGAATTATGGGAAGAGAAGTCCTTTTCAAGACAATGTTTACTCTTAACTATCCCTTATAATAAAGTGTTTCTTATGTTTCAAGTATTGAATATTTTTCTTGTGAAAGGGAATCAAGTGAAATTCATGAATAGTAAAAACTCAAAAAAAGTCAAATAATTGACATGAGGGATAATAAATTGGTTTATAACTATAGAAGAAAATTTAGTTGAGTTAAAGTAACATATAAGTATGGGAGAGAAGTCCTTTTCAAGACAACATTTACTCATAACTATCCTTTATACTAAAGTGTTTCTTGTGTGTCATATTTATAAAATATTTTTTTATGACTAGGATTGTGGTGTTGATGCTTTGAATTATGGCCTCATTTCTAACTTTTAAAGATATTGTGTCTAAGCTTAAAGAGTTTCTTGTTATTGTGAAGAAAATTCTATTGGTGTGGGCTTTTTCTTTTCAAAAATATTGTGATAAGATAGTTTACTTGTTTCATTATTCATATTTTCTTTAGTGGGCATCTTGATGATTTTATTAATTGAGAAGCTTGACAAATTATATTTATAGTGGAGATCCAAGTTCAAATCTTTGTAGGGACATCTAGTGTGAAATTCTAACTTATATCAATCTCTAACAAATAAATACTCATATAAATAACCTCTGTAAAATATTGTTGTCTAAATACATTGAGATAAGTTGAGTTTAAGAAAAAGAAAAGTTAAGCACATATGTAACAAGTTGAGTGGTATACTTGAAACAATAAAATACTTAAGAGCAAGATGAGTACACTACACAAGATCATAAATTATGCACAATAATAAAAAAAACTTTCTATAAAAAAAAAATTATTTATTTTTTATTAAAATAGTATATTTCTATTGTTCAAATTTGTTTTTTATAATGTTTTATTTTTATTTTTTAACCATATTTCATTTTGTTTTTAAAGTGTTGTAAAATATTTTTAATATTTTATTTTCATTTTATAATTTTTAATTTAAGTGCATATATATTTATATATGATAAAATATTATATTAAATTAGAATTTTAAAAAATATATGTATACAAAATCCATTTCTTGTACGCAACTTTTAAATATAATGTTTTTGATATTAGGGATAAGCAGATTTTGAAGGGATCTGTAACCCTTTACAATTCAGAAAAAAGTCAGGCTGCCGAAAAGACAGCCTGTAGCACCCAAAAACCCAACTCCCAAACCAATAGCATCAAGATTTAGACTTAGAATTGCTCTTGTGGGAACGAAGCATCATATCGAAGGAAGGCCCAGAGGGTTTTGATTTTTTCCCTGTTATTGTAATCCAGCCTTCTTCCACTTGTGCTGCCTTAGCCTGCCAAGCCAGTCTTGTTTATCATTAAGATTTATATTTTTCATTTCTAGTAACATAACCTACAAGTTTAGGAGATAATTGCAAATACAACGTTTGACAAAGTTCCACTGTCCTACGCTTAAATGTGGGAGGATATTTGTAGGGGCGTTTAAAATCAAAATAACAGATAAAAATCAGTATTCTGATGTGCTTCAATGGATGCCATACCTTGTTTCTAAGTTCCATTTGACATTCCACCTACTTATTATCTCATCTTTTTGAAAAACCATTTTGTATGCATGTCGCCTTCATTGCACTGTATGAGATGACACTTTGAGGAGTAAACAAACATTTGTGAAGTGACAAGGAGGAGGTGGGAGAACTTCAGAGTGGTTGGGATTTAAATGTGAATAAAGTGGTTAGGAATAAAAGTTGACCATTTTTCATTTAGAAATATCAGACAGAGAAACCAGATAAGAGAAAGATGAGCATTCCAAAGATAAACGATAATTGGAGTAATTCTTCTAAGAAAAGGAAAGCAAAGATAAGTGAACGTGGGAGAATAGAATGGTTTATAATGGAAGGAAATAAATTTTATAAGAAAATACAGCATGAAAAAGATAGGACATGAGAGATTCATGTACTTATAAGAATCCCAGCTGGAATTACTTGTGTATAAATCCATGTGTGCGTTGAAGTCAAGAATTGGATAATAAGGTGTTTGCTAGTCAAATTTCTTAAAGAAATCTGAGCGGCCAGAAAACACATAACACAAGAGGACAAAAATAAGCATTTGCAAAAACTGAAGGATATTTGCAGATAGCCCAATATCTGAAGAAGAGAAAAAAATAGATCTGCCAATGGAAAATAAGGAGAGTGTAAGGATTTGCAGTGAAAGAAAATAACTAGTTTAAAAAAATAGCAGATGGTAGAGGTTGTCAAAGAAACTCAGCTGGAGATTGAGGCACTGGAATGGAGAGGGATGGAGTTCTTTGTAACACCCTAGATCTACCCTATCTAAAACCTTGATGGATAATGTCCAAGTCTTCTTTTAAGAAGACCTAAGATTTTATTAGTTTGAGTTTCATATTGTTGATATCAATCCAATTAATAGTCTATGAATTATAATAACTAGTTACTTTAAAGAGTATGTTTAAAGATATTATATTATGCATATTGCTGATATCAAGGTAATTAATAGTTTATAAATTATGATAAATTATTTACTTTAAAGAGTATGTTTAAGGATATTATATTATGCATGTATTAAATGTCTTTTTGATATTATATTATGCATGTATTAAATGTCTTTTTGATTGTTTGATCATTTTTCTTGTATTTATGTCTTTGTCTACATTAATTGTGTTTAATGATCTTGTTTAAGAGCATGTGTATATAATATGTATTAAAGGATTTTTAAAAATAAAGTAGAAGGGTGTGTTTGGTTTTATGAAGGGTGATTGAGACAACTTAATAGAAATGGTTTAAGCATCAACAAAGACAGTATACTAAATTAGAGGAGGCTTCCAAATTATCATCTAAACCAAAATGGAATGGTGGAAGTGAAAAATATTGAACTATCATTTTCAAAGAAACTAACCATTAATAATTAATGACACAAATTAAGAAATATCTTTTAGAGTAAAGTGGGCTCCTAAGGAAAGACAAGATGTGTGGAAGTGTAGGAAACATTAAATGTGGAAGGTAATCTAGTGATTTAGAAAAATGAACCATGACTAAATGAATGTTGGCGGTGGCATCAAGAAATTAACAAAGGAAGGTGAATTGGGATCCTCAAATTTGGTGCATTGAAAGACAAATAAATAGCTAGGGAAAGACTCTTGGAAGAAGGGATAAAGTATGTGCACGAACAAGGAACAATTTAAATTTTTTGATGCAATTAATTTCTGCAAATCCCAAGGGAGAAAGAATATCCCTCATCAAAATCCATAAAGGAACAATTTTCAAAAGGGAGGAAAATCTCATGCCAAGGTTTGAATTAAAATCATATTTTCCTAGGAAAGGAAATCAACTGAAACATCATAAAAGGTAAAAACTAAGACAAAGTCACATCATTGACATAGGGGATAACATGTTGCCCTATGAACATAGAAGCATTTAGCTCAATTAAAGTAATACACATTTATGGGGATAGAAATTCTCATCAAGACAATGTTCACTCTTAACTACAATGCCTTGTTCTAAAGTGTTTGTTGTGTTTTTTATTGATAAAATATTTTTCTGGGAAAGTGAACCAAGTGAAACATCATAAAAAAGTAAAAACACATATGAAGTTAAATAGTTGACAAATTGGCCTATGATTATAGAAGCATTTGGCTCAATTAAAACAATAAGAAATTATGGGGAGAGAAGTCCTTTTCATATTAGCCCATGATTATAGAAGCATTTAGCTCAATTAAAGCAATATGCAATTATGGGGAGAAAAGTCCTTTTCATATTGGCCTATGATTATAGAAGCATTTGGATCAATCAAAGCAATATTCAATTATGGGGAGAGAAGTCCTTTTCAGGACAATGTTTACTCTTAACTATCCCCTATACTAAAGTGTTTCTTATGTTTCTTATTGATAAAATATTTTTCTTGTGAAAGGGAATCAAGTGAAATATCATGAATAGTAAAAACTCAAATAAATTCAAATCATTGACATGAGGGATAATAAATTGGTTTATGAATGTAGAAGAAAATTTAGCTCAATTAAAGTAACATTTATGGAAAATTCCTCGTCAAGACAACATTTACTCATAACTGTCCTTTATACTAAAGTGTTTCTTGTGTGTCCTATTTATAAAATATTTTTTATGACTAAAATTGTGGTAATGATGCTTTGAATTATGGCCTTCATTTCTAACTTTTAAAGATATTGTGTCATAGCTTAAAGAGTTTCTTGTTATTGTAAAGAAAATTCTATTATTTTGGGCTTTTTCTTTTCAAAAACTTATTGTGATAAGATATTTTACTTTTTTCATTATTCATATTTTCCTTAGTGGGCATCTTGGTGATTTTATTAATTGAGAAGCTTGAAAAATTCTATTCTATTGATATTGTATTAAATTTGAGCTTGAAAGGATGTATTTTTTTGCTTATTACTCTTTGATGTCACTTTATGGTCTTTTGAAATTTACAAATGTATATGGTGTTTTCCCTCTTTTTATTAGCACTATGGGTCTACTTGTGTTTTTTATATTGATAGAAAGGAAGGGGTAAAATCTAGCCCAAGGCTTTTGTGGCATGGGGATCAAACATATTTAAAAAATTATTATCTAGGGATGAAATCATGAACATTGAATTGAATGTTATCAAATTTGAAAGTAAGGAATAATCAATAAAGAACCCAATTCAATAACAAAATGACCACATCAATGTGATTGTGTGCATAAAACATGAAAGTAAATCAAATTGAACTATCTTACCCACACAAACATGCCTAACATTACTGCATTGTACATTATGAAATGTTGTAAATGATAGTATGTGGATTGCTCTTAGCTTAACATAACCTTGATAGAAAAATGGATGCAAATATGTAAG